>QODF01000267.1:42317-131108 GCA_024372805.1 Oostethus manadensis
TGGATGGATGGGTAAGTAGATAGATATAGATACTTTATTAATCTCCAAGAAAAAATTATGTTTCAAGCAGCTCTCCAAAAATGTCCTCATAAATTTGATCACAGAATAACACAATTACAGCAAGAGGGGAAAGATGAGAAGAGAAAAATAAGTAAATAAAACAGCATAGACGTATAAATAAATAATACGTAACTGTTCACTTCCAATTTGTAGTCCAAAAATACATAATAAATCATGTTAATCAATAAATACTAAATCATATTAATACATAATAATCTAAAACATACTAGATCATGCTGTGCATTGGATGAGGCTGGTTGTCCATGATGGCGTCCTCAGTGTCCTTTGCTCTGCCACAGATATTGGGCTGTCCAGCTCGGTGCCAATGACAAAGCCTGCCTTCCTCACCGGTTTGTCCAGGCGTGTGGCATCCTTCTTCTTGAAGCTGCTCCTCCAGCACACTACTGCATACAGGAGGGCACTAGCTACCACAGTCTGGTAGAAGATCTCTAGCTGCTTCTTGCATATGTGCATTTAAATATTAGTGCAACCTGCCAACACACACGGCAGGTCCACAATCTTGTACCTGACATCCTTGGAAAGCTCTTTGGTTTTGGCAATGATGCAGAGTTTGGCATCTGGATTGATCTATTGCTTCTGTGGTCAGGTCTCTTTTATACAGGTAACGAGCTGAAAGAGCTGCCAATGTCAGCTCGTTACCTGTATAAGATCCACATGGGAGCTAGAGATCTTGCTGACGGATAGGGGAGCAAATACTTATTTCCTTCATGGAAATGCAAAATAATTTATAACTCTTTTTGAAACGCATTTTTCTGGATTTTTTTTGTCATTGTTGTCTCAGTGTTCAAAAAAACCTACCATTGAAATTATAGATTGATCATTTCTTTGTTAGTGGGCAAAATTACAAAATCAGATGGGGTTCAAATAGTTTTTTCCCTCACTGTATGTACTCAAATTGGAGTAAATACGAAATTACTCTAGCATGTTGCCTTATATCATCATCAAATGAATTATAGTGCAATAAAGGTGAATATACATGACACACAGTCAGGGGAGGTGAAAAAAAACAAGAATGACAACATAAATATTAATATTACTCCATTAAACTGTAAATGTATTATCTGTACGAGTCCAATGTTGTTGTTTTTTGTGGTTGTTTTTTAAACATTTTCTCAAGTAAACATTGCTGAATTTGCAGAACGGGTCAGGGGTGTTTTTTTGCCAGCAGTACTAGCCAGCATAAAGTCAAATACATTCAAGATAATATTACATTACATTATGCTCAGCTGCTGAATGAATGAATACATTTGACAAAATGGGGGGTTATATAGCCAAACTCACAAGGAGGTGTTCAGACTTTTGCAACACACTTTTCTTGGCTACATGTACTTCATATATAGATAAAAGGTAAGAACAGAATTGTTTTCCGGTTCATACAAAATGAAATAAATAGAACTAAGAAGTATTTGGAAAAAAAAAAGGGAATAATTATCTTCTTTTTCTAGTTATCTCTCAATGCGCAATCTTTACTAACATAAAAAAAGGGCCTCAATGAAGACTTAGCATGCTGTTCCTTTATGCGGTCTTACAAAAAAGTGTTTTATGGCATGCTGTCCATCTCTCTGTGGCGAGCTACTGAATGCAAGCATCCATTATCAAAGTCATCTCACATATACTGTAAAAATACACCTTGTGCTGGCAGTCCATCTCCACTGCACAAGGCTCATACCTGGAAGCAAAATGTGTAATCTGTAAAAAAGGGCTGCATGAGTCTCTCCTTCTTAGGGAAGAACTCTCTCACACACACAGACACACACGGTAACATGACAAGAAACAGATACATATCCAGGGTTTGCACAGCTTAAACATTCAAATGATGTTGGACTATTCCTGCATGGCTGTCAAATATGAAACGTATTTAACTTTAATAGCATTTAGTGCAAGGGTATCCAAGAACATGGGGCCCATGTTGATATTTTTCTTTTTGTTCTGGAAACTGTCAGGATTGGCGTAGCCAAGGTTTCAGATGCCACTTGCAGAGACAAGACGCGTAGTAGGCAAAACATATTTAATACAAAGACACCCTCAAAGAGGGGAAAAAGCACAAAGTCACCAAAAGTACAAAGTAAAACAGAGTCCGAACTAAGACGAGGCCGAGCCGCACAAAAGGTAGAAAAACACAAAACGCTGCCGAAAAAAGTGGCAGGAAACAAGACACACCAAATGAAAACCCNGAAGCGTGGAAGGGTACAAATATTTTAGTAACATATCCAGTATTTGCTTCTGGAACCATCCTTGGTGTTTAAAGACCTTCACTTTTACTCTTCCTGCCTAGTTCAAATAGAAATGCACATTTTTTACACTTCAACTTCATACTGAGTGGCACACATGTTAAGCAACGCTTTGCAAATGTTGGTAGAAAAATATTCCTTTGTACTCACAGCGTATGGTAGTCCCCGATACCCATGACTTTGTGCACTTCCACAGCTGTGGTTGTTGAAGTTTTTCTCATTTACTGCAGGGCTTGCTTCAACTGACTCAGGGCTAAAATTGTTTAAATGATTGTGTCAAAAAAAAAAAAACATCACAACAAAAGCTGTATTGATATTGCATTTTGTTTTGCTGTAAAGCAGATCTGTCCCAACCCCCCCAACAGTGAACAACCTTGCCTATCCCTGTCCGGGTGCGCCAACCTGACAGGGAGAGGAAAGGAAATTCCTACAGTGTCCTGAAAGCCACCTGCTGCCATGTTTCCTCCAGGTTTAAGCTTTGGGGTGGCGGGTTGTGGCATTGGGTGGATGATCGCAACCATTACATGTCTCCACAGTTACATTTCACAAACCTTTGGGCCATATCAGTAACTGCGGAGGAGTGATTGCAATACAGCCTGCTACACTTTGCATGTGTCTGTACCAGTGTATCCAATGTCAGCCAAACCCTAATCCCACACATGGCTGCACCCAACACATATATGCACCCCAAATTTACCGCAGAGGAAGCACGGTGGCGCATTAGTCATAAAATAACAGTGAGGGCAATACTTTCGTCCCTTTTATGTGTGCGTGGCTTCAAGAGTCGAAGGGTTGCGCTGCGATGGGGACGTGACAAACTTACTCTGATCCAGCAGCCATTTCTGTGTAAGACGTCTCAGGTGTGTTGACTCCCACAGCGATTACTATGCTCATGACTTCCAGCACGGCGACGCTTGGGAGGAAGGGGAAGAGGGGGAGGGGAAGGGGGGCAGGGGGGTGGGAAGGACAGGATGGGACGGGAGGGGGGAGGGGAGAAGGTGGGGGTCTCCGGTGGGTCGAGAAATCACAGTGCTCCAATTGCAGTGACAAACCACTCCAATGGTGGGGGGCCGCTGAGCCGTAGCCCACGGCTGACTGTCATGGGGGACCTGAGGACGGACAGGACGAGAAGAGGGACAGTTGAGGACAGACGTAGATTAAAAAGACACCACAGCTACAGTATTGTGCAGTATATGGTAGAGTACGCGACGCATGATCCTTTCTCTCTGTTTAAAAGCAAAACGCACCACGAACATAAAAGACTTATCTCAACGTATCATTTGGAGAAGGACACTTATAAAAGGAAGAGGAAAATTCAAAGGCTAGACAAAACTCAATTTCCCTTCAATGGATTAGACACTAATTAGTACATCGAGATAGCATGGCCTTTTTGAATTTGCATATTCTTTGGCTGCACTAACAGAGACAACCAGCAGGGGGGGCCTTTGTCTTAGCGGCCAGGAGGGATGAGTCATCCAACACGAGGCCCTGCCCTCCTATCATGTGACTACACTGTGACGACAACACTGTGAAACACTGACCCACACACCTCAAGCTCCCATCTTCCTCCTGAAAGCATTCATCAATATGATGCTTGGCCTGCTAATGCTCAGTTCCTACACTAAAGCTTGTATGTCACCAACACTGTTAGCCCCGTCGATCCTTCTAAGTATGACTAATTCTTTACAACTAAAAAATGTAAGTAAACGAAAACACTTAAGTCAAAGGATGGCTGTTATACCACAAAGCAAATGAACCACCATGTTTTTTTGTGAAGCTCAAACATCAAAGGTTGTGTAATATCGTTCAGCTAAATGTAAATAATAAAATGAAGACATGAAAAATGAAAGAACTCAACTTGACACTTTTTTCTGCAGCACAAAAGCACACTGGCCTGAAGCGGCATATTTGCAATTCTGCATACAAGTCCCCAAAAATTAGTAAAGTTTTGGTTTTTTTTTTATTAGGGGGGTGCAAATGCCAAATTGCAAATTATCTTGTTGATATTTGAAATAAATATTTAAAAAATATTACATTATATTTGAAAATTATTTCAAAGAACATAATGAAAACAAAAAAATATATTTTACCATCATTTTTGGGGCAGAAAACATCTAATTTACCTTAGGTCCGTAATAACTTATAATCACATGATAACAAAGCATGAAATGAAGAGTGTAAAAATACTAGGAATGTCCCAAACTATATTTTTTTAAAAAAGAGAAAGAAAAAGCATTGGATTATATAACATTCCTGCAACAAAGATTTGTCGGTGGTGAGTGGTCAGTCAAGTCATAAATGTATGTATGATTTGTATCAATGGATAGCCAAAGCTGCAATATCTGTATATAATGGTAGAAATGAGCTAGCTTACCTCACACACCGCCATTTAGAAGACATACAGTAACCTGGGATAGTCCCATACAGTCACCTCACCTAGATGCTTCTATATGTAGGGCCCTGTGTAATCAGTTTTCCCCCCCAAATTCCGTTTTAATTTTTACATTTTTTTTAGAGGTTTTATACACTGTACACTTATTTTTATCAGCGTAGTGTGTGTAATTTGTGAGTTAGTGAATAAAAGGTCAGTTAATTGGGTGCAAAAAAACTTACATTTAATGATGCATGAAAACATGTAAATTTCACGCGACTCACATGTCAATATATTTGTCACTTTTGGACTTGATGTAGTTAAACATGTACAGGACACATTTAAGCACATACAATGTGTGAAATTCTTCTTTAAAGCAAACATATGAAGCAATATATACACAGTAACGCCTTGTTTATCACGATTAATGTGCTCCAGGTCCAGCTGTGATAAATGAAATTCCATGAAGTAAGAGTCTGTATTTATAAATATAATATTTTCATACTTAAAGCACAGAAAGCCTGTTTGTGACTTTCTGAATACACTTTTTAACATCATTAGAGCCCTCTAGACTGGTGGTCTGCGTTTCTAGTGTTCTCACATTTACTGAAAACCAGAATGAAAAAAAAAAGGCTTCCTAGTGCCGCGTTCATCACCCCTGCTTTGGACACTAACACCCCGATAGTCACTTTTGCACTCCTATTACACAATATACTAGGCACAAAAAGAGTAAATAAACAATTTAAGACATAAATAATAAGAGTGAAGCCATGCAAAGTGGTGAGGGATGAAAGTATTAAGAAGAAGATGAAACTACCAGATTTCTCATCCAAACAGAGCAGTACAAGCTACAGCATTGCCCTCAATCTCTCCCAATGGCAACTAGAACAAAGATGGAGGCTTCCAATCATTTCAAGGTCAGTTGAACTATTACTGACCAAGCAAACGCCAAGCCAATGATTCCTTATTGACACTGGAAGGAGGCAACACAAACACTTTGAGCTATGGTTAGAAACTAGACTAGACTTCATGGCTCATGAAGCACCCTGAATGAGGGCTGCTCTTTCCACTCTTAAGTTATGGGAACAGTTAAGGAAACACTAATGTAAAAAAACAAACAAAAAAGTGAACTATGGAAGTTTTTCCATAAGGGCAGCATTTCTTCACCACCATTGAACCTCCTGTCTGCCTTTCTTCTTCAGACTATGAAAAGCAGGCTCAGATTACCAGCTGGCTCAACAGATTCTCCACTTCCAATGGAACAGCCATTTTGCAGTCCAAGAGGGAGGGGCAGCCACACAAAATGAAAAACCATGAACACCGTGTCTCCCAAGAAGCTTCAAGACACACATGCTCAGATATTGTTACGGTTCTGTCACAGTGATATGACCTTCTGCTCAATGCTTTATTTGAACAACATTGTCTCTGGGTCAGGTTTCTTATTCATGCTGGGGGGAGGGACTGGGAGCTGCAGCGTTTATCTGGAGGTAAAGTTTGGTTCACGTTGAACGAAGAACAGAGCGGCCAAGCAGACTGAACTATGGCATTGCTACTAGGAATGATAATACAGTAATATGCAAGCGTCCAAGACATTATTGGAACCGCACATGAAGTACTTTAGGCACACATTGCAATTCAACCTACACGGTGTTCCCAGTGGACCCCCCCACCCACCATCAGATTTCAACACCTGCTGCTGTCTTAACGTCCAAGCAAAAGCTGTAATAATTGTACATTTGATCAAAGTTACTAGAGATTTGTCAGATTCAAAACACGTAGTTTTGCAGTGTGTGCGCGCCGCTCAGGCTGTATGAGTTGTTTAGTGGGAGAGTTGTTTTAGTGGAAAGAATGTTTGTGTGGGTAAATATTTCTCCGGCGGACGACTCAAACGTGGCAGAATCTCATTACAAACACTAAACCACGCTCACCCACACTAAACATGTTGAAATGGTAATGAAGCCTGGCGAATGTTGGCAAAACCTCCTCTTAGCATCCCCTAATCCTGCTAGATTCAAGAACCACGTTTATTTTTGCACCCAGCTCGTCTTAGCCGTAAAGAGATACTTAGCGACTAGGGTTTGCGTTAAAAGTGAATAACTTTTTTGTTGTAAATACCAAAGGACACCTGTGGAAAAGCGTGCCAAGGTGACAGTTAGCTACATCCACATCTCTGTGCTAGATGTATTCTACCAGTCTTAGAATAATATGCATTTTCATGCCAAATTTCTACGCTGGCATTCAAGCTAAAGAGTCATTGCTTTCCTCAGTCAATGCTCACTGGTCTGGTAACTAATAGTCTACTGTGCCATCACAGCCAGTAACACAACATTCCTGTTTATTATTATTGAGTTTCATCAGATGCTCTATGAACTGCTTAGTCAATAAGTGAAGTCAGCTCTTGCTTCACAAACTGATACAGTGCCAGCCGACAGTGCTGCAACACTTACTGTGTTAAGTTATGTATATTGTCTTTATTAAGAGCAACAACAATATCTGTGACAAACAGCAAATATTTTGCTGCGCTAACTGGTAACTAAGACCCCGTCCACACGTAGGCGGGTATCTCATAAAACAAAGGTTTTTTCCCCCCCGTTTTTGCCTATCATCCACATGTGTCCGCAGATATACAGCACTGAAAACAAAGGTTTTCAAAACCTCCGGCCAAAGTGTGGATCTGGCAAAAACCCCGGTTATACGTTTGCGTATGGACGCAAATAACCAGAGGTTTGCGTTTCCAAACGTCACTTGTAACGGTGACGTCACAAACCCGAACCGTATTTACATGAAAAAAAACATGGATGCCCTCAGAACTGACAATGTTTTCTTGTGTCTAGTTAACTTTGTATTCTAAATAAACATTTTAAAATAATCATACCTCCTTGTCAGTCCACAACAACAAGCCGGGTGCCATGTTTGATGTTTTGCGGAAGTAGCGAGATGGCAGAGGGTGATTTTGATTGGAAAGAATTTTAGTAACTGTTGCCGCCTACAAGTTTGGCTGTAGTTCCCAATGCATTTATCCGGTTACGTGAGGATGCGTTTTTTTGTTTGTTTGTTTTTAAATACGAGGTGGTGTGGACACAATTTTTTATGTTTTTAAAAATACCCTGCTACGTGTGGACAAGGCATTAATCCCATATGATCGACTGGAGGAAGAAAATCCTCCCGATTTCAGGTGTCAAGGTAAACCAGCGGATAAACTGTAAGTTAATGGGTTTAATATTGTTTGAAGTGTAGTATTTGTTCTTAGAATCTTGTAGTCCTGTTGCCCATCTCTGCACAACAAAGGCAGCACACTGCTTTCATCTTTATTCACTTCTGTTTATGTATTTCACCGGGAAGGCCAAGCATTCACAGACCACGGAAAAGGATTTTCAAGATCCGCATTCTCCTAGTCATAGTACGCAATAAACACTTCCTGTCCCACATTTAATGTAAAGTTCCAGACCAAAAAATATGAATACAAATACATGTATCGTTGCAACCCAGATAAATTCATATACGCCAGCATGAAAAATTCTTGGAGGTTGACGTTTCATTGTGCTATTGTTGCCCTAGCTACATACTACGCCACTTGGTTTCCAAGCCAACACACAGCAATGTTTGCTAATGGTGTCATATTGTCACAATAAGGAAACGTTTGGCTGAATGCGTCACAGTGACTATTGTTCATGTTGTCTGGTTTTGCATTTCGCAGACAAGGCATGATGAGTCTGTTGTACAAGAGCTAGTTTTGATAACAGGCTCAGCTGGCTAACAGAGAGGCCAATAAAACAAGTAAGCCACAGAACAACAGTATTGTCAGCCAAGAGAAAACAGTGTAACATAACGCTTCAGTATTGTATTTGCTTGTGGCGTGTTTCTGTGCAGCATTTCAGAGGAATAAGGGCAAGGGCCAGCGAGAAGATCCACCCCAGGAGCAGCACAGGGGTCAATGACATGGCACGCATATTACTGTGTCCAAGCGTATGACTTCATTTTTAAATCATGTCGTCAATTTCGGCCGCTCCCCTGCCTGGGCCAATAGGTTGGGCATGAAGCGCCTCCCAATCCGCTTACCCGTCATGCTTGGTGTCGGCGGGTGGAATTCCCCCACTTACCACAACGTGAACCGCAGCACAACAGAAGCAGAAAAGAATGAGACTATTTTGGTTTCATTCTGAGCGTGCGTGTGTTCGTGTGTGTGTGTGTATGTGTGTGTTAGGGGGGTGACATCATTGCCGGACGCAATCTAATAACTCAAAAACCAAGCACAAAAACCTCGCAACTATATTGGTTTCATTTGGAGCTCACGGGGGGGGGGCTGGGTGAACTTGGGTTGACCTTTACAATAAGCGCAATACCTAAAAAAAAAAAAACTAACATTGTACAATCATGCATTTTATAGCACAACAAAACAATTGTGGGGGGCCATCACATGTCAGAAACATGCCATGCAACCCGTGGCGGCCTAGAAAGTGAACAACACAGACAACAACACAAGGTGCATTCAGACATCCCAATGCTGCATCCTGTCAAGTATCTCAGTGCTCTACTCGATACTCACATATTATACTGTGAAGTCCTTACTTTGTATTATTTCAGTTAATATACATTTGCAATAGTACAGGTGACAATTTAACATTTGATTAAAAAAAGAAAGTAAGTCGTTAGTGGCAGTGCTACTAATTATTTTGTTAGAACCGTATTTGGACCGTATCAGCATTTTTACACTTACAATATAAACTGATTTCCAGTTATTATGCATTTCATGTTTTAAAATCCTGCAACATTGTTACTGTTCCTCACTTGGTGTATGTAGCTTGTTTTAGTTGTTTTATTATTTTTGTCTAATCATAAGACATTATATACAAGACAAATGGCCAAAGATTGTCTGATTTATGCTGATATTACCACCTGTTTTACCAGAAAATGCAGGTAATATGGTGTTATGAAAATAGGAAAAGAAGAAATACATAGTGTGATTGCAGAAGCGGTATTGATGGTACACTTGATAGCAGCATCACCAATAGCAAGTCCAGCAAAACTACGCTTGCTACCTCGGCACCATCACACGAATACAAACATCAATGTTGAACAATTAGCAATTACAGTAAACATGATCCAGTTGAAATCATGACATCCAGGAAAATATTTTCAAAAGCAGAGGTTCACAGCGTGTTGGTAAATCTAATCAAAGTAAATACCCCACATTCTGCACCATGCAAAGCGTGGCTCTTTCTCCAAGCGCAGGGACCCACTTGATGGTATTTTCATGTACTAGATGCAAATCTATTCAACTGGCGGCCCGCAGGTCCAATCCTCCAAAAATAAACCCGGTCCACGGGTGAACATTTTTGCAGCAGATTTCCAAAAAGAGCATCTCGATAAATTAGAATATTTTTGAAATATTTTTTATTCCATAGAACAACGGCACGAACAAAGTGAACCCTTTTTGTCAGTCGTATGGTCTTAGTTTTGCAGCCACTAGCATACCCAAAAAAAAGCAGAACAGTGTGAGGTAGTAGACATTATATTAGTCAATTGCAATTTATTGTCATACATTTTTTAAATATTTTTTTCCATTTAAAGTTAACATCTTGTCTCGCCCTCAACCCAATCCACGTATCGTCTTATCTCATGAACTGAGATTCATGTGACAGCCATTTGTACTCTAAGCTGGTTTTGTATGCTCTATTTTTTAGCCATAAAAATGACAGTCATCTGTGTTTGTCATGTGAAAGATTCTACTCAGCCATTGTGTATGCTGTGTGCAACTTTTCAGTCTCATCTTGCGCAAGATTAAAACCCCCAAACAATCATTTGCTGTTTCCCCTGTTCACTGTTTCAGTTCAGTTCATATGACAGCTGTGTTCAGTAAAAATAAACAAATGGCTTCACCCACTCTCTTTATTAGAAAACTCATATAAGGGATATGTCATATGGAGGACAACTTTTGCTAGCTCACTTACGGTTAATGTTGGTGTTTTTAACAAACTCTGCACAGAGATGCCCAACGGATTTGAGCACAGGTCTTCCAGACCTGGAATGATGTCAGTTGTATTTTTCTTAAGTGCACAAAATACATTGCAGCTGACTGTTAAACTTGTCACGGTTTCCATCGATGGCACAGAACCAGGAAAGTTTCAACAAACCTCATCGGGTATTGGAAGCAGCATCCCAAAAAACAGGGTGCGGACTTTCACAAGACCAAAACTCCCTCAAATATTCAATGCTATACAAAACAATTGCAAAGTGTGACAAACTTCCACAGAGCAACAAGAAGTCATTAGCTACAAGAGAAAAGGGCCAACCCCTGTTGATGGTGCGCACCCGGAGCCTTGCTACATCATGCCTAGCTGCCACTATGTTATCCATAAAAGTACAAATTACTTGCACAAAGAAATAAATGGGGTTTTCCCTCAAACTTACTGTTGCTGACTATTGCTCTCTGTTGGAGTAATATCGTTTGATCAAGCCTTTTCAAACATTCAACACTAATAAACAAGCTATAAACGTATGTATGATTCCTATCAGTATTTTATCTGATATTTGAACAAAGGACCCACCTGCATCTTCCACACCTTAAATCCTAATTTTATGCACCTATATTTTCTTCTTCTACTTCACTCAACATTTCGGAAAAATGTTGCTGCAGATTCAGGCATCACAATACAACAACTATGACAAAAAATCCCAAGAAATTCAACAGGGACTGATGGAGCATTTCTATAAGGGTGGATTGAAAGGGATGGCGCTATTCCCTGGCCACCTCTTTCACCAGATATTACTACTCTGCACGTTTTAATAGTTATATTAAAGGAGTTCAGCATTTTTTTTAATTTTGCCCACCGTCCACAATCCTTATGTGAACTATAAACACATATTACTCTTTTCTGTGCGTTCTGAAGCCAGAAAACAAGATAGTATGAACTAGCTAACATTGCATGTCATTTGGAAGTGCAAAAATAACCAATAACCAATATTTAAATATTCATTTGCATTAAAAGTGCAAAACAAAAAAGGTGTTAAAGGTGGGGCGACATGCTAACATATTATATTTGGCCATGCAATAGCAGGGGCCCTGTCATTTCAAACATTATTACAATGACAAAACTACGTAAAAGTGTAATAGTTGCTGTGGGTGCAATTTAAAAAACTGCTGACAGAATGCAAACAGCCTTTTGGGCTTTAAATTATTTTGTTCACATAGATCACCCCTGAATTGTACTCTCTCTCTCTCACTCACGCACACACACTTCTTACTACAATCATTATTTCCACATCAATATTATCAACAGCCTTGTTGCAGGGAACTGTTAAAACACAAAATACAAGCTAGCCTGTGCTTGGCTGGTTGTCAATTATTTTTTGTCATGCCCCCCTAAAGGACAGAAGTATTTTCACAACCCCCGTTTTGAAACACTACTGAGAAATGGATAATATACATTTATTTATCTGTACTGCGCAGACTGAACTCGAAACAGAAACCAGGAAAATGCAACAAAATGGAGAGCTGTGAATCATACAAGCACATTCAACAGTCAAATTGCATGTCGAGTACAATAAATTTGTACATGTTGGCAGGTCTGCACTAACATTAAAAGTACTCCCAGCCCCTGACACTTCACCACACCCCACCAGGGGGGCCTGCCCCACTATTTGGGAAGCATTGTCTTAAAGTTACGTTATTGTAGTAGTCATGAGTGGTAGTTTTTCATGCGACTATCACGCAAACACATACTATTCCAAAATAACCGTCTTTTAAATTGATTTTAATAAAGGCCAAGGTCATAATTCCAAATATCAGCCCGGCCAATAACCGGTCAATCACTAGTTAATATAGAATATATACAGTTAAGTAATTGGAACACTGTTGGCGTTTTAGGGCTTTATTGTTGAAATAGATACCAAATGTTTTGGTTTGGTGCACAAACTTGTTTTCTGGCTTTACAAAACTAAGAAGAGATAAATATGTGTTCAAGTTCCACATTATCAGGATTGTGCATGCAAAAAAAAGTGCACTTATCCTTTAGAAATTGTGTGCAATGGGACGCAAAGATAGGGGACATCACAGCCGACTGGATGGCAATCTCCTCCAGTTACATTTCACAAACTCCCATTACAGAAAGCAATAGAAAGACTCTTATTGAGGCCACAAAGTCGTCAAGTCAACAATCTCTTTAGAAGCAACAAGTCACAGTTGGCAGCTACCACACCGAAATAACGTCTGCAAACATCTCTTACCACACCCACACACGCCGCTTGCACCCTCCCTTTTTCTTGCCTTGCTCCCGTGCATCCCATCATCATTCAAAGCCTCACCGTCGATAATTATAGAACTCTTAAGGTCATATATACAGCAACACAGATATCTAAAAAACGCACATTTTGATCAGAAGCCTCTGTTCATCAACTAAGTGACATATTGGATGTACAATGGCATGTACATTATCTTCAAAATCACCATTTGCTTACACGGGGACAGGAAACATCAAGAGTGTTTTTAATACACGTGTGTTTAAAAGTTGGCAGCGCCATGCTGTTTTGAGAGTCGTGAGAACGCCGTTTGGTCTGCCATTAACACAACAATGCCCGGGTGCCTCGGAAAGGAATGAGACAGACAATGGAAAACAGAGGCCAACTAGGGTGTGGGTGTGACAGCCGCACACAAAAATCAAATCATCCATCTCATGGCTAATAGGTTAGCGACTGCCCAGTTACCTGTTGGGGCAGAATGGCAAAGCTGGCGTGAATGGGGTGGGGCTAAACACGCCGCTGTCAATTTGTGGCGTCGTGGAGGAAAAAGCTGAATATTCCAGTGTCTCTCCTCCAATTATATCTGCAGGAAACATCTTTTTTTATTCCCCCATGCGTGTTCCAATGCACACACGTGTGGACCGCTGCAAGAAATGACACCAACAGCCCAAAGTCGGTAAATTCATGTAAATAAAGTTTCAAAACATGATGTCACATATTTTTTTTAACTCACAAACCCAAGGGCTCAGTATTTTCTTATGAATTAATTAATCTGAAGGTTTTTGTTTGGAATTACTCTTAATCAGTTAGGCAGTAGATGGACCAAATCAATATAAACAAGCCACAAACAGATCTACGAGAGGAATTACCATCAAACGATTTGTGTTTTGGTTCATGTTTGGTAAGTGCATGACCCTGAACATGGTGTGCGTACGCACGCACAGTGTTTCGCATACAGTCCCCACAAACAATAGACACGTTACAGTCAATATAAATACAATTTGTACCATTATTAGAGCCCTGTATAGGTGAAATAAACCCCTGTTGTCACTTTTACACTCCTTTTATTCTTTGCTTACAACACATTGCTCAACAGTAATGCGCAGGCTATTATGGGATCACTGCTGGGACAAGAGACGACCATCTCTTTAAACATATCATGCCTTTAAAATCATCCTTACATTTTTAGCGGAAATACATCAATGGACAACTGTGCACAGTAATTGGAAGGGAAATGGATGTAGCCTGTCTAACTTTCCTTATGGGATGTCAGCCTCTGCACACATTGCTACAAAATCAAACTCAAATGCCTGTGCTTATGATTAAGGAAAATTTAATCACCGATGCAATTTCAACTGCATTTGAAAGATAATTTCTTACAATAAAGTGGTAAGACACAAAGCGGGGAAAATATACTCATCCAGTCCGAGTCACACAAACACAAGCACACTTCCATTCACGCTAACAAAAGCAAAGCTAGTAGGAGGTTTGGCCAACTTTTGCCAGTGTTAATCAACATTTCAACATGTTTAGTTCGAGGGGGTGGTTTAGTGTTTGTAATAATATTCCAACACAATTGAGCTTTCTGCCATGGAAGTACTTATCCACACAAACATTAGTTCTCAAGATGTCAGCATCTCATTCAAATTATGACCATTTCCACAAGATTCTGCGCTTAACAGGAAATTCCATTTTCATTGGCTATTCCGCAATTCCATTAGGCCGGAAATCATAGGTCACTAACAATGCTTGTGGCACATTAGTGTCCCCTCTCCAGCATTCCCTAAAACCAGAAGTGTGGGAAACACTGCATAGCACACCAAGGTGTTACAAAAGACCTACAGTGCAACAGAGCAACCCATCCTCTTTGGGCCTTTTTATTTGTCACCCTCATTCTCCCAAGAAGGCGTGCTCCTCAATACAAAATAGAATCAACCAGTCCAACCTTCTCCACAGCCCCACTACCTCCCTCCAAGCTCAGAAGCGATGCTACTCCCTATTGGATCAGCTCCACAGCTGTTGCGCCAATAGAATGGCGAGATGAGACCGGCGTCATTGTGACTTGTTTTAAGCCCTTTGTGCAGGAAGAGACCACAAGCCACAGCAGCTGCAGAAGAGCAGCAGTGACACATCTTCAAGTGAAATCCTAATCACCACCAAAACACAGACAACTATATTGTACACAGATTAAATCATCATCACTTGTACAAGATAATGCAGGATAACAATGATTGTGTTGATACTATGTTTATTATTGTGGCCATAGCGGTATAATAAGCATTATCAATAATAGGCATTGTCTTGTGCAGACTCTCTTGTAAACAGCTTTTAGGATTTTGAACATGAAACATAAAAATATGCCAACTGCTGGCGGGTAATACGCCAAAGTATAGCTACAGCATGCATAAAAATGGTTACATACTAAGTACATTAAAGACGCTAAGGGCAGTCCAATTAAGGGCAATGTACGCTAAGCTAATACATTAAAAACAAGCATGTGTAATATCTAATTAAATATCAAATTCATGTATATAAATAAATGTACAATATATCGAGGGCCAAAAGGTCCCTGAGATGCACTTTAGACACCCCTGCTTTACAAGATTTGTTTTTAGTCAAGTTTAAGGAAGCTGACGAGTGCAACAGTAAGAATTTTAAGTAGGGGTGTTCAACCCAATATTGATAACGGCCCAATATCAGCAAAAAAAATAGTATCAAATGATAGTGGTCTGCATCTAAAAATCTCTGTGTGATCGCAACAGTAGCGCGTGCTAACAACGTAGCAAGGAGTAGGAGTGATGTCAGCCATGTTGTAGTCTTTTTGTTCTTTGTACAAAACTTGTCATGAACAGGTTTTGCATGGTGGCAAGAAGTTCAATACGACCACACTTTTTGTGCACTTGAAGCAGCAGCCCAAAAAATCGTCATGAGGATTTTTGCAAGACCACAGAAGAGAGGAAGCAAACTTTTGGGTCTCCCAAACCACCAATTCTTCACATGTTGCACGCAAAGAAATTACAAACTTTGTCTCGTGAGGCATTCAGGTGCACTCGTAATTGTGAGAGTTAAGCGCTAGTTGGTAATTTTTTATTTACATACCCCCTACTATGGTGGCATACCCCATTTTGGGGAAAAACAGCTTGACCCTGATGGTGATGAGTAATGTCCGGTTTAAACACTTCATTGAGCACCCGGAGACGATTTTTTACGCTTATTTTATCCCCGTA
Source organism: Oostethus manadensis (assembly GCA_024372805.1). NCBI lineage: Eukaryota > Metazoa > Chordata > Actinopteri > Syngnathiformes > Syngnathidae > Oostethus > Oostethus manadensis. The sequence goes on from QODF01000267.1 coordinate 58,466, forward strand.
TATTGTGTTTTTTGTGTTAGTGAATAAAACGACAGTTGCATAAATGCTAATATCCTTACACACATTGGCCAATCCAGTATGTCAGAAACAAATGAAGCGTCACTCAAACAATCCTTGTTTCCATGCTTGTTAAAGAAGACATAGCTGCAGATGCAATTTTTATGACACCCTTACTACCACTATTAAACAGGATGTGTGTTACTCTCATTTTGAAGACCAAGAGTGAGATCCTTATTTTAGACACAACTTGTACAAAGTCACCAGCCAACCTAAAACACTCGGTTACCTTAACAAGCACCAATATATAAAACTCATACTGCCTGAATGGCACACACACAGCAGCTTTAGCATGCTCCGCTAAACCATGCTAACCCAGTTAGCTTACACTGGCTATTGATCATGCTCCATGACAAGAGTTTTAAAGTTTTTCTGCTGATGTTTCTGCACACATATGCCAGTTCCCTTTTGCGCACACACACACACACACTTTCTTCCATCCATCACTGGAGTAGACTAGTCTCCATAGAGGAGGATGGCGCCACTTGTAACAACATTAACAGGACAAGACGATAAAGGCAGAGGCAGGATGGATGTTTACACCAACCAGAAAATAAATTAAGGTACAACAGCTGAAGTAAGTCAATATTTGTAAAATATATGCTACAATAAAAGCTGTTTAAAAAGTGTCAGAACAAAGGCGAGGAAGACACTTAATATGTGACATTACGCCTGAACACATTCCATGGGTAAAAATCAAACAGCCATATTGGAAAAAAACTTCATTTCATAAGCAAACATATAGTACTTCTGTTTTCGGTTAGTTGGTGATAAGTAGACAACAAAAAATAAGTTTTTTTCAGAGTATATGGTATGAATGGCTATATACAGTGCATACTACATTCATTCATTTTCTGCTGCATACTACAGTATATAGATAAATATATACTGTATTTTATTTATTTTATTATTATTATACTGTATTTTAAATATATACTTATTTTACTGTGCTTTATTTTGATAAACTTGCACCGGAATTGCCTGTCTGCCTTGCTGGCACTTTTGCATGTATGACCAGATAAGATAACTACAACAGCAGCTGGTCGTGCAGCTAACGCTAGCCACGCTCGTGCTAGCCTGCTGGCATCGCGGATCTTTCACAGGAAAGTTTATTTTGCAACAGTCTAACCAATCCATTACAATGCTATTTTTCTGTGTTTGAGGATCAGTATAACCACAAGAACCAAAGCAGATAGTCATTTAAACGCATATACACATGAGACGCGTACAAAACTACGTTACCTATTTGACAGCTCTTAGCATGTAGCATTCACTTCCTCTACCCATGCGGCTAGGCGAGCTGAACTGACCTGAAGTTGGATGAAGTGCATGTGCACTCCATTTCACACACAAGAGTAAAAAGTGAATCATTTTGGGTATAAGGCTGTTTTAGTGCATGTAAACATTGTGAGTGTAGTGCAGGTAGAAGGAGGGGGAATTGCACCCAAGTCCATTAAGGTACGAACATGATACACACTCGACAAGGGTTTCAACAAGGTCACCAAATCCCAATTTAACTTACTTTATTGACGGCACATAAAGGGATATGTCATAGAAAAACCAGTCCCATCCAAAACCCCAGTCAGTACAAACAAGTAAGCGAGGCTGGTTTTCTTGTCAGCAGTGTGAAACAGGAGTCACACAGCATTTCCTTTGTCAAGAGAAAAAGTGGGCCAGGCTAGGTTTGTGTGTCTGCACATTCCTTACATCTCCAACGTTTCAGGAGGCACATACTAAAACAAGTTGCCTAACAACACAGTGCAAGACGGCTACAGAATGATTGTTTTCCTGCAGATATCTGTAGCCGTGTGTCAGACGGACCCACGCAAGCTTGACAAAGCTGGCCATAAACAGGCTGGCGTAACAAGCAACTAGCACGGACAGGAATGCAAGGTGCACTCACAGACATAAGAGTATAGACCCGCGACCCGCTGAAAGCGGTTTTGCGACACACTTTGGGTCCAAACCCACCAGTTGAGAATCACTGTTGTAAATCACCCTGCTGCCTCAATACTGTATACTTCAGGGTTTTAAATAAATACAAAATCTAAATCTTCAATTGGTCATTTAAACTAGTAGTTTCTTTAAATCATTAATTATTCACATGTCTCGTATTCTTTATGCTATGATGTGAAATGCAACTTTGTAAAATTGACCAGAATTAGAACATAGAATAGATATGGAATCAGTATCGCCGATATCGGCCATACTTTTTCTCGAAACAAAACAAAATGAGTGTGGTATCACACACAATATGCGGGGGCCATTTATATGTAATATGTAATTTTTAATTTTGTTGGCTAAATATATATGTGTGTGTGTGTATAAAACGTATATATTTATATATAGAGAAAGACAAATATATATATATATATATGGGAAATTATTTACTCAACACTAGTTTCCTCCATAGTAGCACATAGAATCACACTTTAACTTGAAGTCACGTGTTTAGAGTTTATTTCCAAGCATACTTAAATGCATCAGATTGTACTTCCGCATTAAGCGTTACAGTGTGAGCGATAACGACATCCACTTATCTTGTTCTTTGCGCTTCTGTTTATTTAGAACACACACAAACACGTGATAAAAGGGGTTGTTGTGATGTTCTGAGTGTCCCTGAATGCATCTTGGGGAGACGTATATGGTGTCGGAATTGCACCGCTGTCGATGTGTTCGGGTCAGTTATTAAAGAACGTCAGATTCTTTGTGACTCCGGGGTGTCATCATAACGCAGAGGCGTGGCTTGCCATGATGCGTAAAATGCAACGTCATCTGTCACTGCCACTAACGCGCTGTTTTTGTCAGGCGCTATGAAATAACTTCTGTTATTATTCCTTCCGGTTTCTTGTCCTTGCATTTTTCCAGTTTGGACATCCCTGCACCCTGCTGGCATGTCCACATGCAAATTAGACCTCAGTGTGCTGCACCACAGATGCATAGCAGTCCTGTGTGCAGCACCCAATAAACACGATCTTGCTTGTGTGTGTGGGGGGGGGGGGTCCTCACTTCCAGGAGCATATGAATGAAGCAATAACATGTTAGAGAAAAATAATAAGGATTCTTTGGGCTAGTGGGATTGTTCCAACCATGTAAATCAGTCAATCCTGTCACGAAGGCAATGCATCCACGCAGGGCGCAACTTTGACGAGGCCGTTCGGGGAGCATTCCACTTCAGCGACGCTACTCGCACACTGAATATCAAAGAGAGGCTAAAAAAGGAAACCAGAGCTCCCCTCCAAAATGCCGACCATTTCTCCTGACCGCCACCGAGGCTGGGGGTTGGTCGGTGGGGGAGGAGAACATCAAGTCACCAAACAAGCGGATCTGTAGGCAGACTGCCCACGGAAGGGGGGGGGAGAGGAGAAGGCAACTAGAGAAAACACAGCCCAGCTTTCACACGCCCCAGCCAAGTTCCAAATAAATGTTACAACACGTCAAAGACGGACTCAATTAGGAGTTCCGCTGCAACACCCAGACGTGAAAAATACATGTAGCTAGCATGTAGGCTAGCCACAACAGCAGCTAACGCTAGCCACGCTCGTGCTAGCCTGCTGGCATCGCGGATGTTTCACAGGAAACTAGATGCTATTTTTGCTAAATACGTGCTGATACATGACTCCGCGGTTTACGTCCAAAAAAAAAAAAAACCAACGTAATAAAGCTAACATTTACTACCGCTCGTGTTTTGCCCGCGAACCTTCCCCTGAAACAACCGAAAGCGATTAAGGATTTAGCGTAGTAGAATTTCGGACATTCGGGGACCACAAAGTTCAGCGTGGTTGGGTCTTGCTTGACTAAATCGGCCACCGCATTGGAAAATGGCTACATTGGAACCTTTCAAACCGCCACAAATATCGTAAGACGCCACAACAGTTGAACAATATACACCATATTTGGGCGTTCGCGACAGCCACAATACGTATAACAACATCCCAAAACAACACGAGGAGCTAATCGCGAACCACCAAGTGCAGGCAGAAAGGGGGAAAATGGTGGACTAATGTTTGAGGGACATGTTGGGGGAACATTCAGGTCATCTACACAACAAAGAGCAAGGAGGACAGTGGGCCCTATCTAAGTACTTTTAATCAACTTGAGTGGATGCTAACTAGTTGCCTAGCTAACTTAGCTAGCCTCCTACCTTGGCTGGCTTGACGGAAAACATGATAAAATGCTTGCCACTGTCTCAACACGCCGTAACATTTAATAACACTCACCTAAAGATGCATAACGAACTTGCACGGGCGAGCTGAAGGCATAGAATCCCTTGGAGTATCCCAACATCAAATCCAAACCAACCAGTAGGCCCGTCCGCCGGCCTCGGTGTCTCCTGGATTCCCAGCCCTAAAAGTAGCTCCCTCTCCAGGGGTGGCAAACAAACTTATCAGCGCCTCCCAGAAATGAAGGGAAAGTTACATCCCCCGTCGTTACCAGGTGCACTACATCCATTGGGTGTCTCCGGTAGATTCCAGGTGAAATAGTGTGTTTATTTCAAAGTATTATGTATTTATGCGTTTATGTATAGGTATAGTGCTGTATGTGAAACAGGGTTCTGCTTCTGTGTCGGATCTTTGCATTCGAGAGGCGCCCATCCCCCCCCCCACCACCACCCCTCTTCGCCGGCATCCACCGCGGGTCCAAGCGAAACTGACACACAACCACGCCATGGGGTTTCCCCGGCGACGTTGCAGGGGCTCTCTGTTAGCGACGCATACACTCCTTTCGACGATTGGCTACTCTCTTGTCAGTCATCGTAAATGCGGAAAAGCCTGTGTGTGATTGGCTGCAGGAGTCACGCATCGACTCTTTTTTTCCACTACGCCAGCCACAGGAGGCGTGGCCGTGCTGTGAGGAGCTAGGAGGAAAAATTCTGCGCTCATAATACGAGAGTGTACCGCTGACGGCACATTGCAGGACTAGCTGTCGTGGCTGGATAACAAAACTGAGGATCTCGGGAAATTCTTGCCATTAAAGTCCTACTCAAACGGATTTCCTTTTATTCCCGATTTTAGGGGGGATTATTGTTTCTATGTTATGCGTTCTATCTGCTTTGGAGGGAGCTTTAGATTACACGGGGTCTCTTGGGCCCGTTTCTAGGGACAGCAGAGGCAGGGTTAGCCCAGTGGGTCAGCCCCACCTACCTGTGTGTCAGGTGAACGAAGGAGGGACGTGTCCACTCGGAAGTAGGTGACGTGGGGCAATTCAGACGATCCGTAAATGGCGCCGTTTTCCCTGTCAGGAATATATGCCTGCGTGGAATACTTCAGACAATACACGTCATTGAGTATACTGTTTACTTTTTTGGACATTATTGGTTCTAAATACATGACCGCGTTCCAACTGGCGCACTTCCGTACTTCCACAAAAGAGCGCATTCACACCGGGTACGGATGCAGTGCGCTGTCAGTACCCGGATGTTGCACTCCACAAATGGCGAGTGCAGCGATGGAGCCCACAAGCGCTCGGTAGTCGCCATCTTGGCAACGCAGCGGAACGGAATGGCCAACTCGTGTGGTTGTCGTCACAACTGAAAAGGAGAGAAGAAGCGGGTAATATATTTGCGGTAAGTGCGCAACGACAGTAATGAATTTGGGACCGTACCACTGTCGGAATTGGCGCCTTCGGAGACCAAGTACAGTGTACACATAATGCATACTCGTGTAAGTGCGCGAATTGAAACCCAGATTGTCGTTCACCCGCCTTCTCTCTCGTTTTTATTGCAACTGCTCACCCGCCATTTTGAGTGCAACATCCGGGTACTGGAAGTGCACTGTCGTTTGGCGTACAGCACTTAAGTGTGAACACGTTGCGTTTGTTGATCATTTCAAAACAAACTTTCATCCAAAGAGTGCATTTTTTTTGTATGACGTGTAAATTGTTATATATGGACGTTCTGTTTTTGCATTACCAAATTAAAGTTTAAAGTAGAGTTGTATGTCTTGTGTCCTCACTAAAGATATATATTCAATATCTACTTTATTTCTGGCTATGACAAGCATAAAACACTTGAAAAATGAATTTTGGGTGTTATAATACAGGTAGGTCTTCAGCATATCCGTTTGCTCCTTTATAAAAATCGACTCATTTCAGACTCCCTAGCTTTTATTTGCTGTCTCATGTGAATTTCATGTTCATGCAGCACTATCCACCCTGCATGGAGATTTAATGTCAAGTCACAAATACAGCACACATTTCTTAGGATGTGTATATTAAATACTTAAGTTGCACTGACTTTCTGCTGAATATTACATATACAGTAGTGTATAATAGCAGTGCAATGTGACTCACCACTCCATCACTGGTATAAGTATATATTTATTACTACATGGCAAACAAGTTAACTGTAGGTACAGTAGTCAATGATCACATTTCAGGTGTGAATCAGCTTGCCCCTATTTAAGGATGAAAGCAGCACTTGTGGAACGTGTATTTCTCTTTGAAAGCCTGAGGAAAATGGGTCATTCAAGACATTGTTCAGAAGAACTGAGTACTTCGATTAAAATTTGATTGAAGAGGGGAACACTTATGAAGAGGTGCAAAAAATGTCGGCAAAAGACAATGACTCAGTCAGTGATCAGCTCCAGCATGATCAAAGACAGCCTGGAGTTACCTCAAAGTACTGTGACAGAAGACGTGCGAAGCTAATAATCTGTTCCGCAAAGTCCCTCTGTAAAAAAAAAAAAAGGCATGTGCAGAAGAGGTTACAATTTGCTAAAAAACAAATCAACTGGCCGAAAGAGAAATGGAGGAACATGTGGACTGTTGAGAGTAAAAAAAATTTTTTCGAGTCCAAGGGCCGCAGACAGTTTGTGAAACAACCACTAAACTCTGAATTCAAGCCACAGTACACATGGAAGACAGTGAAGCACCATGATATGGGCATGTTTCTCCTACTATGGTGTTGGGTCTACGACAGCAGGGATCATGGATCAGTTTGTCTAAATACTTGAAGAGGTCGTGCCCTTGAAATGGCTGTATCAACAAGACAATCCCCCCAAACACACTAGTAAACCAGCATAATCTTATGTTATGTTATGGAGGGGCCAGCCAGATATCTGGCCCTTAATCCAATTGAGAACTTGTGAGCTGACAAACATGCTGTTTGTGAAGCAAAACCAAGAAATGTTAATGAACTGTGGAATGTTGTAAAGAATATTGGGAGTGGAATAACACCTGAAAGTTAGTTGACTCTATGCCACACAGAAAGTCGACAGATACTGCTATTTTTTTTAATACCCCCATTTCAACTAACTGCACAGTCTTACGGGCGTGGATATTCTACTGGTGCACCTACTGGTAACTTGTTTGCCATGTAGCAATAAAAATATACCAATAACAGTGATTCATCTAGTCAGTCACATGTGCAACGTGACTACTGTATGTCATACATGCATGCCAGTGTCATCTGCAAAAAGGTGGTACAATTAGCAAGTTAATCATTTCACAAATAACAGGACAAGAAGCTAGAGATGTTTACCAGAATCTTGTCAGGATCGATACTACACAAGAGAGTAACATACACATCATTACACTCATCGGTACTGAAAAGTTTGACGACTTGGTTAAATGCATACACGACATTTACAGCAGGGGTGTCCAAAGGGGTTTTCGTTTTGTGTTTATGTAACATGATGCATGAGATAATTAGCATGTTGACTTTGGGATTGTTCTGCATGTGGCTGGGAAAAGTTTGGACACCCCCGATAAGACAGAAAAGACCCAGTACATGCAATAAAACATCAAATACACAACAGAGGAAACCAAAGTCCACATCATCAGTGATAACATTTTCTTCTTCAAATAGAAAATAAAAAGAGGAATAATTAAGTGTACAAAGCTGTAAGGGATGGAAACACATAGCTAGGCTGCAACCATTAGTCCCCTTGGACAATTCTAACGGAGTAGTGGACAGGTTGTTAATGACGTACTATATCTAAAATGGATTAAGAACCGGAAAGAACTTAAGTATCCAAGTGCAAAACCCGACAAGCCTAACGACATGAAGGTGGGACAGACCAAAGCAGTTCCAAATGTCTCCTAGTGGGAGTGTGATGTCATGGGAACACCTTTGCAATGCAAGAGCACTTGGAGAGGAGCTAAGTAGGTATGGTGAAGGTAATTTGGTTTTTTCCGTTGCCATCTTTTGACTGCACCTGAGCTTCTATGTTGGAAGTAGCCTAAGATGCAGCCAAGTTAAATAAATTGCCTATTTGTGGCCGTATTAGCACAAGCTGAATAATGAAATGGAATTTGAAAAAAAAAGCGCAATCATTGAATGACTAGTCCATCTCATCCTTCCAAAATCATTCATAATTGCAACCTAATGTGTAGTAGCTATCGCGTGTCTATCTAATAACAAGCATTCTTCATTACAGGTTATTAAGAGAACAACTTTTCAAAGTGGCATTTAGACAATGACAACAAACGGATCCTTGTAAAATCCTGTTCTTCCCTGCCAAGCACACAATCTGCAAACTACCCGACTCATTTCAAGCCAATCACACCCTGCACAGAACGATGAGTTGGAAATGTTCACGTTTGGAGACCACTCCCATGGGTAGGAAAGTGACGTTAGGTTTGGGGTAATGTCTTCCGTGTTACTTTAATGGTTGCTCTTGTGCTAGCATCTCGCTTTCTTTGGCAAATTCTGCCCTCTACTTGTTGCTGTCAGGCATCACAGATCCATTCCTGCTTTGGTCGGGAGAACGTCACAGCAGCTTCAGACTCCCGGTCACATTGTTCACCATTTCCTCCTCACCCATTATAGCCAGGACAGTGCGGGAACCAGACTCCACCTACCAAAAAATGACAGGTTGGATGCGTTCATGCAGCATGCTTGTAGCAACTATGAAAGCTATGTAGCAACAATAATGACATGATACCTTGGAGTGCACGTTGGCAGGTCTGACATTTTATATCATATATCGGGGGTCTCAAACTTGCAGCCCATGAAAAAATATTTTGTGGCCCCCACTTTAATATGAAAGTTTAATAAGTTAGTGCAGCCCCTGAGTTTTATATGAATGGCACTTTTTACAGTGATGTGCGTGGAGCTGACAAACCCACCAATCACAGTGGGGTATATGGCTCTCAGGGGCGTGACATCGACCGGGCTTGATGCAAGCATAGAAACATTTTTCAGTGAGTGAAAAATTTATCATTTTGAGAAAATTAGTGGTTTTGCACACATCTTCTTCACACCGGTGTCCTTATTTATCTTATTTTTTGTTTTGACAAGATTGGATTTTTTTGTGAAATTTTTTGTTTAAATTGCATGCGCGTGCATGTGTGCCGAGGCTGCGGCCCAGCATTACCCAGACTCTGCCTCCAGCGGCCCTAAGGTGAGTTGAGTTTGAGACCCCTGATATACATAGTTGAAGAGCTGATGTTGGAAACGTAGTAAATGTCATTCGGTATGCTTGCATGCAGCCACAATTGGGGGAAGAGATTAAGTAGACACAAAATGTCCGGCGAAGAAGTTACAGTTCTCTACACGCAATGATGAGTTGGATATGCTCACCTGAGTAAGCCCTGCATCCTGGACCAGGTAAGTGGGGAGACTCAGGCTCATGGCCAGGGCCTGGAGCTCCAACAGATGAGCCACATTAGTACCTTGGACCACAATCTTCTTGGCTCTGCATCAACACAATGGCAATGTGTGATTTTACCAACAGCGACAAAAGTACACAACATTTAAATGGGCTCAAAGCCTCCTTTCAAGTATTTTCTATCAGCCAGGGACGTTTGGCCCCACTGTGTGTGTTTATCCATGATAGATGAATTAGAAATATAAACAGTAGACAAGTGTAAGAATTTTTCTACATTGCGAGAAATATGACACTGATGACACCGTGGAAACGCTGAAACTCAACCTTCTCCCATTTTGGAGAGTAATGGTATAGAGGAGTGGACCAAAATTTCTTGTGAGATGCAGTCAAATTTATGGATTGCTCCTATGTAAAGTTCCAACAGCAGCTGGGGATCAAATACTCATTGTAATTACAATTGGCTAATATACACTTAGCTACCAGTACATGTCTTACGGTGCAGAAGAATTTCAAGGTCTTACCCACTGTGGTCCCACTTCCAGGCCATCTCCCTCCAGCTGTTTTTCGCCTGCAAAGTCTGGTACAGTCCCACAGCAGCATGGCCCACCTGAGCCGCCACCTGCACAGGAAGTCACAGTGCACGCGATGCTACAACTTTCTTTGTCGAGATCACCAGAACACAAGAGAGTTGCTATCAGAGTATGAAAATTCGGTAGCAGCGCCTGACCATACCTTTCCAACCCCCATGGCAAGGTCCATGTTGACCACAAACACCATTTTGAACATCAGGTCCTCATCTCCCTCCTCCTGCAGAACACAAACATGCCAGATTGAGATCTGGCTTTGGACAAACTCGTGGGGGTCTTATGTGACAACGTGTACCTGTTGAGACTAAGGCTAGCTTAAGGGCACCTCATTCTCCAGTTTGTTGAAGTAGTACATGGCCGCCTCCTCAGCAGAAACATTCCGAGTATGCAGGAGTGCCTGGAATAGAGGGACACATAAAACATAATTAGTCGTTGCTGTGGTTCTCGTTTAATGTGCAGCAATAAAGTCTGAAAGTTCCAAACGCACAACTGCTCACTAAACTTTAAAACGGGTGCTATATGACCTGGTTGGGTGCTAGCGTTCAAGCATCCCGAGGAATTAAGGTGGTATTAAGCTAACATGCAGCGCGACTGTTTGCCCACTGATGGCTTTTTTATCATCACTTTTTGATGTGAAAACATTTAGAGTAAGAAATGCCACAATTGGGTAAAACTTATCTTATTTTACAAAATGCAATAAAGGCAAATTTATATGCTTTTTTCAACATCTAGTCCATATCGGATGTTCGCAAACCACTGGACCTAGACTTTTAAAATTTGGACTGGATCCATCTACAGATCCCAAAGGTTCATAAAAACAGTTTCTGATTTGTGAAACCTTTATTCTATTTGTGCAATGCAATGAATGCATATTTGTGTGTCTTTCCAGTTTAGAGACAGTGCCGCTGAGGAAAAGACAGGAAGCAGAGCTGGAGGTAGCGGAGATGAAGATGCTGAGGTTCTCTTTGGGTGTGACCAGGACAGACAGGATCAGGAATGGGTACATTAGAGCCACAGCACATGTTGGGGTTTTTTGGAGATTAAGTCAGAGGAGCCAGACTGAGATGGTTCAGAGATGTCCGCAGGAGAAATTGTAAATATATTGGTAGAAGGATGCTGAGTTTTGAACTGCCAGACATGAAGGTAGAGCGAGAGAAGAGGATGCAGAAGACAGGGTTAGATGGAGGTAGTTAATTCGCTGAAGAAGCAGCAATCCCAATAAGTGCTGTTTGAAATCCACTGGACCTAGACAGGGGTCTCAAACTCACGGCCCACTGAGACATACTTTGGGGCTCCTTAATTGACATCAAAGATTAGTGTAAGTGCGGCCAATGGAGCTTGTGCATCCTCAGAAGCACTTGCAGGGCAAACACAAATCAACGGTGACCTCAAAGTGAGCTTGTCACAGAGGCTTTCGAACTGGCCCAGTTCTTCTAAGGTGGAGTCTCTTTTATATGCGCTTTTTGTTGCATTTTCACAAATAAAATAAACGTTTCACAAATTCAATAGTTGGTGTCAGCTAAAGGTAATGTGTAACCTAAAAGTAAGACAAAAAATAAACCCTCAGGACAAACACTTGAACTGCACATGACCTAAATTCCAACTTAATTTCCCCCTTAGTTTGGTTTCTTTGACATGAAGTAGTATGACATCCCCATCAGCAGTGTTGTGATGCAAAGTATTACTCTTTTGAATAAATGTTTTGAGAAGTAAAACTCTTTAGGTAGCCCCCAGCAACTAACCCGAGCTATTTTCCTAAACACCCAAATCCGACCAAAACACTACTGATGGGGATGTCACACAACTTCATGATTTTGGCTGAAAAAAGTGCCATTTGGAGGGTGGAACAGCGCCGTTGTACCTGTTTAGCTGCCTCTTCTGGAATATCCAGCTCTCTAAGTTGTTGCAGAAACACCGGGTTGACATCCTGACAACCAGAGTCCTGGCTTGCTTGCTTGGCGGGCTCCATATTCACCTGCACACACAAAAACACACACACATGGGTTTCCGTTAAGTCGACACCCGCTTATGTCGACGTCTGTCTGCCAGTCCCAGGCGCGTCGACATAAACGGGTTCCAAACCGTAAACGAGAGAACCATCTCACGTGGGAATTAAGGTCGGGATATCGACCGAGCGATGAAAACGACGTTTTGTATGTCATTCGCCTTTTTGTCTGTACATGAACTGGTTGACCGAACCTCTGTCACGAAAATGACGCAATCGTTAGCAAGCCAACGATCGCAAGCAGCAAAGACGCACTTGTTTAAAAAAAATAGTGTTAGCAAAGCTTTCCTTCGTGGACAGTGCAGTAATTGGAATCCCCAACACGGACACGAGACACGATTTCTTCTTAAAACCGCATATCCCGAGTGTGACATGACGTTAGCATTAGCCGCTAATCGCTAGCCATTAGCCAGGTTAGCTTGAGGAAAATATTTACCTGCTGTGGGCGGAAAGAGACAGCAACTTGCTTGACCGAAGCTAATCTTTGGTTTTCAACCACGACGGACACACTTTCTTTATACACTATTGACAATATGACTTGACAATTCCTTTGTGCCCGTGCCTCCGCCTTTTTTCTTCTTCTTCGTCGTCGTCTTTCATGGAGGCGCGTAACCAACGTTTAGCTGCATATCGCCACCTAGTGTACCGGAGTGTGCACACGTCCAAACACCATTTAAAAAACAGCTTACAGGGTTACAATGACACACACACAGTTTGTTTATTAACCTTAGATATTCTGGTATTGTCACCCTTTACTAAGATTCCCCTTTATACCCATTTCGGGCCTTTGTATTGAGTTCTGGACCGCTATAGAGTAGCTACGCATGACGATCCACACAGAAAGCTTTCTAGAGCTTCCAAACTCTGTGTCTCTTCCAGCAGCGTTTTCTTGGGTTTCCTGCCTCCCATTTAGGATTTGTGTCTTTTTTTCCCTCCCACCCCCGGCCCTCCTCCTCCTCCAGGTACGCTTCCCACTGAGCCCATTCCGCTGTGATTGGTCACTCCTGAGGACTTCCAAACAGCTGCCGAACCCCACTTCCTAATTCCGGCGGTAGTCCAGCTTCGTATTGGCCCATGTTCACACAACAGTCCCGCGTTACCAGACGAGCATCTTTTTCTCTTTCTGGCCGGGAATCAGCAACTTCACCAACTTCTGCCTGATGCTTGCCGCTTTAGTAAAGCTAAACAAAATTAGCTTTCCCCTTACACCCGAACATTTCCCGGGAACGTGGTACACGGTGAAACCTTCAACAGGGCAGGCCTACAGCGCGTATAAAACATGTAAAACTTACACTATTGTTTGCTATTTTTTTGAGAAGTGGAAAGAACGGCTGTTCAGTCTTGGCTATGTAGGTTTGTAGTGGCCATTACCAATCTACACATACTGTGACATCATCGCCACCTACAGGACACATGTGCAAGTGGAGTTTTGTGACGTTGATAGCAGTACTTTTTCAAGCAGTTTCTCTTTCCCGGGAGGAAAATGTTTCAGCAACAAACCCTCCATGTAACCCCAATGGGTATGTTTTTGAAATGAAAAAAAAAAAAAAAAACAAAGAAAAAAGTAAGAATACTTTATTGCTTCAGCATCTGTGAATGTCCGCGTCTTAACAGGTTGAATGACTACAGTTAACATTTGAAAAGAGTATGTACAACAATATTAACACATACAATTAGAAACATCTTGAAAACTGCCCCTTGCAGAGCTCTGCTCTACAGTCTAACAGTTACAGTTCTCCCTCAGCAGACCGTCGCCAGGCCTGTATCCTACCTCTCAAGCGCCATTTTATTCAGCAGGTGTGTCCTTCACCTGGCCACGTAGAGCTCCCCGTGCGGGAGAACAGTCAGAACCGGGACAGCTCACAAAGGTCTTGGTGCGGGTAAACGCTCTCAGGCAGTGACTTAACTTTCATACTCAAATGCAGATGCATGTTTTGGTAATAAAATTAAAAACGATGGAAATTTGATTGTGTTCCTCTTACTTCTACCTAAAACCAACCTAGCTAATCCTAACCTCAAAAACTACCTACGCTACCCAAACGCTAAAACCAACTGACCTGACCCTAAGCCTAAAACCAAACTAACTAACCCTAACCTTTACCCTAACCCAAATCCTAAAACCATTCTACCTAATCCTAATGCCGAAACCAAGGCACTTACTCCTAAACCCAAAGCACACCTACCAAACCCTAACCCTAAAACCAACCTACCTAACCCTACCCTTTACCCAAACCCAAATCCTAAAACCATTTTACCTAATCCTAACCCCAAAACTAAAATACCAAACCCTAACCTTTGCCCTATCTACCTGACCCTAACCCTAAAACCAACCTACCTATTACTAACCCCCAAACTAATATACCTAAAACTAAAACCAGAACCAACCTAACAAATTCGAATCCTTGCCCTAACCAAAATTCTGACCCTATCCCTAGATTTACCCTAACCAAAACCATATAACCAAGCTACCTAACCCTAAAACTAACCAACCTAACCCTAACCCTTGATATATTTCTAAAAAAATTGAAATGGATGAAAATTTGGTGTGCCATAATCCCACCTAAAAATCCACCTACCTACCTACCTACCCCTAATCCTAATCCTACAGCAAAAGATCAATGAAGCAGAGGTCAACACAAGAAGGAAAAATGGGTGAAAGACCAACAGAGAGCTCGATTCATCCTCACAATACCTCGGCCTGCAGACCACTTTGTCACTGAAATAACGCCAGCAGATTTAGACAACAATTTAACAGCAGAAGAGAAGGCCAGTCTGTCGATAAACACACAAGCTTCCACTCGGAACCTTGCGTCAGTACCAAGCAAGTAGTAATCCTTGCTATCCCAAACTTGTACCGCCTCCATTTAGGACAGAGCAATTGGTGAAAATGAGGAATGTAAAAAAAAAAGAAGAAGAAGAACACGAAAGGCAATACATCACCGAGGTGCACACTACTAGTCAGTAACAGCTATTTGGTTGCGTACGGTGCACTAACACGAACCAGCAGACCTACAAAGGTGACACAAAGAGGGTACAGAGAGAAACCTTCAGGTCGGAAGGAAGTAGTGAGCATGATTGCAGTTCCTCAACTTGAACGTTGGAAATGTGCAGCAGGAGAGATCTGCTGGTGGAGCATCAGAGAAAATAAAAAAGTCCAAGTCAGGCTGAGGTAGAGCGCAGCATGAAACATGTGGTGGCAAACAGTGTCGGACTGAATTAGTATTTTTTTTAATAAAAAAAAATAACAAAAAAACAAGCTTTTCTAAAGCTGACGTCTTAGGCTAAAGCTGCTCCTACCACACCGGAGGCTGTGATCCGTTAAAAACGCTTGGATGAGCGAGCGCCACGTGATCGATAGCCTCAAAGACACACACCACTGTTGACACACACCAACAGCGACAAGCTAATCAAAGCAATGAACCCGAACGCTGTTCCCTTCAGTCCGTCCATCCCTCAGCCCGATGATTCAAAGAGTCCGCATCGTGTCGGAAGCCGACTTCAGTCATCAGCCCGATGCTTAGTAATAAAGGTATGACGTTTGTGATTAAAAACTCATTTAGTCCTAAAAGGATGCGCGTATCTTCAGTGCTCTTCAGCAATAAGTTCACCTAGCAGGGGCTGGACTTCAACTTTCCAAATGGCGCTGCTGTTTTTGTTTTTTTCTACTCTGCCACAGCACAGGAAGGCGTTTCCTCTGTCACAAGTCTGTGACCTTATTCTCCACAGCGGCAGCAATCTGCTGCAGCCTGTAGCCCAGCTGCATCTTCTGAGCCGTGGTGTCCTCCTCCAGCGCCGTGATGATCTGTGGCAAAACCAAAAGGGAGATTGTCAATAAATAAATAAATATATATTTATATAAATTAAAATGGCCTTTGGTAAATTCTGAAGCCTTTTTCGCCCACACCAAGGGTGGGCATATTTCAATCAGGCCTTAAACCAGCCCACTGAGCACTTCCAAATTCCTTCCGGCAACATTCATCCAAACACAATACGTCAACACAAAGTAACCCATGTGAGCACACTAACACATTTCTATGCGTAATAGCCATGTTTAAAAAAAAATCCTTCTGCAAGGCATGCTGGGTAGCTTGTGGCTCTCAACATTTTGCTGTGTGTGTTACATTTTGGCTGGTTTGGAAAATTATGTTGGTTTGGTTTGGTTTAATTAGTTCCGAACACGCATACATTGTACAAATAATTATTCATGTTGCATTCCTCAGTTCTACATGTCCGAAAAGGAGACGGAAGAAGCAGAGCTTATTTAATCCTACCCCCTTCTCACTTGATTTACTATTACATACTCATACATACTGTGTACATACATGCATACACATAAATATTACATACATGCAAATATCATATTTTTCTTTAAAAAAAAAAATTCTCCATGTAGCTTGATGTATATCTTCCCGTTGGTGCTCCAAGTACTTTGTATCTTTCCCTGCTTCCTCAAGTCTCGTGCTTTCTTGGCGATGTCAGCGTTGCGTTTTGTCAGATGCTCTTTTAAGTAGACGTTTGTGCCTTTCAAGGTCTTCCTCTTTTTCAGCAGTGCAGTTTTGAATTCCCTGTTGGTGAACTTGATGACGACAGGTGTGGTGTTGTTTCTGCCATACAGTGGGATGCAAGTATCAATGGTGTTGATATCTACATCCACCTCCTTTTATTGCAGGAAGCTGACAATCTGTTGCTTCGCTGAAGGAACATTCATTCCATCTGCTTCTCCTCTGTTATGAGCTTCCCCTATCTTTTGACCCGGGTGTAATTCTGAGCCCTGTGAGGATCACATCATTCATTCGTGAATTCTGATCCATCTCCTCCATTATAGTTGTCATTTGCTCAGTGATGTTATCCTTTGCTTCCTTCTCTTCCTCCAGAGCGGTGCGCCAGGCGGCATTATCCTTCAATAGTGTCCTGATATCATCCTGTAGAGCATTGATGTCGTTGCTGGGGGGTTTTTGTCGGGGTTTTTGACCTCTTTAAGATCAGCACACAACGCAACATTTTTGTCTTGCAACTTCTCGATTTCTTCTTTTAGAGCTTTAGTTTCTTTACTCAGTGCTCTATTTTCCTCCATGAGGTTTATGACATCACCATGGACCCCTGGGATCTTTTTGATGAGACTGTCATCCTGCGATTGTACATGTTGAATCTGTGACTTGAAATGCTTCAGGTCTGGTTGTGCTGCAGTACACCCCCGTATCTCCTGCATCTCCATCTTCATCTGTTTTAACTTCTTAAAGTCTTGCATCCAGGTCTCTAAAAAATGTTCTCCACCACATTTTGTTGATCTTCTTGTTTTTCTGATGTACTCGACTCATGGCTGTAGTCGTCCTCCCCCTCCACATTTGGCAACAAGACTGACGCTTGTGATTTTGAGTCCATGTATCCAGGGCCAGCATCCTTTACAATTGTAATAGATGCTTGCTGTCTTTTCTTTAGCTTGGCTTCCTAGCAGCTTGGCTTTGTTAGCTTGGCTTCCTAGCAGCTTGCAGCACATGTAACTCGTTTATTTCAAGGAATCTGTACCTCTCGCCAATCCAAGGTAAGGTTGAGGTATTAAGAAACCAGTTGCGATCTTGTGTTCATGAAATGTATTCAGAAAAGCACCAAAACAGTTGTCGTTTATAGTATCCTTAGCAGAGCTCTTGGCTTGAACATCCTCTCCAGTCAACAAAGGGAAAAACCAAACAAAAAAACGTAAACATAACGTAAGTTATGTGTTTGATGCCACTTATATATAGACCACACCACATTTTTTACCCCAAAGTTGGCAACGAGTCAAATAGCTTGCCCACACCTGGCCTGTGGCATAGGATGTGGGCGGGGCATAGCGACAACCCTTATTTGTCCGTCTGACAATTTGCCACAAAACAGCAAACAGTCCCATGCCGGGAATCATACAGAAAGTTGGCCATTGTGAGTTGAGTACAAGTCAGAATCACAAATTTTAGACAGATGGTCCACGATACAGGATTTTAGGATGTCCCATGAGATATGGGAGGAACGTTTGATGACTGCTTAAGGAACATGAGACTCGAATAAGGTTAATAAGGTCGTTATTGTGGGGGTGTGTGATGATGACACCCTAACTTGGTGTGAGTCTCTCATTTTTTGCTTCTTGTTCCATTTTCACTGGTTCCTTTGGGGGTTTTGTATCCAAAATGTGGGTTATCAACCTTACACACACACACTGCATTTATACTGTACACTTTTACGTACCTGATCGTAGTATTTGTTGATGTACTTGTACAGCTCGTGCAGTGCCACCAAGTAGTTCAGTTCTCCAGAATAGTTCTGAAACAAGCGGGTCGTGTCAAAGTCGCAGAACAGAAAAGAGGAAATGCGTGGTCAGACGACCACTTCGTATCCCACCCGGCATCTTCCAACTGTTGCCGTCCAAATACACCGATACTGCTTCCTTCTTCAATATTCTTACAACAGTATGACCACCTGCACATTCTAATATGTGCTTTACGAGGAAAATTATGTTTTTCTCCCCCATTGAAATCGACATAGTAACGAGGACTTGCTGTTTTTTTTTCATATTACCATTGAAAATGAACGGCCAATGTATTTGGCGCCCCCTACTGGTGAAAAATAAGTTTACATTTTCCATTGCCCTAACATTTTGCTTATCCTAAAGGAGGACATGGCTCAGGAGGAAGCATGGTTGTTTCCCCCACCCAGTGGTTGCTGGTTCGCTCCTCGGTGGAAATCAATTCCACTTGAAATTCTTACGCAATTTATTTTTAAATCAAATCAATTAAAGGGGCAGAGCAATTTAATTTTGAAAATACATTCTAGTAAAAGTGCTTAAATAATTTTATTTCAATCAATTGAACTGTTAGCTCTTATCTGGTTTTATTTTGTAGTGCTTGGTGGCATTTCCTGAATTTAGTAAGTTTAGGAAGTGAAAATGTTTCTTAAGCAACGACGACGTGTACGCTTTATAAAGCTTGTATAATGGCGGCGTGGTTCTTTTTTTCAAAATCTCGCAATGGATTGTGTTTGACTTGGAGGTTGGACGTTCACGCATGAGAAGAAGTGAGTAGTCCGACGACACCATTCAGTCATCAAAATGAACACGCATGTTCGGCGTTTGCACTCACCCTGGACAGTTCAGCCAGAGCAGAGTTCATCTCCTGGTCACTGGCTGAGATGGTCTGCCTGATGTCAGCATAGTACCTGCAAGGACGTCACAAACATGGGAGAAAAGGCTGCGTCTCAATCGGTGCACCTGCACAATTGCTGCGAGTCTTGGGAATGCATGCACACTGAGAAGTAGGGTCAAACGCAGTGCACTGTCGGTACCCTAATCTTGCATTTTAAACGGTGAGTATAATAATAGATACCTGCCCTCGGAAAGCCTCCCTTGTTGCACCACATGCACCTCTAAAACAACCTAACCTAGAGCTGTGGCACCAAGTGTGATTGGACGGCTCGTAGAACACAATTTCCTGTGTCTATACAACTTCTTCCCATAGCTCCCCTTCTCTCTTTAATTAGCATTGTTTGCTCGCAACGAAGGAAGCTAAGTGAAGTTGCAGTTGATTCCCCAGTGAAACAGCGCCCCTAACGTTTCACCAGAGAATTGCACACAGCAGACAAAGAGAATAGTGAAGGAAGATCAAATGTAGTAAAAAGAAAAAAAAAACACAATTAAAGTGGATAGATGGATCTTTACTAATCTTCCAAAACAAATTTATGAGCGTATGAGACATGTTTGAAAGTCCTGGCTTCAGCAGTAACACTGGTGTCATCTTACCTTTCCACCATGTTTTTGTATCGGGGGATGTCTCTGGCATACAGCAGCTTGTTGATAGGAGAATCCTGTAAAAAATAAAATAAAATCCTGAATATTTCACAAGTTCCAAAGCAGTAACATAAGCTACCACCGCTTACCCGTCCCAGCTTGTGCTCAGCAATGGTGCATGAGTCCATAAAGGTCTGGGCGATGACTGACAGCACCGCATCCACATGGTCTGAGGCTTGCACGTCAAAGATGAACTGCGGATTCTTCACTATGTTGATCCAGAAACGCAGGGGGAGACTGCAGACACACAGCGGCTGTTAAACAAGCCACACGTCAAGCTGCCCTTGACACAAAGAACACGACGAACAGAGGAGGCGGAGGAGAAGAACAACAAATGTTTTTGCGACCTCCGATTTGAAATACTATGAGAAAATTAAATCATCAGTAGGGTCTTTTTCCCATATCCCTTTTTATTTTTTCCGAGTTCCGTTTTGTGAGACACGCTTATTTTGCTTACACAGTTAGACGACATGGGGGAATTCTCTGCGTGTTCGCCGTGTGCTGAGAATGTCTATTCACAACTAAGAGAAGGTGGGTGCAAAACTAAACGTGCTTCTTGTTTTTTTTCCCCTCAGAACGTGCATGTCATTATTGGGCATTGACAAACTCTCCTTACATGAAAGTGTTAAAACACAACGCGGTAAAAATATACTCATCCAACCGCACTTGCATGCTAAACTAAGGAAACCCCGCTAGCTTCCATTCATGCTCCGTAAGACGAGGTGCCACCAACTTTCGCCGATGTTTATCAACATGTTTAGAAAGGAGATTTCGCCACAATTGAGCCGTCCGATGGGGAAATAGTTCCTCACACTAACGTTCCTTCTCCTTGTGATGACAGCATTTAATTAACTGAAACCAACAAAATGCACCAAAATGGAGAACAGCAAAGCACACAAGCCGTATTTATTAAGAGTTATATTGAAATGCTGCACTAAGAAGAAGGAGAACAACAAAAAAGAAGAAAGAGAGGAAGAATGAAAAAGGCACAAACGAGAAGGTGGAGACGAAGTAAAACAAGAATGAAAAGCAGAAAGGGAAACAGGAGAAAGAAGAATGCAAACAAAACAAGAACAATGAAAAGCAGACGGGTAAGAAGAAGAACAAAAAAGAAGAGGAAGAGAAAGCGAAGAACGAGACAAGAACAAAAAGGAGAAGAATGAGAAGAAGAAGAAGAAAAAATAACACCAATAACAAAACACCATCACATGGCTAGCCAGGAAGTCCCAAAGACGTGAGTCCCAGCCCCCCATCGAGAGGCGCCATGAAGAGCATCATCATTGGCTGCATCACTGCAAGCTTAGGAGGCGGCACTGTCTCGTGCCCTTTTGATTCTAACTAGCTCCCGAGTACTTGACGAGAGAAAAAACGTACGAAAATGGAGAAGAAACAAAAAAAGAACAACCCATGCTAGGTTGCTGCTGCACCTGTTGGTCTTCCAAATGTGAATGGTCTCTGGGTCGGAGATAGCGTGATGAGCAGCCTGGTCATCCAGCAGGTCAAAGAAGTATTTGACAGCCAGTGGGACGGGTCTACTGGTGCTGAGGATGACCGTAAACAGATCATCCACAAACTTCTGCAGCGTCCCCTGAAAACCACAAAGCAAGAGAGACATCAGCACAAGCTTTTCTTTACAAAGTCTTGTGAAAGATGTTGCTTTACATTTGTTTGTTTTTTTACACAGAAATTTTTGGCAAAAACAAAAAGTGTCATGATAGCCATAGAAGCAGAAATAGTATTAGTTGGAAAACGAGCTCCAACAGTACCATTAAGTGGGTTCTTCACTGTCGACATGTCTATGATGCT
Source organism: Oostethus manadensis (assembly GCA_024372805.1). NCBI lineage: Eukaryota > Metazoa > Chordata > Actinopteri > Syngnathiformes > Syngnathidae > Oostethus > Oostethus manadensis. Next base: position 80,285 of record QODF01000267.1, read on the forward strand.
CAACTACGCAGGTGGTGAATAATTTATTCATAAGAAAAATGTACTGCATGTGTACCTTCATAGAAAGCAGGCGGGTCAGGTATATCTCAGGTATGGCCTTGGCTCGCTCACGTTCCCTCAGGCTGCCTCTCCGATGTTTGGGCAGCTCGGGCTCCTCGCTGGCCTTCACCAGATGCCAGAGTCTCACACCGCCTTCATCTGCATCCTCCAGCATCGGCGTTTCTGACACAAACAACTTCCTTTAAATGTGTTTCCAGAACTCTCCGTGCTTGTGCACCCCAAACAGAACCACGGAGGAGCGATGGCCTTACAGTCGTGATTACATGTGTGCCCAATCGTCAGCCATGTGAGGATGACTGGACGGAACTCACTTTCTCCGGCCACATAGTCGTGGTGGTCATGGTGAATGTGCTTGGAGTGGCGAGGGACCAGAGCTACCGTGGCGCCGTCCGGGACCTGGGGTGGAGCACAAAATACCCCGTCAGCACATCAGTGGACGTCCAAATACAGCATTTTCAGCTGAAGATGAAGACCTGACCTTGTAGTGCTGCACGGTGTTGAGACGCTTCCAGTTGCCCTGCACCACAGATGTTAAGTCCTCATCGGACAGGATGAGATGCCCAGCGACACCGGACCTCCACTCTGAACACAACAACAACATGGCATCAAATATACACGTAAATATCCCACAGCATCTAATGCGGTAAATTGGGCAATTAGTTGAAAGGGGTGTGTTCAAAAATAGCAGTATGACATTCAATCAGTGATCAGTGATCAATTTTGTGAAAAAACAGTTGTCAATCAAGTGGCCCCTATTTAAGGATGAAACCAGCACTTGTTGAACATGAATTTCTCTTTGAAAGCCTGAGGAAAATGGCTCGTTCAAGACCTTGTTCAGAAGAACAGCATACTTTGATTAAAGAGTCGATTGGAGAGGGGAAAACCTATGACGAGGTGGAAAATGTTTTGGCTATTCAGCCAAAATGACCCCTATGCCTAAAAATGGAGAGCAAAACCAGAGACACGTGGAAGAAAACATAGGACAACTATCAAAATGGATCAAAGAATAACCAGAATGGCAATGGCTCAGCCAATGATCCGCTCCAGGATGATTAAAGACAGCCTGGAGTTACCTGTAAGTACTGTGACAGTCAGAAGATGTGTGTGAAGCTAAACTATTTATAAGAATTCCCTGTGGTCCCTTCTGTTTAAAAAAAGGCATGTGCAAAAGAGGTTACAATTTGCCAAAGAACACATGAACTGGTTTAAAGAGAAACAGGGGGACAATTTTGTAGCCTGACGAGAGTAAAATTGTTCTTTTTCAAATCCTAGAAACAAAAGTTTTTAGAAAATAGTTTAGCCTTAAGATTGTGCATACCACGAATGCTGGGTCTTGTTTGTTTTCCGAGGATCTACTGCTCCTACTGGTAACTTATTTGCCATGTAGCAATAAAAATATACTCATAACATTGATAACTATCCCTGCACCGGCAATGATTGTCTTTTAGCATCATAGTACTCCTTGTAGCAACCGAAAAAGGAAAAAAAAGTAACAAGTAGCGACAATGCTCACAGTATCTTTACAAAGTATTGATACATCGTAATTATACCATTCCGGGATTATGAAATAAATATACAGTGCTGTATGTGATGGTTTTGTCTAGCTGCAGGTGGCGCCAAAGTTCAATAAAAGGGTCTTAGAAGTAATAAATGTGCTGACAAACCAGCCATGATCATTTTTTTAATGCCGAAAACAGACGCTGTCCAGAGGGTGAAACCTGGCAGCACCTCAAAGGGCGTGTGCACAGCAGAGCTGCATGAAGGCGTGTGTTCTCACCCAGGTCCAAAGAGTCTGTGTGAGGTCGGTGAGAGAAGGAGGTGCTTTTGTAGACCTGGTCCAGCAGCTTCTCTTTCACCTGCGTGATGGTGTCACAGTCCAGAACTTTGGCAGGCAGCGGTTGCGACTCATTGGCACCTCCGCCTTGCACTAACACATTAAGAGTCTATGAAAAAGATGGAGAGTGGTTAAAAAATACCATCCATATCCCTGTCCGCCAAACTTTTTCCAGCGAGGGTCACGTAGTGGAAAATGACACTTTGACATTCTGTAAATCAACACATAGATATGCTAACATGTTAAATATTTGTAGAAAAAAAAGGCACCTCATCTTTGTGATATGGGTGAAAAAGGATCACCTTCACTCTTTGCTATTTTCTCTCTTTTTGCTGCTGCTTTTTGTTCTTTCACAAGCATTTCAACTTTCTTCTTAAATAATTGTCAATAAATTAACTTTCAAAATATTATGACTTTATATCTATATCCAATATGCCGATATTGTCCTACTCTCAATTTCCGATTCCGATATCAACTGATATGGATACAGATTTGTGCAACATCACATATCTCTTGTCCAAGAATGAACACACATCTGTTGTGAAGCTAACGTACAAAGCATCAACAATTAGCATCTCCACATGGTGTGCTCTTTAGTATTCTTCCAGGTCCTTGATGTCTTAGATGACAAGCAATACTTTGGATCTTTCCCTGCTTCCTCAAGTCACGTGCTTTCTTGGCAATTTCAGCATTGCGTTTTGCCAGATGCTCATTCATGTGTACGTTTGTTCCTTTCAGCTTCCTGCCCTGTTTCAGCAGCGTGGTTTTGAATTTTGTTAGTGAACTTGACGATGATGACAGCTGTCGTGTTGTCTCTTGCCATTAACGGCAAATGGCCCCTGGGCCTCACTTCGGACAGCCCTGACCTAACAGATATTGGTATTATTTATTGGCATCAGCATTTTAGTTGTTTCTCGTTTCATTTTATCTTTGACAGTGGTGCATGCCAGGTAATACAAGCTGCAAATGACCCCCAGGCCGTACTTTGGAGAGCCCAGCCTTAGGTGGTAACCAGGGGTAACCTTAAATAGACCACACAGGATGATTTGTGCTCACCAAGGTTTTGTACTCTACGTCTTCTCGCAGCAGGCGGTTGTCGTTGAGCGTGTACTTGGCCTTGCCGGTCACAGCATCCACCGGTCCTTTATCCACTTGGTGCTTTATCGCCCTGAAAAGCATGTAAAGACATTCCCCGGCAGAGTCCTGGAGGCACACACATATACACTTCCTTTAGTTTATTACAAGAAGGACAAGCGGTGTAGAAAACGGCCACGTCTATGTTAAAGGAACTATGCGCTACCACAAATGCCGAGGTTGTGCCTCAAGAAGAATTTCTGCTTCGACTTTCGTGGCTTCGTTATATCGCGGTTCTTCAAAAATATATTCATTAATAAATCATTCTGTCTTGTGGTTAAGCACAACCTTTTATTAGTCAAAAATATAACTCTAAATCAAATATATGCATATTTAAGCACATGTTTTGTAATTACATTAGGCATTTTCATGCACGGGTGCTAGGTGTCAGTAATGGTACATTGATCAGACAATAGCCACTGCAGGAGGTACGTACACAAACAGGAAGTAAAAAAAGGATCTCTAAAGGAATTCTAATGTGTGGGTCATTATTAGATCTTATTATTATCTTTCTCTTATTATGTATACTCTATAGCACTGCACACTCGCCATTTTGAGGGTTTTGAATGCAAAATCCAGGTATTGGCAGTAAAGATGTAAAAAAATGTATAATAATAATAATAATGTTAATATTAATCTTTATTTATTTATTTATTTATAGAGCACTTTTCTAAACCAGGCTACAAACTGCTTTACAGTGCATTTAAAATCAAAACAAGACCCATGATAATACAAAAAAATGTGAGAATATAATAAATACATAAATCAGGCAATATCAAAAGCTTTTCTAAAAATATACCTTTTCAGATGTTCTTACAAGTACAGATACAATGGATTTGCCAGAGTTCAGGCGGGAGGGAGGGAGCCTGTACAGAGAACGCCCGGTCCCCTTTACTGGCTCTCTGCATTCTGGGGACGACCAGTAAGGCCCCTCCGCCCCTGAGCGGAGGGTTCTTGTCGGGACATATGGGGTGCGGAGGTCAGATAAATAATGAGGTGCTAAACCATTAAGAGCTTTAAAAGTCAATAATACAATTTTAAAATCAATCCGTAATTTTACAGGGAGCCAGTGAAATAATCTGAGGACGGGGGTGATGTGATCGTATCTGTGAGTACCGGTGAGGAGTCTAGTGGCGGAGTTCTGGACAAGCTGTATGTGGTGGATGCAGCTTTGGGTTATGTCAGTATATAGAGCGTTACAGTAGTCAAGATGCGAATATATAAAAGCAAAAATGACTTTTTCAAGATCTGTGTGGGTTAAAAACAGCTTTATCTTGGAAATAAGTTTAAGATGATAAAAACAAGACTGCACCACACTATTTATTTCGCGCTCTAGGAGTGATCAGTTCAGTAAATTTGCCCAGTCCAGGGATAAGTTTCTGTTCCAGAGTAGTGGGGCCAATAAGAATTACTTCTGATTTGGATTTGGATAAACAACTATGGGATAGCCAGGTTTTAACTTCTTTTATACTTGTATGAATGGGGACAAGACTGTTGGAATTAGAGGCTCTGAGAGGGATATAAATCTGTGTGTCATCATCATGAAAGTGATATAACACATTCAAAATGTGTTATATCACATATATTTGTGTGTGACAAAAATCAAAATGCTGACCAAGGGGTAATAAATAAATAGAAAATAAAAGGGGCCCAAGTACTGATCCCTGCAGAACACCATAAATAATGTTAAAAGATGCTGAATGAATACCATTTAAAAGAACCCCAAAATGATCTACTAAAATATAGGTTTTAATAAATAAAAGAGCAGTATCTTTGTAATTAGTGTTACCAATTCAGTTATGGATTTCCAGAAAAGGGTAATCTAATTATTTACCATTTTATTTGAAAACTTTAACTGTATTTGAATTACTACACTGTCAAAGTTAACGACAGTGATCAATAAATTATCATTACACCCAATATATATGATGCATTTTGCCGTACTAGGTGCAGAAGAAAAGTGCAGAAGCGCGCCAAAGGAGACCCAGCCTTCATCTGTCTGCCTTCCATGTCATTGAAAACCCTGGTTTTTGAGCTGACTAACCCTGAGGAACGCGTAGAGACAGATGGACATCCAGTTGGTCAGCAGTTTTTCCACCACCGTCTCGGTTCTGCAGAGCAAAAGAGCAAAGAAAATGTGACAGCCTGGAGTCACAGTTTGATTTCACGAAGATGGCAAAGCCCGTTCCTACCGCCGCAACATCAGCTTGGGGTTCTTGGCCACATACTGCTCCACCAGGTCGTTCAAAAGGGTCTTGAGTATGTCGGTGAAGTACTCCAGTTTGCCGTGCAGCGCCACCGTGAGAAGGGAGGCCACGTAGGCTCGGTCTCGGGGAGAGAACGTCCGCTGACTTTCCAGAGTGTGAATGAACTGATGGGAAAGACACACGGTTTCAGTCGTCTCTGAAAGCTAAAAGATTGGCCAGCTGGCTGTACCTTCGTGAGGAAGAGTTTACTGTTGAGCAGGTTGGAAAGCTGCACCAGACCCTGCTCTACCGTCTGTCTGCGACACTCCTGGACATCCAGGTCTCGTCTCAGCGGCGATTCTCGGTGGCCGGGGAAGAAAATGCGCTCTGCGTACATCCGGTAATCGAGGAAAGGGATGCCAGAACCAACCAGGTCGCTTGACATGTCCATCATCTCTGTCATAAGGTCTGGAGCGTAGAATATCAGACATGAATCTCTCGTATAGCTAACCCTTAACCTTAAACTCTTAACCTTAGTTAAGTGCAATTTTCCTTCAGACTGGAATTGGATCGCAGACAAAAAGTGAAACTATTTATGTTCTCCTCAAAAAAGGTCATGTAAGTGTGACACTTTTGTCCTTCTCTTCTAGCTTCTCTGCTTTGATGCTCTTACCTGTGAATTCTTTCTTGCAGCGGTCCCTCACGCTGGTTTCAAGGTTTTCCAGTTGGATTTGGACCTTTTTGTAATCCCTTAATGCCTGCTTGCTCTTCCTCCTGACAAAGCATGCACAGACGAGAGCAGTTCAGCAGACGTTTGACCCGAACATCATACATGTTCAGCGACTAACCTGTAGATGAGCACGATGATGAGGACGATGAGCGCCACGATGGAAGCTCCGACTCCGACTCCTATCTGAGCCTCCACGGGAAAGGTGGCCAGGCTGAGGCTGTCATACTGAACTTTACCCAGGGAGAAGTTCAAGTTTCCCATGTGGACCTGAAAAAAAAAAAACATCACGAGCTTCCAGCAGGCCATGTTGGAGTTCTGGCTCCAGTTCTAACCGTGTTCATTCATTATGTGACTACTATATTGGGGAATAGAGGTGCAAAGGTGACTGAAGGGGTGTTATTTCATTTTTAGAGGGTTCTAATCTTAAAAAACACGTTTGGAAACAGGTTTCTATGCTCTAACTACCCAAACACTCCATCTACAAATAAGGAATCCTGCTTTGTGGATTACTGTAAACGTCCCTTCAAGGGTCTCTTCCAGCTTACTCACAGTGAATTCAGGCAGGTTGTCAGAACCCTCCCGTTTCTTGGGACTGGATCCTGACGCAGGCTGCTGAGGCGGTGGCTCACAGTACAGATGGTTTCTGGTAAGCGTCTTGACAGCACACACGCCCTCCCCAATTAACACGACTACCTCCTCCTTACTGATGGCCAGGTCCAGATTTTCCCCCTGACGGACACAACATTCATTCAAGTCTACTGCAGTACAGCGGTGTCCGTAGCGTTTCCATCTTCTAAGAGTAACATTCAAGATGACTCATCCCCTCAGAACATTAACGAAAAGGTTTATGTCAATACTAAAAGACTAAAAAAAAAAAAAAAAGTTACCATGAAAAAGCTCATAGCTTAGCATATGTTGACCTATAGTGCTTAACAAATGTATTAAGACTCCTACTCATTGTAAGCTTCAATTTCATTAACATTTTTTTTATTAGTTCCTAAGCTCTTTAACCAAAGTGGTATTTTTACTGCTAAAACAAAATGATTGTTACCAAAAACAACAAAAATAGCATACAAAAATGTGAATTAATATTATTTATTAGTATATAATTTAACAGCATTTTTTATCTTTCACCAGAGTAATATTTTTAAGGCTAAAATAAGATTGTTGCCTGACTTGTCAAATTCACAGCAAAAACAGAAGGAAAAATAGCACACAGTAGCACACATTTTTTATTAGATTGATTGTACAGATATGGTGTTATTATCTGTACGATCAATTAATTATCTGTACGATTTATTAAGATTTTAATTATCAGCTCTACGGCTGGACTCAGACGGAGAAACCGCTATAGCAACGCAGGTTTTTTTTCTTGTCATTTATACAGTGGTACCCTTGGGCAGTGTTTTTTTTATTGACAGCTGCTAGTAGTCGAAGACAGCTATTTGGAGGGCTTGTGTCACATAGGCGGGAGTGAGCAAGCAGACACAGTGCACAATGAGATGGTGGTAAAGTCTGGAGAGGGAATTTACAGTAGTGTTCAAAATAATAGCAGTCCAATGTGACTAACCATATTAATCACTTTTATTAGTATTTTTTTTATTGCTATGTGGCAAACAAGTTGGTGCAGGTGCAGTAGATTCTCAGAAAACAAACAAGACCCACCATTCATGATATGCACGCTCTTAAGGCTGGGCAAATAGTCGAAAGGAGGGTGTTAAAAAATAGCCACGTGGCATTCAATTAGTCATCCATGATCAGTTTTGTGAAAAAAACAGGTGTGAATCAGGTGGCCCCAACTTAAGGATGAAAGCACCACTTGTTGAACATGCAATTCTCTTTGAAAGCCTGATGAAAATGGCTCGTTCAAGACATTGGTCAGAGGAACAGCGTAATTTGATTAAAAAGTTGACTGGAGAGGGGCAAACTTATGAAGAGGTGCAAATTGTTTTGGCTATTCAGCTAAAATGATCTCCAATGCCTGAAAATGGAGGGGAAAACCAGAGACACGGGGCAGAAAACGGAAGATAACTATCAAAATGGATCAAAGAATAACCAGAATGGCAAAGGCTTAGCGTATGATCAGCTCCAGGATGAACAAAGACAGTCTGAAGTTACCTGTAAGTACTGTGACAGAAGATGTCTATGTGAAGAGATCTACAGAAGAGATTACAATTTGTCAAAGAGCACATCAACTGGCCTATAGAGAAATGGAAAAACATTTTGTGGACTGATGAGAGTAAAATTGTTCTTCTTGGGTACAAGGGGCGCAGACAGTTTGTGAGACGACCCCCAAACTCTGACTTCAAGCCACAGTAAACAGTGAAGACAGTCAAGCATCATGATATCGGCATGTCTCTCCTCCTACGGTGTTGGATCCCTCTCCAGTCAACTTTTTAATTAAAAGTACCTGTTCCTCTGAACTATGTCTTGAACGACCCATTTTCCTCAGGCTTTCAAAGAGAAATGCATGTTCAACAAGTGCTGCTTTCATCCTTAAGTTGGGGCCACCTGATTCACACCTGTTTTTTGACCACATTGATCACTGATTGAATGCCACACTGCTATTTTTTTAACACACCCCTTTTCAACTAATTGCCCCATGGCACAGCCTTAAGAGCGTGGATATCATGAATGTTTATTTTCTGAGAATCTACTGCACCTACTGGTAACTTGCTTGCCATGTAGCAATAAAAATACACTAATAACAGTACTTCATCTGGTTAGTCACATTTGATTGTTATTGTTTTGAACACTACTGTGTTATTATTTGTGTTGTTATTCCTTATTAGTGATTTATATGCATTTGTACTTCTGTGTATAAATGCATACACAGTAAATGTAGCAATTGCTAATAGTGACTTAATATTTGACTTGCTGTCTGACCTCGAGCTGGATGAAGCTGCCAGGGTTGTAGCGGTATGCCTTCAGAGGGTCCTGCTGATTCAGGGGGTGCAGACTTGGGTTGGGCTCGTAGCTGAAGGTTTGGGGGTTAACAGTGTTGAAGTCAAAGCGAAGGTTGTCCAGCAGAAACTCCACAGTGACCTTGGAGGCCCACACCGAGGAGTCCACCATAGGTGATCGACACAATATCAGGGAGGAGGAATTCACCTGACAATGTTCTGTGAACTGATGGAATGCAAGCAGACAGAATAAGATTTGTACAGGAGTATATGCGCGCACGCACGCATGCACACACACACACCTGTTTGACAGAGCACAGAAGATCTCCAGGGCAAAGTGGGTCAGAGCTTCTGGGCCTCTGCTCTGCGCTCCTGCGCTTCCTCCTCTTGCTACTGGTCTTTTTCTGGCTGGACTCGTGAGGAGACACCGTCACGACCATCCGGGGTTCCTGCACTACGTTGAGGTTGTGTCCTGACACAAAGATCATTCGACCGCCACTAAACAGAAGAACACTGGCGTCAAATTCAATGTCAGCGGCCAATGAGAGGTGAAGGTGATGACCACCACACCTCAGGAAGCTCTTTGCTGGCTTGGCGTGGGTTATGTTGGGGTTGTGAGTGTAGTGGTAAGATGAAGAGTGGAGGTGACGTTGGCTGCTGCCGTAATGCAGAGTGACGCGGTAATCCCCCGTCTTGTTGTTGCTACCCGTCACACACTGAACACTGGAACTCTCAATCTCTGACACGCTGACGAGGAGACCAAAAGATGGACTTTTTACACATGCCAAGGACACAATCATCCCCATTTTGTCACCTGTGCATGTGTCTCAACTGGGGCACTTGCACGCTTACACTTTTAAGTGCATAAGAGTGTGTGCACACTGAGAAGTCTGGCAAATGTTGGAATGACAAGAAAAAGATTTGGGACAAAATTCACGCGCTCGGGAAGTACACAGTTTATGCAGTGTTTCATTTGAGACACAGCGCTTCGTGTCATCCTCACATGGTACAGGGCACACCGCCCACAGTGACCGCGAGGTCTGAAGGATGCCCTGTCAGCAGGTTTCGCCCACTGATGGTCAGCGTTGTCCCCCCAGCTCTGGGACCTCTGCTGGGCATGACTCCCGTCACAAACGGATCCTTACGGAGCAGACAGGACACACACAAACACATTCAAAATACCATAACAGGCAAGGACCACTTAAACATTTATCCTTAAACCTGTTCATACATTCATTCTGGACTATTACCATCAGTAGTATGGTATATTGCAAATTACTACATTACATAATGATCTTCCCTCTCTTGGACTCCATCTCCACCTGTGCTACGGATGCTAGTTCCCTTCTAGTAGGGGCTCCTACTTCCAGAGCTGCGAGCTAATTCACAACACTACGACAGATTATTTTGATTAGTAGTAGTATTGCAATTATATGCAGTAATGCCTCGTTTAGGGCCGTTAATTGCGTTCAGACCCGATCGTGATCACTGAATATCCACAAAGTAGAATTGCTTATTTGTAAATGGAATATTTTCATAATTAGCGTGTAGAAAACCTGTTTAAGACCTTTTTAGCATTATACAGGTTTTTATTATTAGAGCCTTGTAGACATGAAAAAACAACCCTATAGTTACCTCTTGTTACTCAATATAGCAGATATAATAGAAAATAAGCTGTAAATAAGACTTGTGCTTGTATGTGTGGCTGTAAATGTGTTTCCTAAGGGAATTAAGGCAAAATGTCAATCACGAAACAGAATGATTTATGAATTCATACATTTTTGAGAAACCGTAATAGAGTGAAGCCGGTAAATTTGAAGCACCCCCTGTAGTAGGTGCTCCCATTTCCTGTCTATATGCCCTAATCTTTAATTACCTGGAAGCTAAACGACTGTCTGGACAGGCCAAATTCACCCCCGCTCACTTTTACAGACACGTGGCCCATCTTCTCTCCTCCACTGGCTCGTGTTCTGCAAACAATCCTGCAGGACAACATCAAGCATTCTGTCATACACTGAAACATTTGTTAATTAAAATATGAATTAATTCAACATAATAAAAATAATAACATTAATATTCATATAAATATAGTAAGAAGAGTTGTAATATAAATAATTACAATTAATAAAATTATCAATATTCATATGTTTTTAATAAAGCATTACAATTGCTACATAGATTTACAATGAGCTTTTATGGAATTAAATATGAGCTGGCTTGTCTTATTCAATGGCATTTTAAGGAACCGGAGGGAAGGGAGGGCTAAATATGGTAGTTTCCCGGGAAAAACAGGAGGATTGACAGGTATGCGTAGGGACTTAATGAGTTCAAGTCAAGCCCAGAGCCGCATAAAACACTTGAGCACATTAACAGTGTTCATTACTTCTTGTGGATTCAAAGAGATGACAATAAAACATGTTTCCCCGCTGCATTACCTGGACGAGACTTCGTAGAGATTGGGTATGACCGTGCAGGGCACACCAGCGACTGACACAGATGACTGGATGTCCTCAGCCTTCTGGCCCAGGTTGGAGCCGGTTATGGTCACCAGCGTGCCACCTTCCAGCATGCCAGAGAGCGGCTCAATCTGCAACACGATGAGACAACAAGCTTGGTTAATCAAGACGGTCACGGTGCCACAACTCGGAAGTGACATGCTGGAAAGATCTTTGCTTTCGTGAGGGAGATGGAAGTACTCACAGAGTCGATGACAGGAGCGGGGCACGTCTGCACGGCGTCGCGGCACGATCCAGCATACAAACACGTGGCCTGCCCGCCGCTGCACCACACGCAGCCGTACTTGTGGTCTGCTGTGTGGCAGCGGCTGCAGTCCGAGCGGCCCACGGAGCAGTTGTACAAAGTCACTGCAGACACGCACACACCACCGCCACGTTACATTGTCACGCCTTGAAGCTGCTGTGAGTCTTTCTATTGCTTTCTAACAGCAAAGATTGTTGAAAGTAACGTGGAGGAGTGACTGCAACACTCAGCTGTGCTGTCCCTAATCTCAGTTTTATCTTGAGCCATTTAAAAAACCAGCTGTGGGCCAGAAATGGTCACCCCTGCCTTTAAATAGACAAAGAAACAAAACAATGACGTTTCTGAAAATAACTAAAAGAAATCACCATATACATCGGGAGAGCTGTCAACATGGAATGTGTGCCTCCTCTTCACATACACCATAGCGGGGTATTCTTCCACTGCAGAGGAATACGTGTACTAGAAAAGAAAAGTGAAAAGGTCAAGCTGAAGGTTTCAAATGTGAGCTTTCCCTCACTTGTGGATATAGGCTGTGTCTCAAATGAAATACTGTACATCCCATAAATGGTAATAAGCAAATTGGAGGCTAACTAGTTAGCTCAGTAGTATGCTATGTTTAAATAATATAATGAGAGTGGAAGGGTGACTATAGGGGTGTTATTTCATGTCTACAGGGCTCTAATAATGGTAAAAAAAAAACATATTCAGAAATAACATAACATAATAAACATAATAGACTAAAAGGTTTTGCATGCTCTGATTATGAAAATATTCCATTTATTAAAAATGAATCCCACTTTGGATGCTTGGTGAGGCACACAAGCACCAGACTTGCCAGCAGGCTTTAATTGCAGGTTTGAGAATAGTAAAACAATTCTTATTAAAAACATTTAAAAACAACGCAAGCTGCTGTTGTGGCCATAAACCACGCCAAGCTAAAACTTTAATCTAAACCCCCAACATTACATTCTCAGCTCCCAGGGGAACAGATTTATAGTCTTTTTGATGTCTTAAATATCTTGTTTTGGTATTATTATGTCTACTATACTGGCTAATATGTGTGTAAAGATGACTATAGGGGTGTTATTTCATAGCTCGAGAGCTCTAATAAATGGAACATCTGTATTAAAAAGGTCGTAAATAGGTTTTCTATGCTTGAAAAACAAAATATTCAGTTTATAAATAAGGACTCCATTGTAAAAATTCACTTATCACAGTTGGGTATGGAACCAATTTATTGCCATAACCAAGCGTTTGCTGTATTTCCAACCCTGCATAGTGTATGTGGTACAGTTACATTGTGTGCTCCTCATGTTATTTAGGTAAGTGAATCTAAGTGAATTTCCGCTAAAGTAGAAGTCCTTATTTGTAAATGGAATCTTTTCATCGTTAGAGCATAGAAAACCTGTTTAAGACCTTCTAAATACAGTTTTAAACATTATTAGAGCCTTCTAGACATGAAACAACACCCCTATAGTCATGTTTACACTCCGTTTACCCAATACAGTAGACATAACAAAAGAAAGTAAGACGTTTAAAACATTGATAAGCCTCAAACTTGTGTGTGTTGGGGTAAATGTGTTCCAGGGCACATAGGAAGTGACTTTAAGGGTTCAGAGTTGAGTTTTAGCTTGCCGTGAGTCACGGCCGCAACTGCAGCCCGTGTCAGGGGCGTACAAAAACTGAGGTTCCGCTTTACAAAAGTGCGGAATTGAGACACGGTCACAGACTTGCAGGTATGTACAGTATGTGACAGCAGTTGAAAATAAACAAGAAGACATTCTTCAGGAGAAAGTGCCACTGCTGGCATTCCCCTCATATGTCAGAGGCGTGTTTAAAGTGCTTGTTGACGTTAACCTGCAGGCTCCTGCCTGAACCATTGCATTCTTCCTGAATGTTAGCCAAGCAGGTGGTACAAGACACCTTAAAGAGTAGTGATTGCAGTCACCCAGGATTCACGTGGGAAGGTCAGGCTCTCAATAACTGGTAGCTATGGTTGCACAGCCACTGGCATGAAAAATGGCTTTGGAAATGTCACTGGGGACTAGAAAGGGAGCATGAAGATGTGTTTTGCTTGTGGCGTGTACTTACCCCCAGGTGTCAGAAATTATTCACTGAGACTTGTATATCAGGGAACACATTTACTGTGCTACTGCGAAGTATTGGGTAATACGAGCGGAAGTATGCTAGAAGTACGCTGTCCAGAAAACAACGAAAAGGACCCGCCAACACGGTGGTTTTCAAACCGCTAGGGGGGGTCCGGCATTATGACAGGCGGAGAATGGGGCTACCATGCACACTTTCCATTGTTACCGTATTTTTCGGACTACAGCCTGCTTCTTTTTCTGTCCCTTATAACCCAGCGGCGTTAATAACAAAGTTAATAACAAAACATTTTTTTGCCACTTTGTGTTCAAATTCAAGCACGGTTTTTAATAATCATTTTATCTCTAAAAAAAGGAGGCACGGCAAAAAAAGTTTGGGAACCACTGCGCTAACATGTGAGTCTATGTTGTCTTATTTAGGTGTAAGATGCTTTAGTTTCTCTGAGTATATACAGTATACAATATAGGGTAGTACAAATGTAGAGATGTATCAGTATGTATTGTCTATGGGTGTATTCCGTACGAAGTTCTTGAAGGCTCTAAAAATGGTAACACACATATTTAGAGGATGGGAAACAGATACAAGTACCTGTACAAAAATATTCCATTTATTACCAGTTGTCAGTGTTCAAAATACCTTCGAAAGTTCTGAATAGACTTAGATGACATTTCAAGAATTTTCAGGAAATGCAATATAGAAAAACTGATTCTATTTTGGGAGTGGTCCAGATCACCGTCTGAATCCAGGATTATTTAACGAGCTGCCCTCTTCTGAGATCCGCTAATCATGGTCGGGTCGGGAACCAATCAACCGCCATAAATGAGGGACGACTGTACCGAGCTTGTCATCAAAACGATAAACCACCCGAGGTGGCGCTTTTTTGTAAATACTGTGTGTGAATGCTGATGAGTTGAAGAAAAACGTTTGTTATATACCAACACACCTGGTGCAGCTGACAGGTGATGTGAAAGTTGGACGGATTGACGTCATCGGTCTCCACATAGGCATCCACTACCACCGTCTGCCCCTCAATCACCAACACACACTCATAGTCTAACTCCGTGTCCTGTGGAAACAAACCACTTGTTTGGGTGAAGGATTAGCGCCATTGGTAACAGTATGCGTGTGTGAGAAAGAGAGAAAAATGGTTATTCGCATTGTTGTACCTGATACAAATGTAGGTTGCGGGCAAGTAGCGTGATCTTCCTTTCCACTCTGACAGGTAGAAGCGATGAACCCTGGACCTTCTCCACACAAGGACAGGCCGAAGAACCCCAACTGACATAGGAGCCCTCATCCCCCTGCAGGGTCAACACAGGAGCAAGTGCAAAGACAACATTACTCTGGCCTTCTCTCGCTCATGCACAAGACCACGAGAATCTTGGCTGACAACCTCAGATTTGGAGGTCCCAGAAGCTTCACGCTCAGTCATGAACTGACTTAACGAGGCCGCGCGGAACATCATACGCAAAGAGTCAACTCTCAAAAAGTGAAAATAATTTTTTGAAAGTGAAAAAGGAAACACATTAAGGAACATGCACACATAATCTATAAAAACAAAAATAAGCAGTACAGGGGATGCTTAAGGTAAGGAGGAAATAAGGGAAGATTTGCAAGGTCCGACAGTTGAGAGTCCAATCAGGCGTGCAGAGAAGTGGGTGGCCATTGGGCCTTATGAAGAAGCAGAATGGAGTAGAACAAGGAGGACAAGGAGAGTACCTAAACTCACCGGGAGAAAGGCGTCGGCTGGATCATACTGGTAGTCAAGCTCAGTATCCACCAAGTGGTGGTAAGCAGGGGATGCATGATCAACCTCGCCATCGCCTGAAAGCACGGTGGCAGCTGAAAAAGTGGCTGTATCATTTTCTGCAAGGACAGCGGGGATGCCGTCTTCCTCCTTGGGCAAGAGCACATCAGGGTCACTGCCCCTGGTTTGAGACTCGGTCTGAGAATCTAGTCGGGGTACTGGGGTGGGTGCTTGGGTCGCATCCAGGAAGATAGAGGACTCAGAGTTGGCTGGCTCACTCATGGGAAAGGGTGTAGGCAAAGAGGAGCCAGATGGGGTCGGGGTTAGCGGAGCCACGGAGCTCCGCGTTCCATCAGGTTCCTGAGTGTTTGCCAACTCTGTCGTCACTTCCGGGGTGTGAGGAGTTGGGATCACGAGAGGCATTACGGGCTTCAGATCCACACCGGTGGTGATCGGCGCCAATTCTGCACTTGCTGTGAATTGAACATCTTCCAAGGTACTTTGGGTGAGGAACACAACCTCCCCTACATCCTTCTTGGTGGTGGGGGTGTCCACAGGTGGAAATGTCATTGGTGGAGGTTTGGTCATTACCAGGGTGCTAGAAGGCTGAGGGTCAGTGGCGGCGGGGGTCGTCTGAGGAGCGACGGTGTGCGGCGTGATCGTTTCATGAAGGGTGGTCTGCTCCTGAGTGGTCAACGCAGGACCAGGCGTTGTAGTCGCCGTCGTGGGGATAGGAGTCGTAGTCGTACTTGTGGGAGCTACGGTGGTAGTTGTGGGCATTGCCGTCGTCGTGGTGGGGGTTGTGATAACTTTAGCAGCTTTTGTAGTGGGCGGGGCTGAGGTGGGGAGTTTGAACTGGAATTGGGGAGGGGCGGGGGGGGCAAGACAAAAATGAAAGTAAAAGAACAAGCAACACAAATGCAACTCAACTGAACACAAAGGAAGTGCTTCACGCGTTGTCACCTGCTCTTAGTGTGTAGCTTATCACCTTTTTGTATGTTAAAGACGTCCATCATTTGTAAATCCCCCGAAAAAAACTATATATATACATATATAGTAGTTTGACCCTCGACACCCGAAAGACTCACACAAGGCTTGGAAGGAAGTGATGTGGTCGCACGACAACAAAATAATGTTTGAAGGCGGAGAAACACTGAATATGGAGAGGGTGAGGACTTGGCACTACTTACATGCTGGTTGTAGATGATCACTCCCTCCTCACAGGTGGGCTTGTGTGTACACGTGTGCTGGTGAACACACCAGTTGCAGCCCCACTGGCTCAGAACACAACCATGACAACTGCAAAGTGAGCAGAAAGCTGTTATGTCCCGGGCGAGCGGGGAGAAACGTACAATGTGTGCTTGTTTGCAACCGGAAATGAGATTTCTGATGAGTAGAATGAATGGACGAGAATCCCATAAGAGAATCAAGGATGAGATGATTGAATAGATGTTTACTCACAGCATGCTGCCGGAGAGCTGCTTAACAGCTGTGCAGTCATAGAAGGTGAAAGCTCGCTCTGCCACCGTGACGTCCCCAAAACGAAGAGACAAAAGTACCCTGACAAAATCTGTAAATTGAGGGTGAAACTAATGTTACAGTACTGGTCAAAAGTTTTCAAGCACCCCAATTTGTCCAGTTCTTTACTGGAAATCAAGTCGAAATTGTTCCAAAGTAATGGTGAACTCCCAGATGTTTAAAAAAAAGGTTACCAGAGACTGAATATAATGTCTAGAATTATACAGACTGATACATAAAGGCCTTTTAAAGGTAGCACAAAATGGGTCAACACACTGTGTTTGGAACATACTGTGGTACTGAGCATCCATTGAAAAAGTACTGTACTACAGGAGGTAATGCGTTGCTTCAAAAATGTCAAGAAAAAGGCAATTAAAAATGGAAGCGAGGCAAACCATCCATCCATTTTCAATGCCGCTTATCCTCATTAGGGTCGCGGGGATGCTGAAGCCTATCCCAGCTGACTTTGAGCGGGAGGCGGGCTACACCCTGGACTGGTCGCCAGTCAATCGCAGGGCAGACAAACAAGCAGTCACACTCACGTTCATACCGATGGACAATTTAGAGTCGCCAATGAACCTAACATGCATGTTTTTGGAATGTGGGAAACCGAAGTACCCGGAGAAAACCCACACACACATGGGGAGAACATGCAAAGTCCACACAGAGATGCCCAACGGAGATTCGAACCCTCAACCTCCTGACTGTGAGGCCAAAGTGCTACCCACTCATCCACCGTGCGAAGGCAAACCATGTTAACGCTTAAAAACGTTAAAAACGTAGGATAGATACACTTTTGACTTGTAGTGTATATCCATTTTGAATAGATTTGCGCATGTAAAACTAGATTTGTAGATCTATAAAAACTTGTTTTGTGTTAACATTTGTGGTTTTCTGGAACAAATTCATTGGATTTGCATGATTTCTTTAGGGGGAAAAAAAGTATTTAGTTAGAGTATGTTTTGGTTAGAGCCGAACATTCAGGAACGGATTAATGATGCTAACCAAGGTTCCACTGCATTCTGTATGAGCACAGTTAGTTACTTTTGTACTTAAATGTGACATTTCCAGGTCATCGCATCATCTAACGTCACAAAATGATTTTTCATTTAGAAAAGTCACACATTCATCCAAAAGTCAGCCGTTGTGTCTACAATTGTTTGAATATTATTATTGCTTTTCAGGACTACACAATTAGCAGAACAACTAAAGGTCATGTCATAACACGGAGTTAGTAGGTGACATAAACTACAGATTAGTCCTGTAGCCAAGAGTCATTTAGTTGAACAGATTATGTCGGCCTAAATTCATGGAAACATTGATTGGATTATATGTCTGCATCTTAAGAGCAGACACGCAAACACGATAAACGCTTCAAAACAGAAATTCAACACCTAGCGAGATAGCACCGAGTACAGAGATGAGGCTGATCTAGAGTGATTATACAACAAGCCACAAATTACTGACAATTTGAATAGCTAAAATGCTAACATGCTAACAATCAGCCTGCTAGCACCAAGAACTACCCAAAGTGCTAAAACATGCTAAAATCCAAACATGTTAGCATGTTAGTACATAACAAGGTCGCAAAAAGTCAATTCTACAGTGATTTTACATCATGCCATGTAGTTAAATGCTATTTCAAATAAGTAAAGTGGCTCATGTGCTAATATGCTAACAGTTAGCATGTATGCCGCGAGATAGCAAGAAGGTACCGGGAGCGTTGGGGAAATTCTACATCATACAATGCAGGCACACACCAATTAGTAAAGTGGCTAAAATGTGACGATGCTAACAGTTAGCATGTTAGTACGTAGCGAGAAAGCGAGAAACGTTCAAAGTGTTGCAGCAATTTTACAGTCGTTTTACATCTTGCCATGTACATATTAGCAAGGGGAAAATGGCTAAAATGCTAACATGCTAATAGTCAGCATGGTGAGGATGACGTCGGAATGGTTTGAATGGGTGCAGAAATGTGGCCGGACAAAGGACAACTGATTCTAAAGAAAAACAAAACAGGAAAAAAACCTCACCCTGTCCTGGAGGTACCGTCGGGACTTGGCTGGTGGGTGGAGACTGGCAGGTGACCCCCGTTCCCGTGACAATGGCCGGACTTGGGATGCCATGGAAGAAACAGGAGTAGGATTCCCCCTTTTCCAACGTTGGAAGTTCTGGAACTGACAAAAACACCTACGGAGAGATAATGGTTGGCCAGGTTAGCATCCTGTTGAAAGCCAAGCAAAAACATCCGGGGGCTGTTGACTTACTGTCCTGCTTTCCTCCCTGCTGATGTTTGAAGGGTTGAGCTGCTGGACCGCCAGACACTGCTGTTCCATGTCAAAGCTCCAAAGCCACTGACCCGCCTGCTTCCCACGACCACACTCCGACTGCAAAACACACCTACGGAGAAAACCCCAAGGCTGCATTTCATTTCTTGTTAATGCTATTGGCTGATTTATACATGTTCATTAACGGTTGGCGTATTCAGTCGTCCCTCATTTAACTTACAGACCCGGCCCTGATAAGTGAAATTCTGCAAAATAGGATTCAATACTGTAAGATGACATTTTAGACAACAATAAGATAACATAGACGCACAAGTGTTCTTATATAACAGTACATTATACCAGTATACTTTTTAATACATGCGTGTATCGTGGCTTTAAATTCGTATCACCCAATATAGTGGACAAAAAAAGACTAAATACGCAATTTTATGACATAAATAAAACTCCTTACCTGGGCAGTGGCACCGTAAAAGGNTTTATACATGTTCATTAACGGTTGGCGTATTCAGTCGTCCCTCATTTAACTTACAGACCCGGCCCTGATAAGTGAAATTCTGCAAAATAGGATTCAATACTGTAAGATGACATTTTAGACAACAATAAGATAACATAGACGCACAAGTGTTCTTATATAACAGTACATTATACCAGTATACTTTTTAATACATGCGTGTATCGTGGCTTTAAATTCGTATCACCCAATATAGTGGACAAAAAAAGACTAAATACGCAATTTTATGACATAAATAAAACTCCTTACCTGGGCAGTGGCACCGTAAAAGGTTCCCAAGGGAACCATAGTGAGGAGTCTAGTGCCTGTCTTACCCAATAAATACTGACACTGAGCGGCCAATGTCGAATATCGTGGTACATTCACAATTAGAATGCTTTTTTTGCCTCGTATTTGACTTCATTTAGTTGTGTGCACGTGTTTGAGAGTGGGGAGCCCCTCACCTTCCCTGGAGGACACACCAGCCACAGTAGGGGTCATGGGCTTGCAAGCAGGAGTGACAGTCTGGGTGCTGCTGGCATTCAGCCACAGGTCTCTTCTGCAGCTGAAAGCACAACAACACCACAATGTTCAGTCGTGCAAAGCATCCACAATAAGCTCTCGTCTAACAACACATGACCCACTTTTCTCCACACAACAACACAGAATGAAAATATGGTCATTAGGATAATCCCAACAATGGATGGGGAGTTTTGTAATAGAAAGAAAAGCATCCCATCCCAGGTTAGACTTCTCTGTGGCTTTGCAGATGAGGGAACGGGCCATTAAAAGTCAACGTGATTTCTTACCATGGTATGGGTCATGATGAAGAGATGCTCTTCCTCTTCATCTAGGACAAGGTCTGAACTAATGGCCGTGTTCTGTTGAATGGACGTTATAGAGTACTCCTCCACCTCCCCATTTGGGCCAAGGAACACCTGAGAGAATTCAAACAGACAAATGGTTTCATGCTCCAACGACGGACACACTGACAAATACACAAACTGGAATAAAAATCTAATATAAAGCCCAAACTGCCCAAAAGTATGTTGGATGTCAATTTGTAGATCAGCTCCAGACCTGACCATGATATACGGATGACCACAAAGTAGCGTTCCTTATTGTCATGCCGGGGAAACCGGAAGAGGTGGTCGGAAACCGGGAAGTTTGGACTTCCCTCCTGAGACTGCTGCCCCAGCAACCCGGACCCATATATAGACACACATACACACATTTACATATATATACACACACACACATGCATATACATATATGCATATATATACACATACATATATCCATATATATACACATATGTGTATATATATATGCATATATGTATGTGTATATATATATGCATATATGTATGTGTATATATATATGCATATATATACACATACATATATGCATATATATATATACACATACATATATGCATATATATACACATACATATATGCATATATATACACAAACACACACACAGGCACGCACGCACGCACACACCTACCCACATACACAAAAATTAATTCTTTTTAGATTTAGAATACACTTACAGCCAATAAAAAACAAGGTGTGGGCCGTTTACGTGTTTCAGGTGTTCCCAAACAGGTGACGTAAACAATGGAAGAGGCTTTTCAAATTCTGGCTTCTCCTTGGCACTAATGCTAGCCATTAATCCCGCTAGCCAAATACCGGACTGCAGTGTGTTTGTTTACTGAGTAGATGCCATTAACGTTTCCTGTCCTCACTTTTAGTGTGTACAGTGTACAAAAATTAGTACACCTCCGTGCCAAACCCCCCCAAAAAAAGGTGTAGTGGTAATACACAGATAAGACAATGTTGTGATGTGCTGTTGGTGATCCCAAAGCTGTTTTTATTTGGGTCAATAGTGGAGAGTAGCCTGACAAACTGGCAGACTTTAGCCTTTAAAAGTAGTTTACACGCATCAGCTTCATTGCATCTAATATGTCATTCAACATTTCAGTGTGGGGGTCGCGCCGCTGCAACGAAGACTCTAATCTTTCTAATGGGAACATCCAGTGCAGGTCAAGAGGAAGAGCGGACAAATCAAACCTCAGTTAAGGCTTGAACATCTGTGTTTCTGTGTGCTTTCATGCTGGCGGGATGCTTGGCCAATGTGGTGCAGCTGACCCTTCAGGTATGTAGAGGATTCAAGGTCAGTTCTGTAGCGCAGCACTCTTTGATCTACAACCACTCCATTGTCAGCCAGACCATTCAGGCTGGAATAATTCGACATCCACTTTACACCTCATTACTCCAGCAACGCCAATCCTTAGAGAGAAAAATAACTGCAATGTGTCCCAAATAAGACAGGACAAACACCATATCCTTCCTGCAACATTCTGCATGGAGCTGCTTGCAACAAAACAAACATTTTGGGTAGGGGGGATGACTGCTCTGTCTTTATTGCAAACATCCCATATTACTGTTATCTGTCGCTGAACAATCATGCTGCGGTTTAGCCAGGAATCTGTCCAGCGTTTCCAATACATTGGTTTATTTAACCCAGGGGTGTCCAAAGTGTGGCCCAGTGGCCACCTGCTGCCCACTGCACGTTCTAAAAATATAATTTAACAAAAAAAAAATACAAAAAAACAAGAAAAATGAGCAGAAATTTTGCTAGAATAAAATATAAATATTAAGACAAAAAAGACATAAGTTTAAAAGAATAACGTCAAAATATTATGAGAAAAAAATAATTAATTTTAATTAATTGAAACTACCCATATAGAACTATGATAAACAAAGAATAAAGCCAAACTATGGGAATAAGGTTACAATTTGAAGAAGTATGTAGAACTTGAAGAGCTTGAACATCACTAATGTAAAAAAAAAAAAAAAAAGCTTTACCAGAATAAAATCAAAATGTAAAGACAATTATATGAAAATAGACAAAAAGTTAATGAGAAAAACAGTTGCAAACTATAAACGTTGTTGTATATAGGAAGTAACTTTCTAGGATAGATTTGACCTGCCAAAAAAATACAATTTTTTCAAAAAATCATAATATTATGGGAAACAAAACAACATAAAGTTGGTATGTTTGGAAAATTAGGCTGTGGGAAAAAAACAGTCCCATGCAGCCCACCACCACAGCTTCAAAATATCTTTGGGGAAACCCTGCAGTCTTTAGTTTCATAACGACATCATCCACATACACCCTGTACACAAAAATCGGCACGGTATTTTGCATATGTCTTTTTCTAGCAAGCCTCTCGAGCCCTCAGGGGGTTAAAAGGTTAAAAACATGACATTGCTGTGATCTGCTGTCATTCTGTCAAGGTCTTATCATACTGAATGTGGCTCTGTTGGCTGGCCACAATAATGAATGGCTGCTTTGCAGCCCCTTCAGTGAGATCATGGTCATCATAGTACTTTAATGGCTGCCATTGTAGGGCAGGAAACCTCTACAACTGGCCACAAAACCACACAAAGAGCAAAGTGTCTGCAGGCTTGTTCCAAATTCTTAAATGTCTGATGGTATCAGGGGACTACCAAAAACTTCACAGCTCTGCTTACGGTCTATCTGTACATTGGTTTTCAGGCACAAATGAGATTAAATTATCCTTGAGTGTCTGCAGATATTGCTTAACACACCCCGGACTAGTCACCAGCCAATCACAAGATTCCGATGGACAAAAACAACCATTCACTCTCTTAAAAAGTATTTTAAAAAAAACCACACACGGGTAGAACATGCAAACTCCACACAAAGATGCCCAAATGGAAAAACGTGGCAGTTCTTGCAGATCTCTTGACTGTGTGGCCAACATGCTAACCACTAGGCCACCATGCAGCCTTCAAAATACATTGAGAAAGTACTAATTATTGTAGAAAGATTTTTTTAATGAATATACACCACAGGAGCTCTCCACAAATAGTCACAAGCCTGAATAAATGGGACAGCAGCATGAAAAAGGTCATCCCATGTAAAAACTGAGCCAAACAAGTCATGCGGATGACTTGCTCTGCAAGTCAAAAGACTTTATTTGGTAAGATGAATAATTATGTACTTAATTAGGTAATAAATTAACCTAAAACATTCAAAATGTCAATATTAAGAGTCTCCTCAGTAACATACATTTACTGTAACATACTTTGGCCACTCCTCTTTGCAGAATTGTTTTCCAGTTTGAAGCCCCTTTTTAGGTCCATGCCAAAGCATCTCAATAGAATTCAGGTCAGGACTTGGACTACGCCATGCCAAAGTCTTCTTCAACAGTAGGTGTAGTAGATTCTCAAAAAACAAGCCAGCATTCCCTTAAAACTGAGCAATTAGTTAAAAGGGCTGTGTTAAAAAAAAATAGCAGTGTCTGCCGTTGACTCATGCAACATGACCTCTTCAAGTATTTAGACATATGCAAACTGATCCATGATCTCTGCAATGGGATAAAAAGGCCCAACACCAGAGCAGGAGAAACATGCCCATATCATGATGCTTGCACCATCATGCTTCACTGTCGTCACTGTGTACTGTGGCTTCAATTCAGAGTTTGGGGGGGGTCATCTCAAACTGTCTGCGCCCTTTGGACCCAAAAATAACCATTTTACTTTCATCAGTCCACAAAATGTTCCTCCATTTCTCTTTAGGCTAGTTGATGTGTTCTTTGGCAAATTGTAACCTCTTCTGCACATGCCTTTTTTTAACAGAAGGACTTTGCAGGGGGATTCTTGTAAACTGATTAACTTCACACAGATGTCTTTTAACTGTCACAGTACTTACAGGTAACTCCAGACTGTCTTTGATCATCCTGGAGCTGATCATTGGCTGGTTATTCTTCGAACCATTTTGATAGTTGCCTTCCGTTTTCTGCCACGAGTCTCTGGTTTTGCTCTCAATTTTAAAAGGCATTGGAGATCATTCTAGCAGCCAAAACATTTTTGCACCTCTTTATAAGTTTTTAATCAAAGTACGTTGTTGAACAAGGTCTTGAACGAGCCATTTTCCTCAGGCTTTCAAAGAGAAATGCATGTTCAACAAGTGCTGCTTACATCCTTAAATAGGGGCCACCTGATTCACACCGGTATTTTCACATAATTGATCACTGATTGAATGCCACACTGCTATTTTTTTTCCAACACACCGCTTTCGACTAATTGCCCAGCCTTAATCATGACTGCTGGGTCTTGTTTGTTTTCTGAGAATCTACGTGAGGTGACGTGAGCTTCTCAGATTCTGTGGGACTTCACTTGCCTCCATCCGCCACCATAACAAAACAGATGTTGATGATCTGCATGAGTGAATCCGTTTTTTTCTGTAAAGTATGATTATTATGTGTGCCCATTGTATGAATGAGTAGTTGGGATAGTCCCAGTGGGTGTGCCCATTTGGGGGTTGAACGTACAAGCTTCCATCCATTGTACCGCCTGAGCCAAGCCACCCAATTAAGTTCCTGTGAGATTATTTCTGGAGTAAGATCAGCCTGAAAGCTTCTGCTTGCACGCACTGCAGGGATGTTATTTAAAACTTAACTGACTGTCTGGCATGGCAAGATGGAGTGATTACCACTGGAAGATGAAGGAAGAGTCTGGTGGCCACAATGATACTAAGTGAATTATTGATTATACTATAATTTTGGGGGCAGCCGATACAGCAACACTGTTTCAACATAGAGGGTGACGTGTCAACACGGAGATGTTGGGGGCAAGCTGTGCAGGTTTACCTTGTGAAGGTTCCCCTTGGAGTCTCCCAAAAATGCGATGCTATGTCCCGCCTGCACGCTGACTGCGACAGCTGTGAGTCGGGCAGACGGGCTGTCCAAAATGGTTTCAGCTTCCACAGCAATCCGGCTGGCCATGGGGCTGGGCGTGTGATCTGAGCCGCAGGGGTAAGCATCGAGAGTGTTCTGTCAAACAGGACACAGCAAAGGAACGTGAATGCCGAATGTCAAAATGCAACATCCATCAGTAAAATGCTCCATTCGTTTCTCTGAAACATTACAGGCTAGCGACAAATTACAGTTTTTTTGTTTTTTTTTTACATTGCATGAGTTTTAATCACAATTTGTTTGCTTTTTTTTTTTGCCATGTTGCTATGTTGGGTGTGAGTACAACATGTTTTGTGTGGTTGTGAGCTCTTTAGACTCGCACCCAGTCCATCACGGTACCAATGGTGTTGGGTGCGTACACCCTCAGTACCACGTCTGTGAGTGACTGTGTTTACGCAGCACACATGCTGCTGACAAAGGTCGTGCGGATGACGTTTATGTGGACCTTTTGGCAAAATTGCACCCATCACTGTCATTTGTGGCTGACAGTGCCGGGTGCATGAGGCCTTTTGGCCCTACTTCCCCCCCCCACGCAGCTTTCGCCTTTGCGTGAGACTTTCTGGTCCTGTGGTGAGGATGGACCGTCCGGGTAAAGAGGAAGTCTCCAAACAGCAACCCGATTGATATTTAAACACTGGGCAATGCTGGTTTTCAACTGTCTTCCTGCACACGCCCTTTGTAAGCATGAAAACACAGAACCCATCATTTCTTAGATTCAAATACGCAACAAGATTTATGAAACATTTTGCAACAGTGCATCATATCTTTGTGTGTAATATTAAACCAAAATGCATTTATATATTGCTTGGGTTGTAACGATACATGTATTCCTAATTCCTTCAGTTCAGTGCAGAGGTGTACCCAATTCCCGCGGCTTTAGGGATCCGGTCGTCCTTGACTTTTACAAATTTTTGAGACATGAAAAAATTGTTTCTTCTTTGTATCACTAATATGTTTCATAGCCTCGTCTGCGGATGCTTTATCTGCCCTTGCCAGGTCTCGTACACGTCACCCTCTACTTGGATCCAAATACAATGCTCAACATTGATCCCTCCCTCCCCAGCGTTGCTATTCGGTGCCTGCACCACTTTGTCCCATCCAGCTTATCTGTGTAGTCACTGCTGTTCCACACCAGGAGCATGACAACACAAGAACATGTCGAAGAGTACACACACACACACACACACCACTTTCAATGTTATGCACATTTCATTCACACCCACTCCTCTCAATCACATCATTCTCTGAACACAATAAACATTTTTAGACTGGAGACCAAATGCCCCGGTTAATAGAAGAGTTAACATGCAACAACACTGAGCTAGCATTCTATCTGAGGAGTGACTCAATGTGCCCTACGATGGGCTGGCAACCAGTCCAGGGTGTACCCCGCTTCTCGCCCAAAGTCAGCTGGGGTAGACTCCAGCATACCCCGCAACCCTAATGAGGATAAGCGGCATAGAAAATGCATGGATGGAGTGCCTAAGCGCTAACTATACCCTTAACTTTTATTTACGAAATGCCCGCAAGGCATGCTGGGTAACCTAAGTCAATAACTTCATGTTCTGTTGTTTAAAAAAAAAAACAGAGATACTGTATGTCACACAGTTCACAAACCCAAAAGCTTTGTTTTACATGTCCACGTGCACAAGATGAGTTTCGCGTCATGGCCAATTACGCAAATTAGACATCAACTAGCACACTCCAAAAATGCAAAATCGCGTGTTACTCACCTCTGGGAGGGTAACGCAGATGGACTTGACTTCATATTCAATGTAGGCCGCCTCCATCCCTGACTCTTTACCCATTTGTGTGTAACACAGGTCTCGGGTGGTGTTAATCCTGCGGTCCACGTCTTCCAGGTTGAACATACACAGCGCAGAGTCCTCGCTGGGTCGGGTTGACGAAGCCAAACGAGTGGAAAAAACCCCGAGAACGACCTCAGAGCCTGGACCCAACGTGCCATCCTTTGACAGCCCGAGCTGGACCGCTTGGAGGAGATTATAATTTTTTCCTGCCCGAGAACGACACGCCAAGGGAACTTCCACATAGGAGTAGTAGGCTTGGTCGTCCAAACATACACGTGAGACGTACGTGCGGTACTCGCGAGACTGGGACTTCAGGTCCCGCCTGTAGAAGAGGAAGTACACGTGATGCCGGTGGGCAAAGGATGCTACAAAATGATGGTCGTATTCCGAGAGGCGACCGGCCACAGCCAACTTTGCCGTTTCCTCGTACGAAAATACGGGATCCTGGTCCAGGTTTCGCGTGGAGATGGGCGGGTGGCTGCTCGTGTAGCCTCGCCCGACAAAAAGAAGCGGTTGCCTGCCGGGTTGCGACTGCACAATGAGCCCGACCGTGCTCACATTGGGATGATTGGCCGCTACATACTGGGTGTCCACCGGCCTCTCAGTAGAGAACAGCACCTTATCCACAGAAACAAGACTTCGTTTTTGGCAGATCCCTTGGTTTACACTGCCACATGTAATTAGTTCCATGGAGTAGGGGTCGACCAGCAAGAGCTTGTTGTGGTTGCTGGTGAGCCTGGCCTGAGGACAGTTACTCTCAGTAACGGGAGGCAGGCATTCCCGGCTGTCTTTGACAGGTCCGGTGTGGTACTGGAGCTCCACCCGGAGAAATCGGTCCAACTGGAACAGGTTATCCCGAGCACCCACGTAAATGCGACCCACGCTGGGATGAGGATGCAGGGCCAGGTGCTCAAATTCCGTGTCGTTCCGTGTAAAGGTGGGATAAGGGCTAGGAGAGGGGTCGACCAAACCAGACGAGGACCCAGGGGGCCAGCCGACCGCTAACAGCACGAGCGATAGCAGCGATTGGACTCCAGTGGCTGGAAGACAACAAACCGCCCACGGAGGCATGGCGGCAGATCTAATGGAAAAATGGAGAGAAAAAATAGGCTGTTAATTAAAAAAACCCATCATACTTGCATGTATTTATAAGATCCGTTCCTATGACAACATTTTAGTGTATGGACGTCAATACAGTTCAACAAATTAGAAAACACTAATTTTTTTATGCTGTGACCTAATCTCTGTCTGATATGGGAAACTTCCAAAGATTTTTACCAGCTTTGCATGAATCTAAAACAAAAACAAAGATATTGAATTCCCCAGTAGCTCTTTGTCAGGTGTTAGCTTCCCAAGAGCAGGGTGTTATTGCAGCTGCGTCACTCGTCTTTATTGCAAATGTTGATACAAAATCTGAAGGGAAGGTTTTGCAAAGGTGGGCTGTAGTATGAAATCCAATTTATTTTTCCCCAAATTCAGTTTTTCCCCCACCAAATTCCATTCATTGCTACAAAATCCTTAACAAAGCGTGTTTGTGCTTATGGAAGGAGGAGTCCCCAATGCAATACCAATTGCTTTGTTAACGTAAAATATTTTTTATGGCAGCACATGACAAATTATGATCTTATTTTGACGGTGAAGACAAACTGGGAGCAAGAATGACTGTGCCTCTCGTCCTTATTTTCCTCAAAACTTGCACGACAACAGCGGGCATCGTGAAAATGTCGGGGTTGATTAATCGATCGCAAGTGTTAGAGAGCCTATTGCAGACTTTGAAGGTTGTGGAAATTGTGAGAAAAACAAAGATACATGCAACTGACCTAATATGATGTTAATAGATATTATAATACATGCAACTGTTAATCCACATATGCTCACCATTAGCTAACCTAAGACTATTATATATATTTTCCCGCGGGGTTGAGGTCAGGCAGGTTTGCTGGCCAATTGAGTGCAAGACCGGCCAATTGAGGTCGTTTTGGAAATCGTGATCATTTAAAGTTCCATTCCATTCCATTTTCCTCCGCTTATCCGGGTCCGGGTCGTGGGGGCAGCAGTTTCAGTAGGGAAGTCCAGACTTCCCGGTCCCTGGCGACCTCTTCCAGCTCCACCGGGACGACACCGAGGCGTTCCCAGGCCAGCTGTGAGACATAGTCCCTCAGCGTGTCCTAGGTCTTCCCCGGGGCCTTCTCCCGACTGGGCATGCCCGAAACACCTCACCAGGGAGGCGGCCGGGAGGCATCCGGACTAGATGCCCGAGCCACCTCAACTGGTTCCTCTTGATGTGAAGGAGCAGCGGCTCTACTCTGAGCTCCTCCCGGATGGCCAAGCTCCTCACCTGCAAATAGCAGAGACGAGATCCTAAGGTCGCCAAGCTGGACTCCCTCAATGCCTTGATTGCGCCTAGAAATTCTGTCCATGAAGATTATGAACAGAATCGGTGACAAAGGGCAGCCTTGGCGGAGACCAACGTTCACCAGAAACAAGCTCGACTTACTGCTGGCAATGCGAACCAGGCTCCTGCTTCGATTGTACAAGGACCGAATGGCACGTAGTAGTGGACCACCAATCCCGTACTCCCGGAGCACCCCCCACAGGACACGGTCAAATGGCTTTTCCAGGTCTACAAAGCACATGTAGACCGGTTGGGCAAACTCCCACATACCCTCCAGTACCCTTGCAAGGGTGTAAAGCTGGTCCAGTGTTCCACGACGGGGACGAAAACCACAATGCAGCTCCTGTAACCGGGGTTCGACTAACGGTCGGACCCTTCTCTCCAGCACCCTGGAGTAGGCTTTCCCAGGGAGGCTGAGGAGTGTGATCCCCCTATAGTTGGAACACACCCTTCGGTCACCCTTTTTAAAAATGGGGACCACCACCCCGGTCTCCCAGTCCAGAGACATGGGACATAGAATGTCGTTTAAAGTATCCTACGCTAATGACCAAAATGCACTAAATATATGAATTTTCATTTCACAAGAGTAAGGTGTGGAGGCGTTATGTTAGATGCAGCATCTGCAGTGTGCAGGTTATATTATAACAATGTATGTTCATATACAATATATATATCCCGTGTATATCAATGCTCTTATTTCATATATTGGCCGATATATCGGTTATTGGCCGATATATTTTAGATATGGGCTTTTCCCAGTATTGGTGTCAGCATCGGCCCCAAAAACGTCATTGTTCAGGCTGTAAAAAACACTCATATTCAGGAGTGCAAAAATACGTAATGTCAGCAGATCAGCAGCCACTGGATCCATGAAAAATGACGTTTGACACCACCCGCGGTGTAATGAACACTTGGACAACTCACCATTTGCTTTCTTTCGCGTTTTACAGAGGCGTGCCACCTCTCGACCTCTCAGCAGTTCCAGCGGACATAACCTGAAACACAACAGGAACAACCACATCAATCATTGTCCTCGTTCCATGTGACCTGCAGCAAGTTGTGCAGACCAAATGCCAACTTTGGACTCATTCAGTGCAACACATTTTTAAACAAAAATAAATAACTGCGGTGTGCTGGAGGCTGTGGGAAGCGTCTTCCAGTTGCAGTTCCTGTCAGATGAATGCGCATGTTCTTTTTAGCATGTTAAAAAGCACCCGGTAAAGTCCTGTCAAGCCAAGAGGGCTTTAAGGACCTTCTAGTGAATTGGCCCCAGTAAAAGATCTTCGCTCATTGCTAGGATACTAAACACAAAAGGCCTTTGGTTGTCCGGTCTCCGCCGGGGGAAAAAAAAGTGGTTGAAAGATTGAGAAGCAGAAAAAAAACAGAGAAGCTAACTCTGTAGTCCATGTTCACGTTGTCGATACTGTTTTCTTCTTCTACTCTTTTACATTTCAACATATGACCTCCGGGAGGAAACTACCATTTTGCAGATTCAGGGAGATCTTCAGTTTCAAAAGAACAGTTGAAAGAAAGATACAGAAACAAGACCAGGCCATGCACAGGAGGTCCTGGGTAGGGCTGCAACTAACAATTTTTTTCATTATCGGTGAATCGGTCGATTATTTTTTCGATCAATCGGATTTTTAAAAAGACATTTTTAATTTTCCCTTCTTTGCAGTAATCCCTTTAAGAATGCATGGACGTTTTCCCTTCAAAAATCACAGCAAAGAGGAAGATCTCAGTCCCCAAAATGGAAGTAGCAAAGTATAAACCATCAGTTGACAAACGTTACAAGCCCTTTACTGCAGTTTCACTGTTCTACCAGTAGGTTTTGTGTGCATGCAAGGTAAGAGATAATGCAGAAAGTGCAGAAATGTAGACGTTTTCCTACACACAAGTACAAGTATGGGATTTACTTTGCGTGGGAATGCTTTTACACACGCTCTGCGCACACATCTCTGCCGTGGTTTGCTTTGCAAGATATCAAAAAGAGGCAAAAATGTTGATAGCTCTTTTCCAAAGTCAAAAGGGACAGATAATGTGTCTGCTTTTATGAATCACTAAAGAAGTTAAAAAACAGTTACATTAGAGTGGCTAAAATCTGAATATTTATAGTACATTTTTAAACGAAACAATTAATAGTCGATTATTTGGATAATCGATTAATAATTGATTAATCATTGCAGCTCTAGTCCTGGGTCTACATATGAGTTCCTACAACTTACACTAAAATTTGACATACAACACAACTGCAATACTGCAATAAACACAACTATTTCTTACTATTTCTCTGTGGTCCCCTTGCACGCTGGAAGGGGCGTTGCAAAGCAGGGAGAAGATAGGCTTATTGGGAGGAGGCAATCTCAATAATGAGACCACTATACTGCTTTGTTATCACTGTCTCATCCCAACCCCAAAAATCTGCTCCTTTAAAATGCACAGTGATAACTAAGCCAGTCTCTCCCTCCATTGCAACGCCCCTCCCAGAGAGCAGGACAACTACAGGGATAAACATAATGGATTGTTCTCTTTTCAATGCAGTAATTCGTGTTTTTATGGCAGTACTTTGCATGTCCTTCATGAGTTCTGTGACTGAGGTGTTCATTCAGCTATAAGGAGGAATGGAACTCCCACGGAGGTCTTCTGTACAAATGCAGCAAAGACATGACTGCATAGAACAAGGAGACGTCCCAGTCATTTGTCATTTGGGATATAAAGGGGAACCTCTCCAAATATTTCAACCTTCTTCTTAGATAATCTTTGTAAATATGCTTTCTGAAATATTATGACTTTATTCCCGTAATATTCAAACTTTTTTCACCCCAACCTAATTTCCAGAAATTACAACTTTATTTTGTTTTGCCTGTTTTTTGTAATATTACTAACTAAAAAATATATTTTCTTTAATATTTCAACCCTATGCTGCTAAAATGATGGTTATATATTATACAAATATATAAATGATCATTTCTGCTCTTAATATTAGAGCTTTATTCTTGTAAAATTTGAACTTTTTTACTCGCTCCAATAGGACTTCTTTCCTCATTCATATTCTGACATTATTCTTGCAAAATTACAGCAGTTTTGTCCTTTTTTTTCCTATTTTTTCCCCAATTTCTACTTCCCTCTTGTTATTACCCCCCCCATTCTAGTATTTATACTCATAATACTTTATTCCCATAATATTTCACCTCATTCTGGTAACATTATATAATGGCATTACAAATAATGTATTTTTTCCTTAATATTGCAACTAAATGCTACTTTTTTTGTTTTTATTAGTTTTCCTGCCAAATTATATTTTTAGGGCCAATATAAACACAGACGCGGGCCGCAAATGGCCCCCGGGCCCCACTTTGGACACCCCTGCTTTAGCAGTTGGAGCACACCCCGACATAGCATTCCTGGGAGGCACATTCAATTCAGGCATTGGCCATTTCATTAGGCCCGGCCTTTCATTCACTATCTATTCACGCCGCCCCACATTCTACAACGGCAGCAAAGCACTGGAAGAATTACCCGAGCAATCTGGCACAGGAACACCAGGGTGTACTGTGGCGTGACGACACAGAAGTGGGGGCACGGCAAAGGAAGTGACAAGCAAGTACTGGCGAGCCTCGGTGCGCCTGGAAAAGTGCTGGAATGTGACTAATGATTAAAAAAAAGAGAAAAAGAAAAGAAAGATGGACACAGCCATTAATCCCACAATGCCTCATTCAACACCCACTCATTCTCTAATGAGGAGGTCTCCTTTATCCCCCATGGAAACTTGCAGCAAATAAACATGTTGTTACAAATAACCTTCCTCTTCTCCTTCTCTCACACGACACGCAATAAATAAGCCACCCTGTCACCAAAAGAGGACTTTGGATTATTTGCACCGGCCATCAGCAACATCCTGCTGCCTTTCCACGAAGCGACAGTGTTAGAAACTTACTAACTTGGTTGTTAAACTTCATGGCGGGCAAGATATAACCCGGCTAAGGGGGTCTCTTGGCTGAATGAAAAATGGACTGGGATCACATGACATCAGGGTGACGATGCCGAAGGGCTGAGATGGGAATAGATGCTGAAGGGCACAAATGACAGCGAGGAGCCGGTTATAATAAATAATGAGATGGGAAAAGATGCTGAAGGGCACAAATGACAGCGAGGAGCCGGTTACAATAAATAAACAGCTGCCAGACAGGAAGCGCTAAAAGTCTCCAGTTTATCTCAGTGCAATTTACCGGAGACAGGTTGCCGTGAAGCCAACACATCAAACCCCGATTGTTTTGTGTGGCCCTTACATTTAACCGACGAGTCCCCCAATATCCAAATGGTACGCCTTTGTTATGGCGCTCATCACTGTGGTACAAAGTGATACTGACTGGACGGAGAGCAAAACAGTCGCAATCTTACTGGAAGTTCGATATGGCACTTCATGGCAAAGAACTCTGAGGATGTGGGGGTGAAAAAAACATTTGCTCTTATGTATTTTTGCAAAATGAACATTACAGATTATGGAATGAAAATGCTTTGCTCTACCACTGGGAACTTCAGTGGGCAGGGCAGCAGTTACTTGACGGCAAATCACGCAAACATGACTTCTGACATTGCTCGGCTCCGTCTCACTGACTTGGGCCCCGCCCATCACACATCCAGAGCCAGTTATGGACACCAGCCTGCTGCTGCAGGACTTATACACTCAATCAAATACTGGACATACAGAGGTCCCTGTCAGGACCTGAGCTCAGTTTAAAGTGACGGTCAGGCTTATGTTAAAGTCAAGTAAGTAAATGCCAGTGACTGGTGCTGCATTTGATACCTGGCTCAAATCCACGCCCAAGAGGATTAAGGCCGTGGTTGATAACGTGGCTGCTGCTTGGACATGCACTCGCTTGAGTTGCCACATATTTATACAGTAATTAGTGTCCTTCATTTTATTTTTTACTTTTATGTAATAAGTCATTTTTGTAATATTACAAGTACAGCAGGAGTATGGCGACCTATATCTAATGTTCTCAGCTGACAAAACATACGATGTAATTGTTATTATTAGCAGCATTTCTTGTCTTTTTGCTATTTTTTTTCTTCATCTTTATAGGTTTTATTCTGTTTTTTTTTTCAGAATGTAAAAAAAAAAAAAAACATGTACAAGTGGTTGGACACCATTGAAGAAAAGCGCGAGAAGGCAAAGAGCAGCACTGCGCTTGTGCTTTCAGCTTATGTGGGGGCAGCAGTGGGTGGTGGAAAGACAAATATTTGGACTCCTGGGGAGCAGAAGGATCAGAACGGTAGCAAAGTACCGAGTTATTTTTAGAATTATCGGTGGGACAGAAAGCCGGGCAGCCTCGTACTGGTACTGACAGATGAATGGAAATGTATGACACGCTTGGACGAGGAGGGACCATCAGTGAAGTGTTATAATAATAATAACAATAATATCGACACACATGCAAACATTGGAGCCAATCACAAGGGTGTAAACCTTCGCGCTGTTGCCGTCTTCTACTTTCTGTGCTGTTTGAGTACGCCTGTATGTGTGTGTGCGGTACTGCACACTGTACAAAGAAAGTCTTTGTGTGCCCGTGTGGCTGATGCTGCCTCTCATGTTACTTGGATCAAACGTGAGTGTGTGTTGCTTATGGTGCAAAAAGCATGAAAACCACTGCAGCCATTAGTCTTACTGGTCTCCAAGGCCTTGCTTAAAAATAATAGGACGATCCTGTCCATTGTTTTACAATGATTACGTATTTATTGTAAAAACAAACTTGCAAATCAACAGTGGATTGACTGTGTTTACATGCAACACTAGGGGGACATTTGGACTCATTTAGCTGTGTGGGTAAAGGAAGAGAACGCTACATGTCAGGTAGAAATGCATAATGGAGGCGTGACCTAACGGAAGCACCGGGGTCATTTATTGGACCATGGTGCATTGAAAAATATTATTTCAAGAAAACTAAAAGAGCCAACAAAATGGAAAATCAATAAAGTCAAAATATTAGGAGAAAAAAGTTGGTTCTCAAAGAAAAGTTACAAAAATAACATTGTAATATTATGAGGAAAATAAACTAATTTAAGTACATAAAGGGATTTTTTTTTAAGTATTATTTCAAGAAATGAACAAAACAACATTTAGGTTTGGGAAAAAGCTGCTAAAGTCAAAATTTGATTGGAATAAAGTCAGAATTATCATATAGAATTTTACAAGAAGAAAGTTGAAATAGTCGACCAGTCCAGGGTGTACCCCGCCTCCCGCCCAAAGTCATCTGGGATAGGCTCCAGCATACCCCGCGACCCTAATGATTCTAAGTGGCGGAGAAAATGGGTACGAATGGGAGTTGTAGTAGTTGGACAATTTAATCTATGAGTAATAGAAAAAAAAAACAAGAATAATGTCAAAATATGAGAAAAAACTTGCTATTAATGAGGATAAGCGGTATAGAAAATGAATGAATGAAGGATGAAACTTTTTATTTATTATGAGGAAAAATGTCAATTTAGTGCCATAGAAGAAACACATCAAAACAAAATGACGTTATTTTTGGAAAAGCGTGGTGAGGAAAAAAGTTAAAGTATGATCATAATAAAGTCATAATATGTGATAAAGTCATAATATTACAAAAAGAAGAGTTAAGAACGTTTCAATACTTGGAAAATGGAAGAATAAAAAGGGACCTGGGCTTTTCACTCACAGTATATCACAAATCTGAGATGACTTCTTATCATATCTACATGTGTTACTTTACGAAATATCCAATATGGAAAAAATAATAATAATTGGACACCCCACCAGGATAGGAGTTACAACATGTCTTACATGTGCTGCGTAGAGTTTTTATCAGCGTTTATAAGAAAACTGCACTTTTTCTGGAATTTTGCATCACCATCCTTAAGTTAGACATGAAAACAATGTCTCTCTTTTTTCCGTGCGTTCTAAAGATACCAAAACATTTTTTATACTTTTTTTCAAATTACATGCACATGCCTCATGGCCAATTATCTAATTATGCAAATGAGATGATGAGCGATGACACGCTAGTCTGCATAGCTGCTATGTTTGTGTGGGCAAAGGAGGCCAAAACACACAGAAGAATCGATGTATCGGAGTGGACGTGACCTCAAATTATAACCCACGTAGTCCAGCCATTTTCTATGCCGCCTATCCTCATTAGGGTCGCGGGTATGCTGGAGCCTATCCCAGTTGTCTTTGGGCGAGAGGCGGGGTCGCCAGCCAATCGCAGGGCACATATAGACTCACATTCATACCTATGGACAATTTAGAGTGGCCAATTAACCTAACATGCATGTTTTTGCAAAGCTTCAGGCACTGATTTTTACCTCTTGAAAGGCACTGAGCTAAAAAGAGCAGGGGATGGTTGTGTTCATTTCGAGCACAGTGAGAAAACACAACGCAAAACAAAACTACTATGCTATTAAAAATGAAACTGCTGGAGAGCAATTTCGAAATAAAAAGTACGGCGGCACCTCAGATAGCATGAGAAATATGCCTTAGTTTACGTGCATTCGGTGGTTAGCATGCTTTGTCGTGTTATTCGTAAACTGCATGAGTCCAACTGTGTTCTGAATGTATTTTCTATAGCCTTGTTAGGATAGTGCCAAACGGAGATTCGAACCCAGATCTCCTGACTGTGTGGCCAACATGCTAACCACTCGACCACCGTGCGGCCATTGCCGGAACAAAAGGCTATTTTGCAAGGTTGAATGATCTCACAACAGGCACAAGAATTCCTAACATGGGCTACTGATGCAACCGTAACCCACTCCAAGCTAACACTCCACTCTGAACCCTCAATGTCACTTTCTGTCCACGCCTCTCTCAGCTCCCCCAACACAATTACAGAAACACACTCAAGCACACGTCTGAATTTCCGTAGGTCTTATTTTCTGTCATTTTGTCTACTATATTGGGAAAAAGTTGACATAGGGGTGTTATTTCATGTCGACAGTGCTCTATTAATAGAAAAATCTTGTATTTAGAAGGTTGTAAAATGTTTTTATGCTCAAATTCTGACATTTCATTTAGAAACAAGGAATCTTATCACGGGTCTGGGTCTGTAACTGTGCAACTGTGATAAACGAGGGATTACCAATACAGTGGTCTCGGCTTGATACCACTACGAATAGAACGATACCGTAACCCAAGTATTTCTCTATAAAATATATTTTTAAAATAATTTTTCATAAAATAAAATAACATTTTTTAAAAACCAATACAGATATCACATTTTTATGGCAACACCGTCCAATGATATCAGTGGGCTTATATGTAAGGTTACGCTGTAACTGAAAAAATAATTAGGGGCGTCTAAACTTCCAGAAAACAGTTATGTAAAAAAAAAAAAAAAGAAAAGAAAAGAAAAATATCAACGGGTGTGGCGGATATGTTCCTGCAAATGTGCGAGGGTATCTGTCTGTGCCCGTTACTGTATGTCCCACTGAACACGACACGCAACAAGCAGAGCGAGTTACCATTCAGGTGATTGTAACAGCATCCTACTCTCATCCCCTAAGGCGGATTTGTCATAATGCTTTGGAGCCGCCTATGTCAGCATGAGAAGCCGCTGCTCCTTGCAGGGCCCACGCTTCTATCCACTGGTTCAACTGGACAAAACCAATGCCGAGCTTTTCTTCCGCTCAGTCACGTCGGTTATTTTTTATCATTTTCATCTCTGCAGGTTGCACTAGCCCACATTTTCTGTCATACTAGATGAAACTAACAAAATCATTTTTTACATGCCAGCAAGTCATTTCTGTCTGGAAACATGCTCACGTTTGCAATTAATTTGCTCTCTGCATTCATCAAATGATATTACACTGTATTTATTTTGACTTTGGGGGTTATTTCCCTTTTTCTATCCCTTTCTATTACACAAGTTTGTTAAATGTAACCAAATCTGGAAAATATAGGAAATTTCCCATTAAATAAAGGATTTCTGCCCTTAATATCCAAAAAAATTGATTTATTTCCAAAGGCAGGGCTATTTGATTAAACAAGGGGGTATGAATATCCTCCTTATCCTATGATATAAATATCCTCCGATTCATCCGCTAAAATGTGATTTTTTTAATTTATTTATTTCTTTAGTCATCCATGAAAGCGTGGCGGACTAAACCACAAATTGTTTGCCTCATGTCGATTTGGCCAGTCTAAGAAACTAACTGATTACTTGATCAATCAAAACAACAAGCTTCAGACTAATCACCTTAAAAAATATCCAGCCCTACAACTGGCTAAATAAGCGTACGCTGTGTTCAGGTACCGAATTCCCTTAATGACACAGTTAGCGTTAAGCAAGTTCACCAAACTCCCAATCTCATTCCATTTTAGTCGTTTAAAACGCTTCATTTAGGCAAAACGACCTACAATTTGATGAATGCATGCATATTTTGGACTAAAAATAGATCATATTCAACCACAAAACCTCATGATTTATGAATTATATATATTGTAAAACTCGTGATTGAGTGAAGCTGCAAAACTTGGGAGTATTGATTTTAGGATTTAAGCCACAGCTGGCTAGGAGTCACGGAAAACGCCAAACAATGAAAAAACGCGGCTTTTTCTTGACAAGGGATGGTTGACAGGTATGAGACACACAGAATAAAATAAAATAATAAGGACCAGGACCACTTCTGCACGCCCGCCACGTTGCATTGATCTCTGATGACATCACATGTCATGAAGCCGGCTGCGCTGCATGAGTGCATTCCAAATCAGGGCTTAGCTTTTTCACTAGGAGCGCAGGTGCTCTCGATTGAAAAAAATATACACGGGGCCATTACAAGGCCTACATCTCCCTGGGACTGTGGTATCATACATAGC
This sequence comes from Oostethus manadensis, assembly GCA_024372805.1. NCBI lineage: Eukaryota > Metazoa > Chordata > Actinopteri > Syngnathiformes > Syngnathidae > Oostethus > Oostethus manadensis. The sequence continues at coordinate 119,868 of QODF01000267.1, forward strand.
CTGGCATATACACATGTACAGTCACAGAACATGACCGACATAACATTACATTCATACATATAGTGAATTTCTAAACCAAAGCAATATAATGTCATTCTGGCATGTTTACAAGTACACAATGTTCATTTTGATCTCCATCGCCTATGCAGGGCAGCGCTCACCTTTGAGAATTGGTTGTTTTGTCCCATTATGTAACCAGTTACATAATAGTTACTTGGCGACATTCCAAACCCTCAAAAGCGACTAGCGACACATATAGCGACTTTTTGTGCCATCGTTAGAGTTTTTTTTTTTGGTATTTGCAGACCTAAAAGTAAAAGCACATATAGCAGGGGGTGTCCAAAGTGGGGCCCAGGGGCCATTTACGGCCCGCTGCTGTGTTTTTATTGGCCCACAGCACATTCTAAAAATATAATTAGATATAACAAAAAAAATAACAAAACAAACAAAAAACTATGAAAAAAAAAGAAAAATCATCAGTATTACTTTAGTAGCATTTGGTTGCAATAACAATATTATTTGTAAGGCCATAATATAATAAGGAACAATCATCTTTTTCTAGAAATTGAAAATCTTGAAACATTGTATGGCCTTATTTCAGCAGCAAAATGCGAATAAAAGAGTTTTTATTATATATTTTTGTAAATGTACTCGCAAGTGTACGTCCTTTCTTGCGCAATCTTTTTCTAGGCGCACGTGCGAGTGAAATGTTCGCCCTGTACAGCCCTGCAAATGTAAGTGCGGAGGAGCAATTGCTTTACCGCACGGTGTGCACGCTTGTCCCGTTCTTACCATAAGAACGTTAACACACTGCTGGCATGGGGGGGGAAAAAACCCAGGAGAACCTCTAACTCTGCACCCACATGGTTTCTATTTTTGAAAAGATATGGTCTATCAATTACAACAGTTGAGTTCAAAATAGGACTTCTTAGAAGATGATGTGTTCGAGCGGCGGATTAACGGCACACTGTGGTGTCGCGTGGGGTTATTGTTTGCAATTCTGCGGCCTTTTTGGGAGCCGTTAAGTCAGACTTTCGTGGCTATTTTCAGCTGCCGTGCGCTCATAAAATAGCAGGTTTGAGGAACCAAAAGGCTTTCATTTGAAAAAAGCCTTTGTAGCCGTTTTACTGGTAACTATGGACGCGATACAAGTTTGGCTTTGTGGTCCACGTTGGAGTCTGTCGCTTTCTATTATGAAAGCTTGTGATGAAACGCTCGAGCTGTTTCGTGGTTGAATACAGACTATTATCCGTCACCAATGTGTATTTATGTCGTCTATATAAAGCATTTAAGCATAAAATTGGCTAAATGACGTAAAATGCAAATATAAGGCGTTCAGAAGAGGCATTCAAAGACATTTGGTATTTTACACTGGCCCCTAGATGTGGTATTGCTGATGAGACAATAGCCACTGCAGGAAGTATGTATGAGTCTTATATCTTATTTATGTCTACTATATAATGTGTAAAGGTATAGGGCTGTTATTTCATGTCTACGGGGCACCGGACTTGATCGCCCCAAACAGCAGGCTATTATTGCGGGTTCAAATACCCTCACAGCAGGCACAATAACAACAATAATCATAACAGCAACACAGGCTACTGACGTAATCCAGCCAACACTCAACTCCGAATCCCGGACGTCGCTACTTGTCCACACGTTTGAATGTTACGTCTTCTCTTATTAGGTCTACTATATTGGGTGGCAGGTTTTCTACGCTTTAACGACAAAAACATCCTATCTATAGATGAGGACTGCTACTTTTTACGTTTAGTGTAGATGCATGAATATTGCTTTCCTTCTTTCTCTTTAAAACTAAACAAAAAAGCATTTTTCCAGATGTAAAATGCTGTAAAAGTGAAAACAGCTAACCAAATTAAAAACTTCAAAGGGCATGCAATAAATATTCATGTGTCCCACATTTCAGAATGTGTGTGTTTCACGTAATATGCGCTCCAACGGCCTAATTGGTGATTGCGCCACAGACAGCACAGGGGCTGGTGACGTTGTTACGCACAGACAGAAGAACAACAGCCGCTGCCTCTGCTGTGAATTCACACGATTCACATCCAAAGCAGGTTGCAGTGACCTTCCTTTTTACGGTCGGGCTGCAAACTCTGCTTCCATCTGGCCACGGGGCAGGGACAATAGCTTGATGAAGGCTCTCCTCAGCTTTTCTACATGCTGCTCAAACAACTGGCAAATAGGCCAGAGGAATTTGGAACGGTTTTTGCACGTTTGTGTAGGTTCGTGTGTACTGTGTGCTATTAGCAAGGAAAGAATCACAAAGACAAAGTCTGAAAAAAAACCCCAAAACTATTACTTTCCCATGCATTCATTTAATAAAGACATTAAAAAACAGCAAAACAGGTACACGTACACCGGGTACTGTAACAGGTACTGTAAGTTAATGAACCAGCATGGGAAGTGAGTAACAACGACTAAGCACTAACAACAAACTTATGTATCAAGTGCCTGCAAGGCATGCTGGGTAATGCTGCGACAACTCTCCTACTGTAGATGCTACAATATAGTGTGATATATTACAACGCACACACTTGCATGGCATATGAAACACACACACACGCATATATATATATATATATATATATATATATACATACATACTGTATGCACACATATATAATCTATATACGCACAACTATATATTATATTTACACACACATTTACAGTATATACATACATATCCACAAATATAAAATATAAACACACACATATACATAAACACACACACACATACACACATATATATATACACTCACATATACGTACATATGCACAAATATATAATATATATATTTACACACACACACAGACGCAAATACACACAATATATATACACACATATATACATACATATGCACAAATATATAATATATATATACACACACACATATATATACTGTATATAATATATATACACACATATAGAGTATATACACATATATACACAAATACTGTATATAATACATATACACACACTGTATATAATATATACACACATACATACACACACATACCGTATATAATATATACACACATACATACACACATATACCGTATATACATATATACACACACACACAAACACACATACTGCATATACATACACACACACAAGCAAACTGTATATAATATATACACACACACACGCAAACTGTATATAATATATACACACACACACAAACACACATACTGTATATACATATACACACACACACAAACACACATACTGTATATACATATACACACACACACACACACAAACTGTATATAATATATACACACACGCATATTTTTTTTAATAATGTCACTCAAACCAAAAAGCTCGGTTTTACGACACAGCCAATTAAGCAATTAACGTGTGTGTGAATGACGTTCAACACTCACACACAGAAACACACACAGCATTTCAAATGAAAATCCATATTTGTCAGTAAATTGGAGGGGATAATGGTGCACCTGACCCCTCCTTGCGTGTCATGCGACATATCCCCAGAGGAAGCAAGCCAAGCCAAGCCAGATGCGTATGTGATTAAAAAAGGTGGGGGAGGTTGAACATATCATAGGTTAGATTTATCACTCATGAAAAAGCAGGCGCGGGATGAAAAGGAAGAGAACGTGTTAGCATCTTTCACTCGGCCTGCACATACATTTGGGAATTGGTGCACCGCCCTAGTGAGACTGCTTGCATGACAATTAGAAATGTGTGTGTGTGTGTGTGTGTGTGTGTGTGTGTGTGTGTGCACGCATGCTCCCAAAGAACACCAAATCCTATTGATCACTTGTTTAACCTGGTCCACGTGTGTGTTCACGTGAGCTCTCGATGACGTCCTATCCCATCATCTAATTGCTCAGTGCATTGTCAGTCGAACTTCTCACGGCGGAATGCACTCACCTAGCACCATCAGAGTTGCGCAACACTTACGATACGGCTGATGGAAAATGACTGCGAGACACCAGTTTGACTCTCACTTTCCAAGCACACAGGCTTAGGTTTCACTTTCTGCCTACTTCCATTCTGGGCTCTTTAAATATATTGCTCTTATTTTTCAATACAATTGGAAAATATGTTAAATTGTGTGATCATCGACTACTTCTGATGGTAATGCGGTCCAAAGAACCAGGAAGTCAGGCTAAAGAGAAGAAATAGCCTTCACAAAAGAAAAAGGGAACAATTTAAAGCAGATGCCACACCAGAACCTTGCAATAGTCCACAAAAGCAAATACATTTGAAGAGAAAATCCTAACAGAATAATCAATGAGCACTCATGCATCTTTCAGACTCATCTGCATTCATATTCAGGTCAGAAAGACAAAAAAAATTAGAATATATAATATCATATTTTTCCGGAAAAACCCAGTGTGACCCATTTTTCAAGCCTTGTTCAGGTCTTACAACATAAAGGGGTGTCCAAAGTGTGGGCTGGGCCCATTTGTGACCTGCAACTCAATTTTTTTTGGCCTATGACTTAAATATTATGAACAAAAACATACAAAATTAATAATAAAAAAATTGCATCATAACATTACTAAGGATGATTGGGGCCACACAAAAGAAATGAGTTGCTTGGTATTAAAAACAGAAAAAGAAGAATGGATCATAAATGTATAATAGTAATAAAATAGCACCCTAACTGACTATCAAATAATGACTTTTGGATAATGCACGACATTTGTTTATGATGCTTAAAAAACAGAAACATGTACAAACTGTATCGACTATACAAATATCCATTTAGTATTTGAATAGCAGCTGCATCCATGCAGTCATTTTCTGTAGCGATGGGTTGGTCGTGCACGAATCGGCTCTTTGAAATGAACGACTCGTTTCATTGGAAGCCAGTTGTGAGTTGAATCGTATTTCCTCTTTTTTTTTTTTTAAACTGTTTTAGGGGTTAGGGAAAAGCCAAAATGAACAACTCAATCAGGACATTTTGAGTTCTTGGTGCCATGAACTATTATGCTACATGTTAGCATAATAGCCTTTTTTGCCGTTTTTATAAATACAGACTTGGATAAAGAGTTGGTAGCATGCCAATGTTAACATGTTAGCATTGCTGGCATGCTACCATTAGCCAAGTAGCATTTTTAGCCATTTTTAAAAAATCATTTTAGACACTTAGGTTTAGCATGCTAACGTTTGCATTGTTTACATGCTAAGATTAGCAAGTAGCATTTTAGCTGCTTTCATGAGTTGAAACCGATATGAACACGCAGTGCTATCATGACAGGTGTTAACATGTAACATATTTTGGCATTTTAGTGTTAGACACTTAGCTGTACCATGCTGAGCGTTGCATGTCAACATGAGCGTGTTAGCCCTGTTAGCATGCTAACTTCAGCATCGTACACTCGCGCCTTTCCTGCTCGTTTGCGTTTTGTCTCCTTCATTCGCTCATTCAGCTCCCCCCAGTCAGTCCCTGGCATTTCTGACCTCTAATTGAGTTTTTTTTTTTTTTAATTTAATCAAACCTGAAGGTCAGCTTGTACTCGGTCAAAAGCCTCGTCGCGTACCAAAATAATGCACGGTAGCGATTATGTTTTCCTTGCGCTTACAAAAACATCCGAAAACAAGGTCAGGGTGCTTTGGTACGGCGTATGAATCCTATGTGTGCATATGAAATAACTCATTGATAAAATTGACTGGAATGGCAAATAAGCAGTCTTGCACGACTCCCAGGCTTTGTCAATATTCTGCGGTTTCATCGTCCAAGCACGCTCAATAATGTTCATGTCTGGGCTGGCCAATCCCGGAGCACCTCCACATGCTTCTTGCAACGTCATGAAAACGCGGTGATCTGCCCATCACAAGCGAAATAAGGTGACTTTTGAAAGAAAGGAAGACAATCGTCGAAATGAATGGCGTCTGGTGGAAGTTCCGTCGACTCTCCCAGCAGGGGTCACACGGCCTTTGAGAGGATAAGAGACAAGGCAAGAAGGCGAGAGGACGTGGGAAGGACGAAGCCTGACGCTATTGCGGCGCTCTCTGCGAGCACGGCTACCTCGCGACAGTAAAGTCACCTTGGATCGGGAGACAAACATCTTCAAATGTCCTCTGTTTTGACATTTGGGCGCCGTCAAAGATTTAAAACCACACTGCTACAATTGTTGCAAGCTGTATATGGACTCTTGGACTGGTGCGTAATCTGCTGTGCATACTTAGGACCATGAAAAAATGAAGGAAAAATATAGTAGACATAATAACAGAAAATAAGACATACGGTAATTCAGACGTGTGCTTGAGTGTGTTGCTGTAATTGTGTTAGGGGAGCTGAGAGGGGCGTGGACAGAAAGTGACATTGAGGGTTCAGAGTGGAGTGGGTTACGGTTGCAACAGTAGCCCATGTTAGGGATTCTTGTGCCTGTTGTTCCATCGGTATGAATGGGAGAGTGAATGTTTGTATGTCTACCCTGCGATTGACTGGCGACCAGTCAGGGGTGTACCCCGCCTCCCGCCCGAGGTCAGCTGGGATAGGCTCCAGCATACCCGCGACCCTAATAAGGATAAGCGGTATAGAAAATGGATGGATGTTCCGGCAGTCAAGTCTGCTGGTGTCTTTCACCCAACAATTTGTCTTTAAAAGCGTCTTCTGAATGCCTTACATTCGTATTTTACTTCGTTTAGTCATTTTTATGCTCGAAAATGCTCTGTTTCCGCAGAAAACCCCAACATTTTCATGGATAATGGACCGTATTCGCTTGAGTGACGAGACGACCCAGGGGAATAACTCTGTCGTGTTGTTATTTACAACAGCTGGCTGCAACCGCGACCCACAGAAGGAGAAAAATGTTCACCCACCGTTGAAACCACAGCGAGCTATAACGGGTCCGCCACATTACGCCTGCCCGGGAGAAAATACTTTTACAATGTAACCAAAACACACGCTTTTGTGGGAGCGCCCAGAGGAGAGGAGCTTGACAGAAGTAGAGGACTGGGCCGGGGAAGGGGGATCGGAGGTTGGTTTGTATAACCAAGGTCAGCGAGAAGAAAAACACACTTTAATCCTTGGAAAAGGAAAACAAGAGAGGAGGGAAACGGAAGGGGAATATAAAAACAGATTAAAGTCTCAGCAGGGAGGCGTTCTCGGGATGGCCAATATGGCCCACAAGACTTATCCCCATATCGTATATCCCTGTTTTTAACACTGGAAAGTGTCATGCATCGCAAACAATACCGTAGAGCGATGAAGTGTACACATTCCCTGCGGCCTTGCAAAACCTACACCGGTATCTACCGTTGCGTACTCTCTCGTCCAATGTCTCACAGTACATCCCCAAAACTCTATATACAGTACTGCCCAGCCCTAAGGCGTCCGTTTGTGTGGCCAGAGCTGCTGTTTGGACGTAGGGCGGAGTAATTGGGCGCAGCCTCTGACGCTTGAAATAACTGCAGTGTGGTGGGATGTGGATTTCTGCGTAGGAGAACAGTCGACCAGCAATAACAATACACCAAGCGTTCACTCATTGGCCCCTACACACAGACGTGGTTCGTTTTGGTAAGCTTATTTTTGGACAACCCGCACCTGTGGTGTCAAAAATCTATTTTCTACACTTTTTCCAGGAATTATACATGACATTATATTACATTACCTTCACACTGCATGTAGTCAGCCATGGCATGTCCGACATGATAGAGTGACAAGTTCTACTTCCATTCCGTGTGGAAGTGGTACGTTTTTGGCTTCTTACTTTGTCCTTCTTCCCCACTCCATTTGAAATCCTTTCTTATGGTTATCCATTCATCCATTTTCTGTAGAATAAGTACATTGGAGAGCCTAACTTGTTAGCTCAGCAGCTTAATATGCCAGCGGCGGCCATTGCTTATGTCCCTGCAGTGATCCCGTTGCCTGCACAATAGCAATATGGTGTAAAAAAAAAAAAAAAAAAAAAAAAAAAGAGTGTAAATGTGACTATAGGGGTGTTAATCAATGCCTACAGGGCTCTAAACTCAAAACCCGTATTTATGAAGTCATAAACAGGTTTTCTCTATAAATGGACAACTGTTTTTAAATGTAGCAGCGAGCCGCCTTACAGACATAATCTTCCGCTTTGCTATGAGCTATTTCTTGAATTTAATAGTTTCTCACCTCCGTTATCATAACACTTTGTTTGGCTCCATTTTGGGTTACAGAAAAACACTATTGAATTCCAGAAACAACTGATGTCAAAACAGGAAGGTGATGGTGGCTGATATCGCTGCCACGTCGTGTCTTTGGGGACAGCTTGTCAAGAAGACGTAAACTTAAATGTTAATTTATCCTTTTCATTCATCATTTATATCAATGGGTCCCACACTTTTTTGCAGCGCCCCCATTTTTGGAGATACAATTATCTCCCCCCTAGTTTGAAAACCACTGATTTATATGTATTTACATTTATTTCACAAATTGTTTTCTGCATGTAAAACTATAAAAACCTGTTTTGTGTTAACATTTTTGGACTTCTGGAACTCTGCGATTGACTGGCGACCAGTCCAGGGTGTACCGCACCTCCCGCCCGAAGTCAGCTGGGATAGGCTCTAGGTACCCCCGACCCTACTAAGCGGCATAAGAAATGGGTGGATGGATTTCTGGAACCGGTTAGCATTTTCCTTTTCATGGGAAAAATCTTTTGGATAGTTGCAACCCTAGTCAACCTCAACACTTTTACTGTGAGCACATAAGCTGCAGTGTCCCGCTGTAGCTGCAGCCTATGACGGCCTGTTTTATAAAAACAACCCGCATCAGGATGACAGCAGATAAGCCAGCTTTGCGTTTTTGAGACAGAACCTCAGGCAGGTGGCATGTTCCCGTCACTGTGTGGCATGCTGGGTGAACATGAGTTTACAAGACCCTGGCGGACTGTCAACTCAAAATGCAGCTTCCTGTAAATGTACTTTATCACCCCTCCATTTTTGCAGGAATCTGTTTTCCACCTAAATTTCGCCTTGAATTTCATACGTTGTCGTAGTTTTAGCACAATATCCCCCCAACTAGCGCGGTTGCCCTGTAATACACTGTTCACGCAATGGAGTGCCCCAACAAGGAGCCAGGGGAAGAGAGTGCATTGATCATGAGCTGCGCAGAATGGAAGAGTTGGAGCAAAGCATAAGCATGAAGGACGTGGCTGTGACTGGCTTGCACATTAAAACCTCAACTTACGCTTGGGCAGTTGAGAGCGGAGGTGAACGAGATGAATTGATGTGGCGCCAACAAGTTACAACAACAAGCACAAAAAAAGATTACATCGATCTGACGATGGGGGAAATGAAAACACACAAGCGAAGAAGTTAAGGGCTCAACATTCCACAAAAACAAGACCACAACGCAAGAAGAGATATGAACAAAGGAAAGCGTGCACCGTGCATACCATAAACGACTGGATTAGGACAATGGCATCAATCCAGACACTTTGAATTTCTTACACCAGCAAAGCATCCATGCTATCTACAACAATACCAAACAATATTTGAGCCAATTAAAAAAACCTTTCAAGGTACAAAAATCCCTAGCCTGTTTGCGCTTCCAATTTCACAGCATCGCTCCATCTTGTGATTAAATACAACGTATTATTACACCAAAAACTTGCATATTTAGGCAAATCTGTATTGTTTGCAGTATAAAAATGGCTAAATGAAGTAATATACAAATATTAGGCATTCAGAAGATGCATTCAAAGTACATTTACTGTAGTACCACAGTGGTCGCTAGGTGTCATTAATGTTACTACTTCATTCTTATTACGTCCACTGAATGTAAAAGTGACTTAGGGGTGTTAGTTCATGTCTAGAGGGCTCTAACAATGTTTGAAAACACATATTTAGAAAGTGGCAAACGGGTTTTCTGTGTTCTAACTACAAAAATAGTCTTTTCCTAATAAATCTCCAGCAGTCTGGCGGTCAAACAAATGTAAGCCACACCCTCGTTGTTTGTTCTCAAACCTGATTGGACCTCGATGTATTCGGCAAGGCAGATTCTGGGGGAAAAAACGGCTGTCTTTCTGGAAAATCTGAAGTATTTTCAAGTTGTTACCCTAAAGTCTGAGTCATGTCACCAGTCAATGATGCCAGTCTTTGATGATATTGTCAAGTCCAAAGTCATCAAAAGTGTGACTTGAGCCTGCCTCGAGTCAAAGTCACATGACTTTAGTCCACATCACTGACTTTGGCACAAACGGGTGTTTATTAATTAATGACGTCGGTGACCATCACATCATCACAACATAAAATTAGAACAAAAGGAGACGCGTGGATTAAAAAACTCATCTTGTGATTAATCAAAATGTGATTAATTTGATTAAAAATATTAAAAAGCATCCTTGAAAAAGAGATGTAAAAAGGGAGGATGTCCAATGACATTTGATGATGAAAGATGCAGCAGCATCCCAGTCACCCAATCTATGACACCCTCCGCACCAAACACAGTCCATCGATTGTTGGAGGTTTCCATCGCTCTCAGGGGTATGTGCGGATTTGTGGCTCAACAGCCATGATAGTTACCGTGAGCTGAACTATTCAAGAAACAAAACCAGGAGAACAGCGGGCGTGATGTGGAATCGCTTGTACTTCATTTAATGTGAAAACAAGATCAGCAGAATCGTGGGGAGATTAAGTTCCGCCCTCTGACAGGATTGCTTCCTTCTTTAGCTGAGCACACCTGTAATCCACTGCTCCGGGATCCGCTTTCTTCTAATTCTTCTAATCTAATTCAAATTGCATTTTCCCCCTGAATGGACAGAAACGTTGTAAATGATGTGCGAGCAGTCATTTGGGCGGTAGTCGTTCCGTTGCGTCCTCCTGGCAAGTAGGTCATGGGGTCGTCGCAGCAATCAGTTGGCTACTTCTGCTCAAAAGACAGCAGACAGATGATGTCAAATCCATACTAGCCTTGGGATGAAAGGGAGTGGGCATTGAATTGCTAATAAATCTGTCATTAAATACAGGTAGTTAAATCAGGTTTACCACAGGATTGTCAGAATTAGACAGCAGGCGGAAAGTAACTGTTCTTGTGGCGTGTGGTTCAGGCCCTGACAGCTTATTTACATTACATAGATTTGTGATTAATTTAGGACTGGGTGTGTAACGGTACACCCTCATCATGGTTCGGTGTGTGCATGGTTTCTCTGGTAACGGTTGAGTTCATTTTGGGTACGGTATCCCAAATTCAGTATCTCAGAATATTTAACAATTACTCATTCCTGATCCTGTCCATCCTGGTCACACCCAAATATATATATATA
>QODF01000267.1:131426-157466 GCA_024372805.1 Oostethus manadensis
ATATATATATATATAAGTTGTGATATGACTATTTCAAAAAGGTTGTAGCTCAGTAATGGTTAGAGATAATGGCAAACTATAAATCAGAAAAATCATTTTTGCGTTTTTTTATATTCCCGCTACCACCGTCACCAGTAGCTGGGTTCTGACAGCTCACCACATCCTGCCACCCCGAACACGGTGAAGCAAGTATGCGCTAGTCAGGGACTGTCATGGCGAGCGGAAGTTTATAAACTCCCAATATTTGCATAGAAACATGCCCACCAATGTTGCTAAAATTGAAGTTACAGCTGTCCGCCATATCATGGTTAATGATTTTTAATGAAACATGAAAAAAATGTTCCCCCCCATAATATGGAAAAGGTAAATTCAGTTAATCTATTCCAGAAAGCCAAAATGTTAACACAAGACACGTTTTTGTAGTTTTACAATTATAGTTTAATATAACAATTGTTAATGCAAGAAACTTTGGGTGTGGTTGTTTAATAAACATAGTGTATCCAGAGTGTTATGATACTATCACAGGCGTCTCCTATTTTGTCAGGTACATTACATTAAATTCAGGTTTGTTTCAAATAGTGCAAAAATGGTTACACACAAATAAAAGCAAAAAAAAATCTGACCAAAAGTTGATTTTCTTAGTAATAATTTCTTAAAAATAATTACCTATTTGCCAGGGTCCAATGTAATTGTCTAATTGCCCTGGCCATTCAGCACTCATCACATATAAATTGAAATTTGTACAGTTGTCCTTATAGGCCAATCTGAAAATAATTTTCTCTCCGAAAGGGGGGCGCGGCAAAAAAAAGTTTGGGAGCCACTGTATTAGTGGATAAATTTTCCATTAAGTTAATGAGCAATATGACCCGCCTGGTGGTATTAGTCCAATGGAATCAGTGAACGTAAGCTGCGTGGATGAGAGACCGGTATGCGTGCCGCATAAGCTGATGAATATGTAGACAGAAATAGTCCCATTAATACATATTCAATGTTATTATGTGCTAATAAGCAAGGTTGTTCCCACAGGGCTTTTCAACAGGCACTTTTGGACTTACTGAGTGAAAGCATGCAAGACTCACTTGTTTCCTGCAAATCCACAGACAAACTTTCCCAGACCGTTACAGTATATAAGCACACGAAAAAAAATATTTGAACTGGACTCTTTTGCAAACTTCTACTTGTAGTTTCATTCACCGGGATTACAACCAAGCAAATTCAGAAAGACGTCAGATGTTTTGAATCTGAATTTGAGAACCCTCAAATTAAAGGCTCCCAGTTTGCAAAAAGGGAATAATGAACAAATCACTTTATGTTTTGCTTCTCTTCTTTTAATTACTAAAACGAGACCAAAGCCTTTTTATCATCAACTAATATTACAACGTACCAAAATGAGAAACGAAGAAGAATTTTCATACGACGTCCGCCAAAAACAACACCGGTAAGTTCAGGGAATATTGAACACAAACAATAATCAACTAATAATCAAGTCAAAGAGCATCCCCACACAGGCCAATGAAAGCAAATACTGAACCAGTGCCCTGAGAAGCACGGTGGCGCCCAACACTTAAGCGTGAGAAGGGCTCGGGGGCGGGGGAGGGGCGCTATTTTGAGACTATGGTGTCAGAAAGTGTACGACAGAGCCCCCCTGCAAGTGTGAAGCAATAGGAAGTGAAGCAAGGTGTTGCTAAATGCAAAGGCTTGGAATCATTATAGTTATATTAATACCACAACTAAATAAATAGTAACTTTGTACTCAAGCACGTGACCTTAAAAAAGTGGTGTTTCCCCTACCTTTAAACTAAAAAGGCAAATATTAGTATTTCATTTTCTTGTACCAATATACAGGTGTTCAAAATAAAAGTAGTCCAATGTGACTAACCATATCAAGTGCTGTTATTAATATATTTTATTGCTACATGGCAAACAAGTTAGCAGTAGGTCCAGTAGGTTCTCAGAAAGCAAAAAAGACCCAGCACTCAAGATATAAAAGCCTTTTAAAGCTGTGCAAATGGGCAATTAGTTGAAAGGGGTGTGTTCAAAAATAGCACTGTGGCATTCAATCAGTAATCTATTGTGTCAATCAGGACTGAGGAAAATTGGTTGTTCAAGACATTGTTCAGAAGAACAGCGTAGTTTGTTTAAAAAGTTGATCGGAGAATGAAAAAAATGTTTGGCTGTTCGGCTAACGCCTTAAAAAAGAGAGCAAAACCAAAGACACGTAGAAGACAACGGAACACAACTATCAAAATGGATCGAAGAATAACCAGAATGGCAAAGGCCCAGCCAATGATCAGCTCCAAGATGATCAAAAACAGTCTGGAGTTACCTGTAAGTACTGTGACTGTTGGAAGACGCCTGTGTGACGCGCATCTATTTACAAGAATCCCCCGCATGTCCCTTTGTTAAAAAAAGGGCATGTGCAGAAGAGGTTTACCAAAGAACACATCACGAGCCTAAAGAGAAATATTCATCCCATACCAGAAATCATGGATCAGTTTGCATATGTCAGAATACTTGATGAGGTTGTGTTGCCTTATGCTGAAGACAACATACCCCTGAGATGGCTGTTTCAACAAGACAAGACCCCAAAACACTAGTAAACCAGCAACATCTTGGTTCCAAACCAACAAAATTCATGTTACGGATTGGCGAGCCCAATCCCCGTACCTTAATCCAATGGAGATCTTGTGGGGTGACATAAACAATGCTTTTGTTTTGGAAAGTAATGGTTTGAAATCTATTTGAACATACCAAGAAAAAACACAAAATATACCGTACATATGTGCAAACCGCTTTTTTTAAACACTTTTTTCAATTGCTTACAATACAAACTCACTACCACTGACCCAAATATCACCGCAAAACCAGCAGCACTACACAACACAGGCAATGTGCAAAAAACACATAAAGTACTTTTGGGAATCCTGTAATGCTTTCTATGATGGACGTTTGTGAAATGTTACTGAGGAGCAATTGCAATACAGTCCAATTTAGGAATCCCCCTGTAAATGTTTACTTTTTATTTAAAGTTAATTTTTCTGCCACAGGTTATGGCGGCAAAAAGGGACGTTCTACATGCACGCCTTAGCTTAGCAGGGACATCCTTCATCGCTGTGGTGCACTTGGCACGCCCCCCAGCAGGCAACCGAGGTCCTGAACTTTTGACACGCCTGTAACATTCACATTGCGCCTTCCATGGCAACCCTCTTTTCCCAGGATAGAGCTCCTCTTGGTGCAGTGGGCTCAAAGGCGGCCCATTTAAAGAGCTGTCTCGGGCAAATGGGCGTTTCTGGCTAAGCTGTCCTCCGAGAGGTTTTTTTTCCCTTCCAGCGTTATCACTTGGCAACAAGCTATTCATATAAAAGTCAGCATATAACGCTGCTTTTCATGCTTGTCTGCTTCATATCTAGAAGAAATATTTATTTATATATTCTTCTTCTTCTTATTATTATTATTATGTGAATAAACACAAAATATTTTATATATATTCCGTATATTTATAGAAAGAGGTATATCATGGGACTTTATTTTAAAAATAGCGTGCAGGCTGCAAAAAAATTAAATTTAAAAAAACTAAACCAAAAAAGCCAAAAATAAGATAAACAAGGACACTGGTGCAAAGAAGTTGTGGGTAAAACTACTAATAATATTCCAAATTTTTCACAAATTGAAAAATGTTTCTCTGATTGCATCAAGCCAGGTCGATGTCACACCCCTGAGAGCCATATACGCCACAGTGATTGGTAGGTTTGTCAGCTCCGCATGCAACACAGTAAAAAGTGCCATTCATTTAAAATTTAACTTTTATTGATCATGACGTCACACCTACTTTTGCAAAATGTGAGCGACAATGACACATGACATTACTTAGGCATAAACGGACCAATTCTTCAAAGAAATGACCTCTTTGAGTCTCACATTATAACCAGGCCAAGCTGAGCAGACGTAGCTCCAGCTGCCCTGGAGCGGGCAATTCATTTACAGTGGCGTGTGGGGCACACTGCCCACTGCCCAAGGGCACAATATCAGTTACGGGGTTGCAGGAATTGGGATTCAAACTGCCAGCCCTGCGATTACTGGACAAGCTGCTCTACCACATCCTCCACAACCAGTGCTGTTTTCTCCCCCCCGAATGCCTTCACCTATTAACCCCCTCCCATCCCATAATCCCCCTCTCCGGTTGGCTGGTCCATTCAGTTCTCTTGCCAACAAAAGAAACAGAACAAAACCACCCTGCCAACCCCTGCGGAGAGAAGGCGGGGACACAGGAGTTTCAGACCACCCCTTTCAACATGTCACACAACCAAAAAAAAACCTCCACCATAAAGCCTGGCAAGTATTTTCCATCAAAGTGCAGATATGTGGAGGACAGATGCATGGAGATAGCTAAGCGGAGGAGAGTAGAACGACTATTTTGTCTTCACTTGATGTGTGTGCATGTAAAAAAATATGAGATAACGCACAATGATGCGGGTGGACATGCAGTCCTTGGGAATGCCAGCATGAGACAAACAAAAGCTTCTTTCTGCAGCCAGTTCCAGGCAGTAATGTTTTGCCATTATTCCACGTCGCTGGTCTGGATAAAACCAGCCAAGGTGGAATGGGGGAGGGCATTGTTGTACCACCATTAAGCTGGCGGGGGACACGACAACAAGCATACACGGAACCGTGCCGGTGCGCCTCCTGTCACGCCACGCTTCCAAAACTCCGACACACTTAACAAAATCATGTCTACGTGCTGTTCTGTGCTTGTGTATCACGTGAGTCGTCAAGAAAATCATTCATAGCTACCATTGTAGCAACAAGAACAATAAACACCGGACATGCTATTCAGTGTTACCTCTAGGTAAGGGCTGTCCCAAGTGTGGCCCGCGGCTGCTTTTTTAAATTGTTTTTATTGTTGAATAATGTCAAAATATTACGAGAAAAAAGTTGGAATACACACTACAACAAACAAAACAAAATAAAGTTGAATTCTTTGGAAAATTAGTTTGGGGAAAAGGCAATACTATGAGAACAACGTCCTAATATGGGAATAAAATCATAATATTACAAGAAAAAAATGTACAAAGATTATTTAAGAAGAAAGTTTTAAAATTTCAAAAGTTTTAAACATTCAAAAAAATTAAAACTAAACAAAAAAAGGGGGCAAAAACCAAAGTTTATACTAATAACACCTATATAATGAAGCTGAGATGCAGTTTTTTTTCCTGGAAATATGTATAACTTCTTAATATGTCTACATGCGTTGCTTTACAAAATATCAAAAGTGGCCTTGCATCCTTTCATTTTTCACTATGTAGCACACGCTGGAAAAAGTTTGGACACCCCTGCTCTAAGTTTACAGCTTTGAGGGGAGTAAGGGGTTTGATGGGCGGGCGCGCGTGCGCACACACACCCACACACAGGTTCTTTCAAATAAGAAATATTCAATAGTAAGACTTCCCCCTACTAACATGGCAGTATAAACTTTTACGTAAAATCCCTTTAGTTTATTACACGGCTTTTAATCCCTGGAGGGAAAATGGAATTATTTAATTTACACTCCGGGGATCATCAGCAAACGGCAAAAAATAAATCATACGCCCATGAAAATGGATATATATATATAATCTTAATACTAATACTACAATACTTCACACTGAAGTAGAAGCACAGTACTTTCATTCACGAGGAAATGAAGTCCACACACGCACACCAGCCATGTAGTAGAAGCATGCAGTGTGTTCCGACGTGTAAATAATTCACACTATTTCTTTGACTTGTGGCTTCAAAGGATCTACTTTACATAGCGCAGCACTTCACGTATCTGGGCCCCCATTTGCATACGCCAACCTTCCTCCACTAATGACCACCCCAGAGAACGAAGTCAGTGAAACTGCAGAGACCTTGCTGGTTAGAGAAGGACGGGAAGCACAGCTCCAAAAGCAATATGTAGGGAAAAGATGACAAAACTGTACATGTTTTCAAATTTGAATTTATTTTGTTCGGTAAGCATTAAGTGAGGAAGTACTTATGGCGTCTACTCGGTAAACAAGCTCAGTGCAGTCCAGCCTTCGGGTAGTGCTACTGCCAAGGAGAAGCCAGAGCTTGAAAAGCTGAAACGCTTGACCTTCCCAGTGAAATACATAAAGGGACAATAACAAGTGTCCATACCCTAAATGACCTTAAACCCGAGGTACGTACCAAACCATGATTATAGGGTAGCGCTGCACCCCTGAGCATGAGCATATTGTCTGTAATCTTGTTGCATCTGTTGGCTAAGAGAGCCCCATTAAGTAGGCAGACCACACTGATAAGGTTAGCGACTTAATGCCGGGTGACATAATTAAATTGAGTATTTAATCTGGCCATCGTAGCGGAGGAGACCAACACCCCTGCTGGGCAAATCACAGTACACACGCTGAGCCCCTGGTGTCTTTCCAAAGAGCATCTACAGTATTTCCATGATGCTACTGTACATGTAAACAGGCAATAAATGCAGGGAGTTAGAGAAAAATGCTAGGGGTCAAAGTTTCTGTGCTTTGGGCCCTCCAAACATACATGAAAGTAGTTTAGAATCCCCCAAAAAGTCTTTTGACCAACCCCTCATTTGATTATAATACACTTAGACCTCCTCATCTGGATAAACAAGATGCATTTGCATGCAATCAACACCTGGCTGCTTCATCCGCTTTGTAAGGGATGCCCCCCCACATCTCCTCACAAGCTCATTACATCCCAGACTACATGTCAGCAAGTCAAGACACTCGTTAAACAAATGTTTGCTTGGAAGAGGTGTCGCGGCAAAAGGTTCTGATAGCACGCAGCCCAGCCAGCTGCTGTGGGAAAGAAAACATACCAATCCCCTTCCAAAAAAACAACAACCAGAGAGCAGTCTCACGTTAACTTATAAACTCATTGAGGTGGGAATTGACAGTGGAACCTTGGTTAGCATCCGCCCCGGTTAGAGTATTATTTGCTTAGTGCCTAAAATTTACACCACAATTGTGCCTCGGTTTGCATGTATTCTCTGTTTACCATACAATATGGCGTGCGTCTTGGCAGGAAATCAATTTACTGTGCAACCGTGTTCTTAATGTTTATGGTTCTGAATGTCTCCTATTGGCTGAACAACATGGCAACTGGAACTGGAAGTCCCTAACTGGAGGTCAACCGTCTATGATGTAAACAACTCCGAAAAGATTAACACAAAACATGTTTTATGGCCTTCCAATTATAGTTACAGTGTACAACAATTCAAAAAAACAAATATTAAGGACAAAAGTAAGGGAAAAACTCCCTTTTTTCAGGTTACTTTTACCTTCAGTGACGACATGACTGTTGCCAAAGACACAATGTGGAAGCCAGACCACCAACCACATGTTTTCAGGTCACATCAAAAATTGCATTTTTAATTAAGGTAAAAGTAACCCTAATTGTTAATTTATCATTTATATGTCTAATTGTTTTCTTCACGTAAAGAAGTACCGAGTCTCACCAGAGAGGGCAGCCTTGTGCCAAGTCTGCCGAGGGTTGCGTCTCCCTATCCTCCGACTCTATCGTCATCATTTCTACCTTATGTGCGTTCTCCGCCAGCCAAAAAAAAAGCGTCGGATGATAACGTAGCCGGACGCAAACCCACCAAGCATGTACCTCGCGGTGGCACAGAACCGGGAACGTTCTACACAGGAGTGTCAAACTTCAAAGGAAATACATGCGGAAAAAAATAATAAAAAAGAATCAATAAAAAAAACATATAAAAATGTATATTTTGTCATTGCTTTTTAAGTATTGTCTTTTTCTTTCTATTTTGTAATTGATTTTCCTGTTTTGCCTTTGTCTTTTCCATTTGCTCCATACAAGCCAGAGCGGCAAAAGAAAGACCCGCCCACACCAATTGGGCCATGACTGTGGGCGGGTCAGCAACAAATGGAACAAATGGAAAAGACAAAGACAAAAGAGGAAAAGCAACGACCAAACGGAAAAAGAATTTTGGACATTCTCTTTACATTTCCAGGTGTATTTCCGTTTGAATTTTGGCACTCCTGTGATTCCATACATTCTGTCTGTACGGTCACTGCACTTTCAAGTGCAACATCCGGGGACTGGCAGTGCACTGCAGCTTGCGGTCATGTACGGAAGTGCGCCAATTGGGACAGTCCAACACACCTGAGCGCGGTCGAGGCCATTGCTACGTTACATTTTACCGTTGCCTGGCTTGTGGGGACGTTTGGCTCCCGCTCCCGAGTCACCACGCCGAAGTTCGCAAGGACTGGGCCGCCCGAGGGCCGAGTCCGAGCAACGAACCAGCGCAAAGTTTCTGCGCCCTCGGGCTAGCTCGGCGTTAGCTTAATTGGACAACACTGACACGCGGATGGCGAGGATTGAGACCCACGCAGTGATTTGAAGTAAGTCGGCGTCCGGCGAAAGTTCACGTTACGCGAGGCGCTCGGAAAGACAAGGAACGCCAAACATTCAGAGTGCGTGCGAATTGAGTTGGGGACTTTCAAACGAACTTCTACTCACCGCCTCTCCCGCACTTTCCACTCATTCCGCGTCAAATCATCCAAGCTGACCGACGCCGGTTGACGAGCTCCCAAATTCCACTCTCGGCCAGTCCAGACTTGCAGGTTTCTGCTCAATAATCCAACTTTCCCTTAGTTTGCATAGGCAAGCGCTGAATACAAAAAGAGAAATCAATCCGCGTAGCGCTAATGCAAGAAACGCGTGGTTTCGTGTTCAGTCATCTTGCTGTGGGTGTCACTGCGAAGACCTGTCCCCCCCCCCACATGGAACCGGTAGGTCGCACGGCAAGCGGCTCGGGTTTGCAAACAGCGCCCGGCTCTGCTTAGCGTTAAAATGAGGCTCGGCACAGAGCATGACTACCCTGCGGCGTTCACGGCGCCTTGTTTTTACCAGCACCCAGTGCCGCGGCTCAAAGTACAGCGCATCTCAGTGTACTGCACTTGTCACAACGTTGTAAAAAAAAAAAGACGACTTCTTACTTTTCTTTCTTGTGAAAAACTAGTTTAAAGTCGTTTCTGGGAAATTGAAGGCATGTATTTGGTATTTCGGCTGCGTCGTACTTTGTGGGGAAACACGGTTTGTTTCTGAATGCACTTTTGCACGAATGTGATTGGTGGATAACCAGGAAGTGTGGTTGTATCGGAAACCCCTGTGGGATGATAGCAATCTTACCTGAGTTTTCTAAAAGGATATCATTTTTGAGACTGCAAAAGAAGAGAAACTTCAAGGTGTCAAATGTAATTGTTAAGGGTAAATAAAATTTTCTTTTTTCGCTTTTTTCTTTCTCTCTTCTAACTGCATGGTATTTATTTTACGCAAAACCCCTAATTGGTAATGTATTATGTATTGTACTATTTATTATGTTATGTATTTTTGAAGTCCTTGATGACTTTTAATGTCTATGTAACGCAGAAACCCAGTCTGGCACAATTACATTAATATTAAATTTATTTCATAATGATGCTATATTTTTGTAAGATATAGTAAAATGAAAAAAATGCGTGTGTCCAAACCAGCAAATACAGTGATGGAATTAAACACTGAATTAATTAGTTTGACTATTATTATTTGTAGTAGTAGTAGTATTGTTGCTATTCACTTTAGGCATCCATCATGACACGTGTTGACCAGTCAGTGAACGCAGCACTACCGGCGGGTGAAAAGAGTGGGGATTTGCAGACACCTTCTGGCCAACTGGAAACACACATTCCATGTGCTGATTTTCATTTTTTTTCCTTTATCAAATGATCATCTTCTTCAAGAAAAAGGTAATTCAAGTCCTGATCTACAGCGGGGAACGTAAGTATTGCAGCCCTTGAGCACGAATGCCTTGAATGACTTAAATGTTTGCTTGTTGTTCATGTTCTTTGGAATGCGGCAACAGAAAACGTGGGAATATTTGGGCGTGTGTCAATAGCACGCTGCCGTGCCCCCGGGGCGCTGAATATTTTGATGCAGAAATAGTTGGAACGGTTTGAGGGATGTGGAGACAAACTTGAAAAAAGGGACTGAATAAGAACGGTAAATGATGATAACACATGTATGATCTCCGACATTGGCTCTCGGAGAGAAATGATTCTGCAACAGCAACACCGTGCCTAGTCCGTCGTTGGCAAAATCACGTGGGTGATGGAACATGGTGGCAGTGGGAGGTTGTGAGCGGGCGTTTGACAGTACAGGTCTGTGTTCCTAGCAGACGTACAGAGCAAAT
The DNA here is from genome assembly GCA_024372805.1 of Oostethus manadensis. NCBI lineage: Eukaryota > Metazoa > Chordata > Actinopteri > Syngnathiformes > Syngnathidae > Oostethus > Oostethus manadensis. The sequence continues at coordinate 141,646 of QODF01000267.1, forward strand.
GTGGAAAGGCGAGGGTGTGAAAGGCCGTGCCTGTGCGTCGAGAGAAACTGTAGTCATGGCCCGGGGAAAAACACTGACCCATTCATTCCCAAGAAAGAAACACACACAGACCCCCTTCTTGTCTGTGTTTTTGGGGCTGTGCTGGCTGCAGTGCATTGGGGGAAGGAGACCTGCCAGGCTGTTTGTTGGCTGACTGCTCGCTGGGGAAGGTCTGGTCACCTACGCACTTATTCAGTCCTTGTATTTGGTAGCGACATCAAAAGGCTGCCCTTTGTCACCGATTCTGTTCATTATTTATATGGATAGAACATCTAGGTGCAGCCAAGGTACCTGGGGTCTTAGGATCATCAAGCTGTGACCGTGAGCGTTTGACATTTCTGGGATGAGACCCAGCACTTGCAATGATCTGGATCTTGGCCAGAAAAGGGTGGACCGCAGCTCTCCGGGTTGGGAGGGAGGTCTTGCTCCCAGGTAGAGGGGTCCAAGTACCGCAGGATCTTGTTCACAGGTGAGGGAGGGATGGAGCGGGCAGATTGGCGCGCCGTCTGCAGTAATGCGGCCACTGCACCTGATTGTTGTGGTGAGGCAAAGGTGGGGGTAGAATATACATTCACAATACAGATCAATGCACAAATATACAGTATAGATTGATTTCCTCTTATCAATATTGGTTTTATTTTTCATCATGACAAGTTCTGCCTCACCTCACTGCACATTACTGGTCCAGGTGTGCCTTGTTGCTCCGTCCACCCCAACGCAAATCACACATAATGAGACTAGACAGACACGCAGCAAGAAACATAAACAAGCTCCAGCGGGGAATGGGACTCCCAAGTTAGCTTGTGGACAAAAGTGGTTTAAAAATGCCCGTCTCCGTAAAAACATGGTCTAAATCATGCCCGATGCTGTGTCCATAGGTAAGCTACAAGAAGGAAAGGCGCCGACCAATGGGGTAATGAGAAATTGTTTGATTTATGCATTTGATTTTGAGTCATTGCGACTCATTGTCATTATACTGTACTCATCATTTTACATACATAAATAAATCATGTGTTTAATACACATTAGGTTGAGATTAATATGCAATGTATTGTCTCGGGCTTATACACAATAATATACAGAATAATATATATAATATATAAATGATGAGCCCTTCTATTGGAAACGTATACACCAAGTAACATTTAAATACGTCTTACCTCATTCATGTACTGCAGTAGAACCATTTCTTTCTATACAGTAAGTCAAGTATGGTAAAACTAATAAACAGTACAATAAAACTGTGCATTATATTGCAGGTAATAAAGGTATTTAGCTCATACACTTTTGGAAACTTTACTTTGTATGTGTCTGATGAGCGGTTTCCGGCTTTGTTTACCACCAATGGATTTCTCTCACTTAATCCTTTACAACACCATCTAAATGTATTACTAAGTCAGAGTTTTCTCTGTGACAGATGAACACGGCCGTTCATCTGTCACGCCTGGCAACAGAGGACACACCCAGCAGACACCTAAATATGGAAACTCCACACCAGGCATCGTGAACTCAAAGGCGAAACATCTTCAACCAACAAAACCAAATTTCCTGCCGGTCCCCAGAGCTAAAAAAGTAGTCTGTTTTCTTTTTGTAACCATCCAGCTGGTCCATAATGCACATGCAGAACTTCTAACCAGAACCAGGATCTAAACCAGAACCATATCTCTTTGGTACGAGCTTCACTGCCCTGTCCTCCTATAAAATGTAGAATAAAAAAAATACTACATGTCCATTCGCCATGTAGTACCTTATACTGTAGAACTTGTAGTACCTTAGTAACCTGGCGTTGCGGCCCGCAGGTGTGTTTATTGACCTGTGGCACAAAAATAATGCCGTTTTTTTTCTTGAAAAATATATAACTCGTCTCGTCTGTGTTCTCCTCGCACTTCCCCTACTGTCTTCTTTTCTCTTCTTCTCTATCCCCTCCTGCTCCGGTTTGGCAACTTCAAATTTGCATACCAACAAACATCAAATTATCGAATAAATTTGACAAAATGTGTTAGCGGTTTAAAAGCGGTGCATTTCCCCTGGCAGAGCAAATCTGTTTAGTATGCAAGGGCATCTAGATCATCAATACGTTCTGCCCTAATGGCTGGATAGGACAAAAAAACCCAAACAAAAATATCAAAACAGCCCGCTTCTGGCCCCTTTTGGGTGGTGTGTTGGCTGCTCTCTTTCCTTTGAGGGCCATCCAGACTCTTCAGTTCCAGTAAATATTTACGGGACCATTGCTATCTTTTATGCTTTACAAATAAGACCAGTGCAAGATACCAGACTCTTCTGTCCTGAAACAGTACAGAGTTGGACAGATTTTAGGATTGTACAAAAATATGAAGCTGTTTTCCATAAAAATGAATACAGGGTCACGCCACAAGAAGACCAGATGCACTTTGGTGAGCATCTGGATAAAGGTGCATGCGTATACTGCTAGACTGTATTGGGAAATAATGCTATCCACGCTAGCAATAGTTGGACATATTCATGAGCGCTTTGGTCGCTAGTGACTTAGACATTAACAATAATGTTATCTTCTTATCCAATCTGAACACTGACTAATTTGCATTGTATCAAAGTTTTCTTTTATACAATAAAATATTTGCAGAAATCTGAGGGTGTATCACTTTTTGTAAGATGCTGTACAGGAAGTGCTGATTGCAGTCATTGCTTCAGAGAGGTGTGCATGTAAATATTAGGTCAAGGGTACCATCATTTTAGTTGAGGCCAGTTTCATTAGGATTTTTTCTCTCTCTCTCTCTCTCTCTCGGAACACAATTCAAAAGGAATGTATAATTTAAATGTGTTACTTTTTAGTACATGTACAGTTTCTAATTATTTTAGTGATTATTTGTTTTAAATATACGCCACATGTAGGTGCTATGCTCAGCCATAATGGTGAGTATAAAGTTCATTACAACTCCTTTTTCCAGTATTTATTGATTATATCTGGTTGACGTTGAAAAAAACCTGCTTTCACAAGGTGTTGTTTCAAAATGTGTCCACTAGGTGGCAATCGCCTGCCACCTAACTTTTATCAGACGTAACTTTTTGTTTTCCGTTTGTGACCAAGTCACACATTCCAAAACCTTTTAGTGACAACAATGTAGGGAAAAAATACACCTTTTTTTCAACTGCTAACTACATAAATCTTGTGAAAACTGCCGTGGAAAAGTAGACTTTGGACGCAACAAAGCCATCTTTTTGTTGCGGCGAACGCGCGCGCTCCCGGCGTCAACGTCGTTACGTGCGCGTTTCCGAGAAGCTGTGACCAAGATGGCGTCCGTCCCCGGATCAAGTAAGCCTACTTCTTCTTTGATAGCCCGGCTAATATCTCTTTAATTACTGAAATTAAGACGGCACACTTGACAACAGAGCACATTTAGCAACACAATTAGCTGACAAGCTAGAGCCGACGTCCGGGGGACCGTTGGACTTTCCCAGTTGTGCTTGACATGCTACCCGCATTGCTACTTGGTAGCTTATTGGCTAGCAAAAGTGGCCGTCAGCCTTTATGAGACACGATGAGAGGAAGCCGGAGGAGAAGGAGAACACACATTGGGAACACGTCCACGTAGTTTAGCCTGATATCTGACATCATCGTCATGTGGTAGTTTAGCCTTTCTCGGCGCACTCAAGTGTTGTTCTCCCAACATACACCCCGGAAGGTGTTGTGTGTGTTTAGATTTGATGTACTGAAACAAGGGTTCTGGGAAGGTTCCACCTTAGTCTCTTCGTGTTTGTTTTGAAAGTGTTTTTTCCTGCACATTATCAATGTAACCAAAGAAGGATTATGATTAATTGCTAATGATATTACAATGTATGTAGGAATTGTAACGGGTAATGTATTCTTAATCGGACTACAGGTGTACTGAACCGATTCCCACTCTTATCCCACACATATCAAGTGAAGAAGAAAGTGTACATTCTTTGTTGTGATGCACCCAAACGGCGCTTTTACTAATGTCTTCTGTGGATTTAACGACTATTTAGAGACCAGTGTCCCATTGAAACGCATTTTAACGCCTCCTATTTTGTCTGCGGAAAGTTGTCGTAGTTCCCCGCAATTTCCGGCTGCTGGAGGAACTGGAAGAAGGTCAAAAAGGATGTGGCGATGGCACAGTTAGCTGGGGCCTTGCCAGCGATGACGACATGACCCTCACTCATTGGAATGCCACCATTATTGGTCCCCCCAAGGTGAGACGTTCAGCACTGATGCTTCATAACAGATGGGAGCTCTGCATATATTATGTCTAATGCCAAGTTGAGAGTGGAAGCGACACAGCCTGTGAAGTTTTCGGGTAATACGCTGTAAAGTCATCAGTAGTTTTGCTGTCAAGGCACAGACACTCGATAACAAAGAACTGCTGTTTCCTTTGATCAGTCTTTTTCAAGTAAGAGAGACGCAGCATGTGAAGTTGAAAGCACTTATGGGCCATAAAATTACTTGTCAAGTAATGAATGCCTTGAGATTGGATTGATTTCCACTTTTCCAGGATTAGTCCACCCCACGCATTACACTCAGAAAGGCGCACTACTGCACAGTTTCATCATTTTCATCAGATGCGCATATTTTCCACGTTATCGATGGTAAAATTCAGATCACGTCATTGTCTAATTTGCATAATTGGCTGTGACACGGAGCATGTACAGAGTAATTTTAATGAAACGCTGTTGGAGGGAGGAATAATGTGAGGAAAAAGCAAAAACACAAACAGAAAAGCATGTACGGTAATCCCTTGCCACATTGCGATTCAAATTTTGCAGCTTCAGTCTTCTGTGGTTTTTACAAAATATACCAACTCGTTCCCTTTTATGGTCAAATACAGCAAATGTTCTGGATTTTTGACCAAATTGAGCATTTTCAAGCATAAAAAGGCTAGAATTTTATCCTGCTGCTAAAATTGCAGGTTGAATGACAACAGGCACAATAATCTTTAAAAAAAAAAAAAAAACAGTCTGCAGCTGAAACTCAACCCTGAACCCCCAACATCACTTACTGTCTGCCTCTCTTTCAGGCCTGCAAGGGAACATTGTAACACACGTGGCTTATTTATTATGTCTACTGTGTTGGGTAATAGGAGTGTAAAGGTGACTATAGAGGTGTTATTTCATGTCCAGAGGGCTCTAATAGTGTTAAAAACGTATTTGCTATGACGTCTAGTTCTCTGGAAGATCAGGTTTGAAGAGGTGTGTTAAAAAAGGCATTAAAATGCACACCGCCACCTAATGTACAGACTTGTAACAACAACTCTCGTTCACAGACAGTCCCATTATAATGTGTTTAGGCCAACAGGTAGCGCCAAATCTTTTTTGTGGGCGGACTGCATATAGGGCTAAAGTTGTTTCACGTTTCAACTTCAAGAGAATTGTCAGTGTAAGGTCAAAGGAGATCCCAGTGTTTCCAGGATGCTAGTGGAAAGTTGCTCCAGATGGTGAAGATGGCTTCACGCAGGCATCCTCTATCTGGAACTGATGTCCATCCGTCCATTTTTTATGCCGCATATTCTCACTAGGGTCTCGGGGGTATGCTTGCTAGCCCAGCTAACTTTGGGGAAGGGCGGGGTTTACCCTGGACTGGTCGCCAGCCAGTCCATGGTACCCATGTCTATTTTTGTGAAATTCCCTTGCCATCCATCCCCAAATGTTCTTTCTTATTCCTCCGGAAGAAGTCCTTTGTCAAGCAGGCGTTGTGAATTGCCGTGTTGTCCTGGTGATAAAGCCAGTCATTACCACGCAGCCTTCCGCCATGAAGGATGCCCCACGCAACATCTCCACATCGTCAGCTGCAGTTTGACGCCCTGCACAACCTGAAGCTCCTCTGTTCCATTAAATAAATAGCAGTCCATATGTGCTTCCTGGGTTACAGCGGAAGGATGTGTGTTCTTTGGTTACACCCGGCCTATTGCTGTAACGCGTGTCATTGTCCTACTGTTACCTGACTTTGTAGTGATGGAATGCTGGCCGTGCAACAGCATCAGCGCATATCAGGGTCGTATCCAAACTTTGATATTCAGCATTAACAGCACGGGCATGCTGAAATGTCACCTTTTTATCGGCACTCCTGCCAACACAAACAAGTTCGTTTGCTGCAATGCGTTAAGAATTGGGCTTTCCTTTCCACCATGGCGTATTTAAGCAGGATGATGATGATGCGTGAATAGTGTGTCATCATACCATACCAGTAAGACCAGTAATTTACTAATTCATTAAACAAAAGAGTCTAACACATCACTGTGTGTCACGTAGGTTTGCCATTATTAGGGTTGAGCCAACAAAGGATGCACTTTGTCCCATGTTGCAGCAAGAATTTATACCAGTCTGTAAAACCATGGCTTCAGCTTGACACAGGCTACGCCAATTGATGCCTGTGTGTTTAAACACTGCCTTATCGTACTTATTGCTGTTGGACTGTTTTGCATCTTTGCTTACACGCTTTGCTTTTAGCTGTCACTGGCTGTAACTGACATTGGCGGCAGCTAGCTAGAGTTAGACCTACCCTTGTCCACCTAGCTTCTGGTCTTTTCCGACACCACATGTGACTTTTTACCACAGTGTGTTTAAAACAACCAACCAATGCGGTCAGTTAGGAGCCTGATTTTGTCTCATGGGAAAGCTACAAGTGGTATTACGTTAATGGAGTATGTATTATAAGCCTTGAGTTCAGACTGTATAGCTTTTATATAATGACAAATGACCACAAAATAGCATAGAGATGATGGCCACACTGTTTGAAAAGACAATTGCCCAAAAATGGTAAAATCTACACTTAATCAATGTGATTGGTATCCGTATCGACCAATCTCATTTATGGATCGGCTGATATTCAGGGCTGCAATGTTGGTACTGAATCAGAAGTGGGAAAAGTTGTATCGGGAGACCCCTAAATTTAAATACATGCGATAATGTCGCAAAAATTGTATAGCCGGAGTTTTCCAAAAGCTCTATTTTTTTTTTAAGAAGTACTCACTTTGGCATGTGGAGGAGAGGCCAAACAGCACATGGGATTATGCATTTCAAAATATTTGGCGGGTGAGAAAACAATATGGTGACCGGCGTCCCGGCAGGGCGTCTTACCTCTGTAAATGAAGACGCACAATTTACTATTCAAGCTACCAACTCAACTCATGACCCTTTTCTGTGTGTGTGTTTATAGACGATGTACGAAGGCAGAATATACTCCCTAAAAATCGAATGTGGATCCAAATATCCAGAGCATGCGCCGCAAGTACGCTTTTTGACCAAGATCAACATGGTGGGAGTACACACATCAAACGGTCTGGTAAGCACAGCATGTTAACAGGTATTCTTTTTTCTGTATTAACGGAGTTGATAGCCTACTGATACTGAGAGCCCTGAACCCATTGCGGTGAAATTGAATATACACTCTGTATTGTGTTGGATGCAAGGAGACATGTCAGAGAGCAGGGATGCGCCGACTGGAGCTCTTTGTTTAATAAAAGGTCAATGTTTAATTGACCGTCTCGGGGCCCCGCCACGCTGAGTTCAAAGCGCAGCGTGTCAGCGTGCAACCTTGCCGCTAAAGGTACAAATACAACTTGGTTTCTAAAATAAAAGAACAGCACGGTGCCCTAAAGTTAGAGCCAGGTTAAGCATCTCACATCTGCTGATGAGCACGTTAAAAAAGGCACCCAAAAGGCTCAACAGAGCGTGACCCCCACAAGTTTCACTCCACGCGAAAAGACGTGTCATGTTCTGCTCTTTTAGCATGGAGCGCCACAACGGGACTCCAGGACATCATGCAGGTGAGAAAAGTGAAGCTGCCAATAAGCTCTAATGTGAGTCACAAAGTACAGCAATACTGTCTTTACGAGCCTTCCAGGGCCCGCTGCTGAGAAATTCCCACAGCATGATGCTGCCACCACCGTGCTTCACAGTGGGGACGTTGTGTTTTTGATGATGTGGAATGTTTGGTTTCCGCCAAACGTAACGTCTTGGCTGATGGCCAGAAAGCTCAGTTTTGGTCTCATCAAGACCAAAGAATCTTCCTCCACTTGATCACGGAATCTTTCACATGCCTTTTGGTGGACTTTGGTCGAGCTATAATATCTCCCATAAAGCTTGACCGGTGAAGAACCCGGTCAGCATTTGCTACATACACAGTCTCTCCCATCTCAGCAGCTGAGGCTTGGAACTCCTTCAAAGTAGTCGTTGGTTGCTTGTCTCACAAGTCTCCTACTTGCACGGTCACTCAGTTTATGAGGGCGACTTGATCTAGGCAGATTCACACATGCGTCGTATTCCTTCCATTTCTTGATGAATGTCTTCATGGTGAAATGGTTGCCAGGAATACCGCTCAACCAGTGTCAGAACCCTTCATAGACTGGTGTTTTATACCTCAATCACTGGGGACACACCCACACCACTCAGGTGATCTTCATTTCACTAATTGTGAGACTATTGGCACTAATTGGATGGACCTCTATTGAATTAGACCATTACATTTAAAAGTGAAAAGTAACTCCCTAATTTAAAATACTTATAATACTTTTGCGATGCGTGTAGAATGTGCAAAAAAAAAAAGACCCAACCTTCCACCACAAACATGCAACCCAGTCTGGATGACAATTTTCAAGCTCTGGCTTCTCCTTGGCAGTATGGCTAGTCGTAGGCTAGACTGTATTTGTTAACTGAGTAGACATGTGACCCTAAACACTTCCCGGCCCTATGTAATGGCTACGTACCGTCCCCCCCTAGACATTGGGTTTATAATACTTTGGTTAACATGATTTGCTCCCCTTGGCAGGTGGACATGAAGGCCCTGACCTCCTTGAGCAAATGGAAGCACAATTACAACATGCGCCTGGTGCTGCAGGAGATCAGACAACATATGACGTTGAAAGAGAACAGCAAGCTTTCCCAGCCACCTGAAGGCCTAACATACAACTGATGCACCTGCCGCCTACCCCCCTCCCCGTCCTCTACACGCACGCGCACCCACACACGCACATACACCTCCGAGCCCACATACTCAACACTGGCTAAACCACTTTGGCTCCACGAGTGTCATTTTATCCATCCGAAGCATCCCGTTGGACAGCGAGAGGAATGTACACGCCACTTCCTCCCCCACCTTCCCCGTTCTGGTCCTCGGATCAGGCGTGACCCTCCGACCCCAAACATTCTGTGCATTTTTAGCCTCTTCGTGTTACACAAGATTGTAAAGTAACCATGTGCATACTGATTGTGTGGTGGAAGAGTCAATCCTCCAAAATCTGTCGGTACTGCGGTGAGGGAATGATAATCCCTGACAGTGAAATGGATGTTCATGTTCAGACCATTCCGAGGTTTGTTTTTTTAACATCTACACACTTTTACTGTATGTCTGAACTCCATTGCCAAATAATACGTCACTGCTCTCAGAGGGTATTTAAGTCTTCGTGGAGTTCCCCAATTCCTGCAATCCCAAAGATGTGAATGTGTCATGCCTTCCTTACAAAAGGAGAAGTTTGATACATGGGGAGGAAAGCCACGAGGGGGAATTCAGCAACGTAGGTACAGTCGTCCCATGTTTATCGCAGTTAATAAGCGAATTTTCGCAAAGTAAGTTTCAAATCGATACATATTTTTGTAGCATAGAAAACCTGTTCCTGACTTTCTAACCATTATTAGCGCCAGATAAAGACATGAAATAACACCCCTATAGTCACCTTAACACTCCTATTATGCTCCGTTGGCAGCACATTGCTCAACTGTAATACGCAGGCTACGGGATCGCTGCATGGACAAGAGACAGCCGCTGCTTTAAACAGAGCATGTTACCGCGCTAACTAGCTGTCCTCCAATTTATTTATTCTTTGGAGTGGGAAGGGAGGACAGCAAGAATCACAAAACGTAGCACTTCCACATGGATTGGGAGGACTACTTGTCACTCTTAATCATGTGTGGGGCATCAGGGGAAGTCAGAAGAAAGTTTTTATTTTGATTCCTTGTTCCGATGCCCACTTTGTCTAGCAGAAGAAGCGGCTATATATCTGGGCTCAACTTTATTTAAAAAAAAAAAAAAAAAAGTCGATTCAATGCAACATTTGCTTCACAGTGATATCATGCAATGGAAGGTGCACCATCAACACAATCACCTTCATGGTGTAGACATAAGAGGACCTCATCTTTGATGTGCTATAACAGACTTCAATCTGTCAGAATCAGGGAAGTCCAACAACAAAAGACGTCTGTCTCATGCCGGCGTAATCGGGGGGTTTCAGGGTGCTAGCTGACGTGAAAGTTCGGTGTATATATAGGATGGGCGCTACGGCTAGGAAAGGGTATCCTTTGCACTGGCCATCTGTGACAGTCAAGGGACCTTCTCAACTCGCACATCACACTTCCGGCCTTCAAAATAAGAGCGTTAACCTACTGTGTTAACAATATGAGGGTGTGAAAAAGTATAAACAGCGATGTAGCGAAGGACGACTGTATCACGGCAAGCACTGAAGGCTCATCACTCTGTTGGAAGACGTGTGTGTGTGTGCGCAGTTTGGCTCCCAGTGCTTTGTGATGGAGATTGATGTGGAGAGGGTTGGGTGGAGATGTCATTCTGCAGAGAACAAGTGTGTGTGCTTGGCCCTTTTCTGGATCGCCACTTTGCCAGGACCTGTGCTGACTTCTTATATTTCTTTGCTGTTGTTTTGGGGGCGGTCTTGTTTTGGTTTCTTTATTTTCCAGTAGTAGTTTTTCATGTAGTGAGTGCCCACTGAGCAATGTATGGCTTTGGATGTTTATTTTATAACAGGAGAATTCAATCAGGGTGATGGGGACCTGTTGCATGGTTTTGTTTGAATTAAATGTTATTACTTTTGCACTGTTTGCGTTGTCATTTTCCGAGGCAAATTCCAGCACAGGGACCATTTTCAGCCTGCAAAGCTTATTTTTTTAGCACAGCAAAAGTAACACAAAATAAGGTTCATTACAAGAAATCCCACCAACAATTTAAAATTTTCATTCTCAGGGCTTCATGTTATTGAAGTACTACATTGAATTGGTTTAGCATTTGTCATGAACAAAATTAAACCGTCTAGAGGCACCTTTTACCATTTACAACCCTAACTTAGCCAGCCAGAAAACCTCGGCAACTACAAGTCTGTCCTCCCATCTGGATGGTTGCAAGGTTGTCTCACTGCGTTCAAGTGTAAAAAAAAGGATGTTAGCACCCTACAGCCATGCAAATCTTTTTACCACTCTAAATATTGTCACACTTTTGCTTTATATCCTCACCGGTACCTTACATTGACGGCACTCCCAAAACAAACACGAGAATTGACACGCAAATACGAAAAAACGCCGCCCATACGTTAGTATGATGCAGTTATTTGAGAACAAGAACAAAATATAGATCGAAGGAGGGTCAACATGCAGGCCCAGATAGGCCCCAAACGTTCCAATTAGACGTAGTCGGACCCACCTCGACTCACAGAGGTGGGTCTGCTTTGGCTAATTCAGACCTCAACTCTGTGCCTTCAGACCCTTGAAAAGGTACTGGAAGGGTCTGAGGGAGTTTGCCAATCCGGTCCTTCTCCGTGGAAGTCCGAGGTTTGGGGCACACGCTTAGCATTATGTATGTATGTAACTTGTAACTTGATGTATGTAACTTCAAATACTTATTTCCCTACTCTTCATTGACTGGAATGAAAATCCAATGGAAGGCAGCACTTCATTACCGATACTGTCAGACAAATACTGCAATATGCGTACGTATACAGTAGTCTAGTCACAAGCAATAATCAACAAAAACAATGTCAACAAATTAGACAGAAAAAAGTCACGAATAAGATTCCAATGAAATGATGCTGGCAAAAACACCGTTTGCAAAGCTGCACATTTCTACGTGGCACAAACATCCGCATAAGATAAAGTTAAGTGTGAAACTCCAAACTTTTAGGCCGAACTTGGAATGACAGTAATTCTACTTTAAGTACTGACTGGTTAAACGGCAGGGAATCTAATACTTATTTCCTTCCTGTGCATACAGTTGATTTTTACCGTGTACAGATTGATTGTTCTTCCTGATTTGATTGAGGTATGGCATGCGCGGTACTGACTCCGTAGTCCACATTCAAGCAGCAGTCACACTATGTACACTGTACATATTTATATTCCCATTTGTCATATTTCCCAGGACAAAGCGATAGTGAGCGAGACATTGAACCTCGGAAAAAAAAGCGTTCCCGTAACACTAGTTTAACTGAAGAACTCAGAGGAGTGACATCCTGCTAACCCAGTCCGACCAGCTCCACTTACTTCCTGCTATAGCAGCGGAACGCTTTGTCTGAATGGAAGGCGTGTAACCGTGTTGATTATACTGTCGGGGAACACTCCTGGTCCAAGACTGCATCGTAAAAGAGGGTCAAAGTAGAGCTTCAAAATAGAAAAAAAGAAATGGGCGTGAGACCTATTTTTTTGTTGCAAGTTATTGCAAAGAAGCATTAAACTGAAATGTCCACGTCCTCCAACACTCCCATTTTTCCCAGACAGGAAGTGATGTCGGGGTTTCAGTGTTGAGTTTGGCGTGGTGCAGGATGGTTGGGGATTGTTGTGCCTGCAATAAAAGCCAGTTTTTCTGCCAATCAGGTCTGCTGCTTGTGTGTCTCACCCAACATTACAGTAACATTACTGACACCTAGTGACCAGTGTAAAATACTACATATCATCAATGCGTCTTCAGAATGCATTGGATTTCTACTTGATTTGATTTCATGCTTGAAAATGCTTAATTTAGGCAGAAAATTTGCTCCAGTTTGCAGTTTTTTGTACTAACAATAGGCTACATTCAACCACAAAACAACCAAATGTATTTTTGCAAAACATTGACAGAATGAAGCTACGAAGGCGGCGAGGAATTTCTGAGGGTGGGGGTTGCCAATATTAGTGTGCCTCCTTGGCGTTCAATACACAATCAAGGGACGGTGTCGGGGAGGGTGACATTGTCTCCACAAGCTAGCCTTGAGAGCACTTCCACTAAATGGCTCTTTACCAAATAGCCCCCTTAGTGTTCCGCACTCAGCGGAGAAGAAGCAGCAAATGGGATCCGTGAAGTGATAAAGGGCGGCGGGAACCATTCAGGCTAATGTGTCCACATTAACGAGGATGAGGAATGCAGGTTAAATTACTACATCTGAAGCTGACGCTGTACGTTTGTCTTTAAAGGGGAACGTGTGTGTGTGTGTGTGTGTGTCCTGCAACTGCCTGAAAGACAAGGTGTGTTTGTGCTGCAGGCGCCTCTCACCCTTTTTGTCTCCAGGCCATCTGCTGGGCATCTTCTGGACAGTGGTAGTGGTGGGACATTCCATCACCTAAAAGCGTAGTCTCGATGCAGCCAGGTTAGCGCTGCCGTGACACAAGAGGCAGATTTACACCCGCCATGACCCGACTTGCCCCCCGAGCCACTCTGCTTTATTGCTGTGTTTCTCATAGTGGACTTCCCCAACATTAGAACATCGCAACAACCTCACTTTACATCATCTGGTCAAGATCTTTCATAACAATATGAAAATATTATACAGTAATCTATAATATTGTAAAAATATCAATAACAATATATTAATGTGTTAATTATAACTAGGGCTGTCAATCGTTTAAACTAGTTGATTGTGATTAATTGCATTTAGTCCATAGTTAACTCATAATTAATCTTGTCTAATTGCAGGCACTTCACTTATCATGTTCTCTTTATTAATTGTATTATTTTTATTTTACTTTATTATAGTTTTTCTTTTACAGTTAGCTATTGTAACAAAGCAATTTTCGAAGTCTAAAGTTAGTTTTTATCTAAAATAATTAGGGATGTAAATCTCTTTGTGGTAAACGATTCGATATGCAACTGCAAAAAGTACATCAAATTTTACATAAAAGGACATCAATATCATAAATATGGGCTATTCTTTTATTAAAAAATAATATACATTTAGAAATCCCCCTGTTTTTTTACGTTTTTTATGTTTGATGTGAGAGGCAATTTGTCCCATTGTTCAGCAGTCCTTGAACGCACCTTCTTTCTCAAACGCTGCAGGACTACTACTGTATACTCTTATTTTTACCAATTGTCTTTCTCCTCATATTTGCTCCCAAATGCTGATACTGGGATGTGGGATTGCATTAAGGTAAGATTTTATGAGGTGCTAATGTGCTAATTTGTGGTACGCCACTTCTCTCAAAAACAAACTCCAGGTGGATGTCGGTTTTCTATTCATTTATTGCTTTCAATTTGATGTTGTTCCTGACATTGTTTTGCACAAACCATAAAAAATAAGATAAATTGGATGGCTATAATGTACGTACAATCTCTATAATGCTAGTGTCAAAGCGCTTATGTGTCATGTCATTAGCTAGCGTAAGACATCCATAAAAATAAAATATTATTTTTATTATTAAAAAAATAATAATTTTTAAAAATTAGCACCAGCTCATCTGTGATGGAAAATGGATGGATGGTTGAAAAAATGATTGAATGTTTCATTATTTAAAAAAGTTATATTACTCAAAACTAGGGTTGTCCAATAATATCCAATATTATTTGTTTTATTTTGCAAAAATATTGGCCCACCGATATAAGCTAATCTCCGATGCTTTGTTCATTCGTGCTTTAAAAGTCGTGGCTTTTATCGCAGTTTTTCAAAAAAATATTAATCAATTGTGCTGTTTCATGTTTGACTATGACCGATTATTAGTATTAAATTATAATACATATATATATAGTATTAATTATGCATATTTAAGCAATTTTGAAAAACAAACAAAACAGAGGAGCACTGATTGTTACATTTTCCAGTCAAATCAATTCATTCATTGTGGTGTGATCTTAAAATTTTCCTCCTTGTTTTTCGTCAGTGAACTGTGTCCTTTTCACCCATTTTTCCTTACATGCGTCCTCTTCAGTTCATATTTAATTTCATATGAAAATCTTTGGTTAAGTGAAGCATTTTCAAACATAGAAATGTCTAAATTAATAAAATGTACATGTAAGGCCTCCAAGAGACGCATTGAAAGATGTTGTGATGAAATGTAGTACTCTACTCTTGTCACTAGGTGTCAGCAATGTTATGTAATGTTGGATGAGACACACAAGCACCAGACTTGATCTCCAGAACAATAGTCTTTTTATTGCTGGTTTGAATGATCTTCCAACACCGCTGGCTTCTGGTGTGGTCGTAACCCACGCCTAGCTAAAACTCCACTCTGAACCCCTGACGTCACTTCCTGTCTGCCACTCACTCTGCTCCCATAACACCGGAAGATATTTACAGCAACACTCATGAGCACAACTGTTATTTATTTGTTTTATTTCTTCTAATTATGTTTACTATACGCGGTAATAGGAGTGTGAAGGTAACTATAGGGGTGTTATTTCATGTCTAGAGGCTCTAATAAAGGTGGTAAACAGGTTTTCTATCTATTTGTAAATAAGGAATCCTCCTTGGTGGAAATTCACTTATGATGGGTCTGGTTTGGAACCAGTTAAGCACCACAAAGAAGGCATTACTGTATTATCGCCCGTTCCCCTGATGTCATATATCTTATGTCAACAATCGCTTATGTCGTCCTCAGTCATCCGGTCCATAAACATTATCCTGTCATGCTCATCTCCTTCTGGGTTCAGCGTGTTTCTCTGTCGTCGCTCCTTCCTTACGTTTTAGGCCACATTTTGTCGCAAGCCAGCAACGATTGATGACCCCCACCCCCCCCCTCCCCCCTCAGGATGGAAGCGGGAAAGATGGACGGATTCCTTTTATCAAGATTGAGGTCTGACTAGATGAAAATGCTGTTGTACAATT
>QODF01000267.1:158039-250916 GCA_024372805.1 Oostethus manadensis
CCCCCGGGGGGCCCGCCCCACTATCTGAGGAGCACTGGGTTGTGCATGAGGCCTGTTGGGTAACTATGTAGCATGTTAGGTTAGCATGTAGTGTGTTGGGTTAGCATGAAGCACAATGTTTTTGCATATAGTGTGTGTTTGATTAGCATTAGGCATTGGGTTAGCGTCAAGAGTGTTAGGTTACCATGTAGCATGTTGGGTTAGCATCAGGCGGGTTGGGTTAGCATGCAGCTTGTTGGGTAAGTATCACGCTTGTAGGGTAATTACGTAGCATGTTGGGTAATTACGTAGCATGTTGAGTTAGCGTGAAGTGTGTTGGGTAATTATAATACATGTTGAGTTAGCATGAAGTGTGTTGGGTTAGCATGAGGCCTGTCGGGTAATAATGTAGCATGTTGGATTAGCATGAAGTGTGTTGGATAATTATGTAGCATGTTGGGTTAGCACGGAGTGTGTTGGGTTAGCAAGAGGCCTGCTGGGTAGATATGTAGTATGTTGGGTTAGCACTGAGTGTGTTAGGTTAGCATGAGGCCTGTTGGGTAATTATGTAGCATGTTGGGTTAGCATGAAGTGTGTTGTGTTAGCATGAAGTGTGTTGGGTAGTTATGTAGCATGTTGAGTTAGCAGGGAGTGTGTTGGGTTAGCATGAGGCCTGTTGGGTAATTATGTAGCATGTTGGGTTAGCATGAGCCCTGTTGGGTAATTATGTAGCATGTTTGGTTAGCATGAGCCCTGTTGGGTAATTATGTAGCATGTTTGGTTAGCATGAAGTGTGTTGTGTTAGCATGAAGAGTGTTGGGTTAGCATGAAGTGTGCTGGGTTACCATGTAGCATATTGGGTAAGCATCAAGCATGTTGGGTTAGCATGAGGCCTGTTGGGTAAGTATGTAGCATGTTAGGTTAGCATGTAGCGTGTTGGGTTAGCATGTAGCACAATGGTTTTGCGAATAGCGTGTGTTTGATTAGCATTAGGAATGTTGGGTTAGCATCAGGAGGGTTGGGTTAGCATGTAGCTTGTTGGGTAAGCATCAAGCGCATAGGGTAATTATGTAGCATGTTGGGTAATTACATAGCATGTTGAGTTAGCACGAAGTGTGTTGTGTTAGCACGGACTGTGTTGAGTTAGCATGAAGTGTGTTGGGTAATTATGTAGCATGTTGGGTTAGCACGGCGTGTGTTGGGTTTAGCATGAATTGTAGTAGCCACTTCATTGAGAGACAAAGGCAGACAAGATGTTTTGTGTCGTGTCAACCACGTGCTCCTGCACCACTATTGTCTCCACTCTGAGAAGTGATGGGGGAGAGGAGGTGGTGCAGGTTTTGTGAGTGCGTGTGTAAGAGTGTGTGTGTGTGTGTGTGTGATGGAGAAAGGCAGCACAGACGGCTGGTGGTAACTTGATGTGTGTCCCCCGGGATGTTTGATGGATTATTGCTAAGCAGCTCCCTCCATCCAAGCACCACCTGATCTTTGGGGTTGGTGCCCCACATATAAAAGGCTGCAGTAATGCTGAGCTAAGCTTGTTCAGCCCCCCCTCCCCCCCCACACTCTGCTTTCTGTGCCGCTGTGTCTTCCTCATCAGTTTCCATCTTCATCGCCATCCCGTCTCATGCTTTCTCTGTCCTGTCTTCTTCCTCGTCTCCTTTCCCGTGAAATCTTTCTTCTTTGTCCCCCCCCCTGCAAGATTTTTAAGCTTTTCTATGAGGGTCTGAATTAGTTTTCCTCAGGGAACAAAATGCCACGCTCCTTTTTGGTGAAGCAGCCCAAGGTTCACGATTCCTTGTCTTGCAACTACTACCAGCAGAACCAGCAGGCTTGGGGGGATTCCTACGCGGTCTCACATGCCATCACTGAGTCCACCAGCGAGCTGGCTGTTCGCTTCAGCCATGATGGTGAGTAGCTTGCACTTCTTTAACACCACCACATACAATCTTCTCCAACAACATCTTCTTTTTCCTTCCACCTTTCTCAACCCATTCACACCATTCCAACACCAAAAATTCCCAATTTTCCTTTAATTTCACATTTTTACATGGCTAAAATTCCCACTGTTGTTTTCCAACATTTCTCAACCCATTCAAAACATTCCACCCGGGTTCCCACTTTTCTTGTCATTCCACATTTTCCATAACACAAATGAGTGATTGTAAGAATCCTTAATTACACATATCTCAACCAGAAAACAAGCTATTCCCAAATTCCTGGTTTCTCCAGAACTCAAAATTTTTGGTCCCCAAAATGAATTTTCCCACATCAAAACATTCCGCCTTTTTTCACATTAGCAAAATTCCCACTTTCCCTTTAATTTCATATTTTTTGTAACACAGATTTCCATTGATCATATGAATTCCTACTTTCACTCTTCACCGAGTTCAAACCATTCCAACATGGAAACGGGCTACTTTTGGTGTTCCCCAGAATTCCAGCATCAAAACACTCCGCCAAATTACCACTTGCCCATTAATTTCACATTTTCTGTAACACAGATTTCAATTGATCATAACAATTCCTACTTTCACTCTTTCCACCAACCATTCCAACTCGAAAACAGGCTACTTTTGCATCCCCAATTCCTGGTTACCACGGAATTCTGTATTTTCCATAACAGATATTCAGGTTATCTTAAGAATGTTAACTACTCACACTTTTCTCAACCAGTTCAAACCATTCCAACGTGGAAAAATTGGCTAACTAGCTTTCGGCATTCCCAAAATTCTACTGTTTCCCACATTGTCTGTGCCCAAAATAAATTTTGTCACATTTTCCAACTCATTCAAATACTTCCAGCTAACAAATTTGCACATCCAAAACGTTCCCACATTCCCTGTAATTCCACTTTTTTCATAATTCAAAATTCAAAATTTTCTGTCCCAAAAATATGAATATATAATTTTAAGATAGCATATATAATTATATATAATATAAATAATAATAATTGTTCTACATTTTCCAAATCATTCCTGCATCAGAGAATTTTTCTGTCCCCACTTTTCCTATAATTCCACATTTTTGTAATTTTTCAACATCGAATCACAATTTCTACACAATTTGCCTTTTCCAGTTTGGTGATTTTCCCCCCAAAAGCCTTTTATCGTGACTAAAGCGCTCCAGGGAAACCCATCAATCCTCTCCAGACTGCATTTGTCCCATCCGACTCCGGACTTTTGTTTTCTAAACAGTATTGAGGTCATATGAGCTCAATCAGCTTAAGGTCAAAGTAGAGCGCAGAAAATGTGTATGTTTTCTATTTGTGTAGACTGAGCTTGAAAGCGTGTCATCCTTCGATGGTGCCAATGCCCTTGAGTGCCCGCCCCCCCTCTTGTCATGTGATGTGCAGGATGTTGGATCGCCACAGGGAGTTAGGATTGCAGCAACACAATCCTTACGCCATGGAAAAGGATTTTTCAGGATAGCTATTGACGGCTGGTAATTCCATAAAAGTGCAACACAACAGTCACGTATCAACAACATTTTTGTGCTTTTGGTTCCAGAACCTTTCAAATGCTTTGATTTGAAAGACCCCCCCCCCTCCCCCAATCCTCTCATACGGGTTTTGTCTCCCAGATTCAGGCCGCCAGCTGTCTGCTTTGTGTGGTGGTGGGTGGGGGTGGGGGGCTAAATAAAACCACTCACTGCTGTCAAGATCAGACCCCTTCTGCCCCCCCACCTGTCACTCAATCACCTCATTTGCATCCCAGCCACTCCCTCAAACATGCCACAGATGGGGAACGAGCTGATTGGAATCCTTCAGCCATTGAGGATGTGGTTCATTTTTAATCAGATTAATCACAGTGTACGCGTTAATTCATCAGGATTAATCACCGTTTGTCCAAAATATTTCTGGTCGGCTATGGAGAGTGCTGCTACACCTGCCCCCCTATCTGTCCAACACCGTAGATGCCGTACACCACATGCAACACTTTAACACGACAAAGTAGCAGCACTAGCATAGCTATGTGATGCTAACCTGCTAACATTACACTCCCATTATAACAGCGACATCATGCCAAGGTCGCCTATTGAGGTTTGTATTTACAAAGCTGAATACGGGGGGTGGGCTCATCTAACTCGAGGCGAAGTCAATCTACAAAATAAAAGGCAGGGTGGAAAAGCACAAGATGGCACTTTAACCCCCAGCCTCGAAGACACAATCGATCGGGAGGCAAATGACTACACTCTAGATTGGGTTTTTTTGTCAGTCAGCACATTCCCTCTGACTTATAATCAGGTCGCCTTTTTTTGAAGAGCACTTGTTGCAGTCACAGAATGTATTGATTAAAGGCTCGTTAATAACTCAAGTCAACTCATTCGGCCTCTTCCTGTATTGCACGGGTGCCCAAAGTGCGGCCCGGGGGCTACTTGCAGCCCGAAGCTCATTATTTTCTAATTCACACACACAAAAAACTGTCCAAATGGCTCGAATGTCTGACTACCTGTGCACTTACAGTATAGGACATAAGTGTATTGGATATATTAATTATAATAACAATACAAAATAATAATACAATAAATTATTTAGAATGTAATAATTGTATTGATAATAATATCATACATATTATTAATATCATAATCCATCCATCCATGTTCTATGCTGCTTTATCCTCATTAGGGTCGCGGGTATGCTGGAGCCTATCACAGCTGACTGGGCGAGAAGCGGGGTACACCCTGGACTGGTCGATTATATTAATTCATATAATACAATAATAATATAGATTAATGTCATAATATTATAATATCACCTCATACCATATAATATATTAGTGATAAAAAATATGAAATTCATTATTATTTTGAGGTGATTGTGTACATTTTGGCTGCACGGTGGACGAGTGGGTCGCACATTGGTCTCACAGTCAGGAGGTTCAGGGTTTGAATCTCCGTTGGGCTTCTCTGTGTGGAGTTTGCATGTTCTCCCCGTGCGTGTGTGGGTTTTCTCCGGGTACTCCGCTTTCCTCCCACATTCCAAAAACATGCATGTTAGCTTAATTGGCGACTCTAAATTGTCCATCTCGTCCATTTCGTCTTTCACTTAACAAATTAAAATTTAATTCAGTAATTTTATATGCAGCCCTGAGTCCTTTTTAAAGGAGGGCAAATACTGCAAATTGATCTGATATTTAGGGCCAGTATCGCTGCTATCGATCCTGATACTTCTTGTTTTTCCCAGGTTATATCCGTGTCATCCCATCAGTGCTGCAGAACTCCAAGAAGTCCAAGCAGGCCTCGGGGTCTTCGTATTTACAGGAATGTGTCGGCGGCAGCAGCGGGGATGATTTCTCCGACCACGACACGGACGATCCAGACAGCCCGGTCTCCGGCACCAGCACCGCGGAGTCCGACTGTAGCGGCGCAGAGTTGGAGGCAAGCGCCATCGACGCCTTCCTCATCTCTGACGGACGCTCCCGCCGGAAATGTCTCCGCAAAGAGGCGAGCAGCAAGAGCGTGAGGTCCGCCGGCCGCAGTCCCAAGTCCAAAACCGGTGGCGGCCACGTGTGCGGCGAGTGCGGCAAATCCTACGCCACGTCGTCCAATCTGAGCCGACACAAGCAGACCCATCGCAGCCTGGACAGCCAGCAGGCCAGGAAGTGTCCCACCTGCCACAAGCTCTACGTCTCCATGCCCGCCCTCGCCATGCACATGCTAACCCACGACCTGAAGCACGAGTGCACGGTGTGCGGGAAAGCCTTCAGCAGGCCCTGGCTGCTGCAGGGCCACATGAGGTCACACACAGGAGAGAAACCCTTCGCCTGCGCTCACTGCGGTAAAGCCTTCGCCGACCGCTCCAACCTGCGCGCCCACATGCAGACGCACTCGCCGTCCAAGCACTACTCGTGCCAGCGCTGCTGCAAAAGCTTCGCACTCAAGTCCTACCTGAACAAGCACTCTGAGTCCGCTTGCTTCAGAGGACACCAAGCAGAGGACACCTGCAGCTCAGGGGACTGATAAGTACTCATCCTGCAAAGCTTCGTACGCTAAGCACCGCTAGGCACCGCTAACCAGGCTTCTCAGACGAGTCGCATGCATGCATCCTTTCAAGCAATAACACGTCCATTCCACACACTTTTCTTTGTACTTTATTATGATGACCTTCCTCGCTATTTATTAACGTTTCTCATGGAACGCTAACTTATTTTTTTATTTATTGCTATTTATAATTGGACCATTTTTTTGGACAGATTGTTCTTCTCGCTGAGAAAGAAGAAAAGCCCAAAAATATAATATCCCGCCTCTCAGGTTGGTGAAGATAATAAAGACGATGAAAGTCACATATCTTGTTTGCCCGTCTTTTTCGACGTGCTTTGCTGTTTCTGTTTACTTTTACTTTTCCCCCGACAAATGATCACTTAAGCTTACTTACTTTTACCTTCAGTGAAGACGTGATGGTGGTTGATCTCGCTTCCGCATCGTGTCTTTGGGAACGGTCACAATTGGATTATTCCTGGGTAACGTGGGGGGTCTAACCGGGTCACTGAGATCGATCAGATAGTCCGTTAGCTAATTCAACAGAGCAAACGAAAGAAAGATACGGAGGTTGGTGCAAAGCCATACAGACCAAGAAGTGGGCTGCTAGTGACACACACGTGCCTGATTTGCTAGTTCACTCTGGGCATTTGTTTGTATGGTAGCCCGAGGATAAGCTGGGCGGGGCCTAGCAAGGTTCTCCAAACAGCAGATGACAATTGTGGACCCCAATCAGAGACCATATGTCCGAGGGGGATGCCATGTAACAGGAACTTGTGACAAACCGTTGCTAACCAAGTCAGCCTTCGTCATGAAACAGTCCACCAAGATGAGGACTACTGTGTTGCTGTTGGAGGAGTCCAAGGCCGCATGGAACCACAATTAGAAGTGGATGAGAAGTGGAGGCCAGAGTCCTACAGGCGCCCGGTGGGAAGGCCATCAGAATCGCTATGACAGGAGGTACGAGAAACTGCAAGATGGCAGGCGAACATATAACCATGCGCCCAACAGAGGATGTTGGAGCAAAGTTCCGGACATGCCACTTCTCAATGAAAGCGACACGTGAAAAACTGAAAAGAGATCCAACCAGTGGGTATAGAAGAAAAAACCTGCAAAAATGACAGAAATCAGGAACCATCAGCCATGTACTTGATTACCAGCTACATCCAAAAGAGACCATGCCTGCCATTTCTGATGCATCCATCCCACCGAGACCTAAGTGGATTTAGATCAGGGGAACATGCAGGATGGACCAAAAGTATGACCTTCTTCCTCTGAAAATTTTTGTCAGGTGGGCATTGTGAACTTCTCCACATGGACAGCAGCCTTTTGACGCCCCTGCACAATCTGATGTTTCACTGTTTCATTGACACAAAAAGCAGCCCAGATCGTGATGGCGCCCCCTCCACTTTGCCGTGTGGAAAACATCTACGGTGGGATCTCCTTGTCTTGCCGGTAATGTTGGAACCCATCGAGATCATCATTACAGTTTTTTCTCATCCAAAAATAAAACCTTTTTTTCACCTTTTTCAAGTGTCACTGCTGACTTTTAGTGTTTTTTGTTATAACAGATGAATTCAGACTTAAGCAAGGTTAAGCAAGGCATATTTTTATTTAATACATTAATTTAATCAATAAATAAACTAAAATATTTATTATTTTGCTCTTAATTTTAACTAGCTAAAAAAAATCGACCAAAATGCATCAAATTAAAATCAGGTTTGTGTCAAATAGTACAAAAATCATTTCCCACAAGTAAAGTCAAAAAAGACAATGGGCAAATAAGTGCCATTTTTTATAAGGGCCAATGGTTAATAGCACGCATCATGAATAAAAACTTGACAGTTAATCCACATGATCGGGATCATGGATGATCGATGTCAGACTCGGCAGCGTAAAATCCAGATGGAAGCAACTGCAGCGGGTACATTTTACAGACTGAAGTACCATGACTTTACCCTATCGTAGTATCCCCAATCATGGCCATAGAAAACTGACCCGAGCTCTGAACTGCTCTAAGGGAACAGCGCCGATCGCCGGTACACGTGTGTGGGTGACACACGGGTCCAAATTAGACGCCAGGAACCTTCACCGAGCACATCAAGTCAGTGGACGCGCTGCATTGGAGGCGACAAGGGCCACCAACTGACCAATACCTTCTTTTTGATGCACACACACACTGCAACACAAACTGGGAGTTATCAGAACCCTACAACGCGCTCAGCAGCCCACAGTCCAAGGAGAACGTATAATCACTTAAGGGATGTTCTCAAAACCTGTAGCTATCCCATCTGGCCTTTTAAAAAAGCGCATTCTGTCCCAGACAGAACAAAAGCAAGATGGATGAGGAAGAAAAGTCTGTGTGACTATCTGGGAAACTCTGGCGTCACCTGGTAAGACAAGGATTGGTACGCCCCAAAGACAGGACATCGCATACTCAGAAAAACAATGTGTTGTTTGCATTTCATATTTATATTTATACTGCAAGGCATGCTGGGTAGCTCGTCTTACTCTCCCCCCCATGTCATGCTGAGGAGGTCGTCAGGGAAGTACACAAGGAGAGATGGTCACGTTCTCCTGATATCCAACGTTTTATCCTTCATAGTTGGTATTGTTGCTGCCACAGGACTACCCGGCATACTCTGCGGGCACCCGTGAATAGCAGTTCAATCGTCATCTTGGTGTTGATGTTTCAAGCTGGTTCAGGCGGTCCCGAACACACTTCAACACGGAGAGACGGGACAGGATGTTTTCATTGCCACTCCCAGCCAGAAGAGGGAGCACCTTCCCTAAGGTCTTGTAGCTAAGTGAGCGCTGGATGAAAATTTCAGCACTCCAGGTTGGATTAGAAGCGTCTCCTTCCACTCAGGCCATGTTTGGAAACGACAGCAGCTCCACCACAGGATGCATACTGGGTCAGGGGTCATGAGAACTGGGATGCGAGTCCAGACCAGACAGGACCGAGGCCCGACCCCCTCATGGGAAATACAGTATGTAAGTATGTGTCTCAGTAGACCTCAGACGGGAGCTATTTGCAGACACAATGGCCACCAGTGAAATCATCTAGATCAGGGGGTCTCAGATGGTCTCATGTTTTCAAAAGGTCATTAAGTCGTGGCCCGCCTATTTGTATCATTCTAAACCTTGATTTGTTCTTACAATATATATATATATATATATATATGAGAATAAATAATAAAAAATCATAAAATACATTATAATAATTGAATTATTTTCTACTGTTTTGTGGTAGACTATAGTCTTAGACTATCAAAACATATTCAAGTCCAAGTGCTATTCTGGTCACTAGACGGCTGAAATGACACAAAACATTGCTGAAACTTTACCTTACATTAGATATCATTACCTTAACACTGCACAAAGTCATGAAGACCTGCAAAGTAGTTCTCCCCTTCTGTGTGGAAGTGGTACGTTTTTGGCTTCTTAAGTTTAGGAGAAGCTAACCGGTTAGCTTGTGCTTGAGCGATGTGATATAAACAATGAATAATAGGGGTGTAAAGATGACTACAGGGGTGTTATTTCATTTTCAGAGGGCTGTAATAATGTTAAAAACTGTATTTGGGAAGTCATGAACAGATTTTGTATGCTCTAACTACAAACATATTATATTTATTAACATTGAACTCTATACTGCATGACTCAGTTGGGACTCGGTACATCTATTTGATGTAGTACCACAAAGAGATTAACATTACTACTTACTAGAGATAAAAACTTGTCATCTGCGATTAAATGCAATTAACTGTGAGTTAACTTTGGACAAAACGTGATTCTTAGATTATTTGACTTTACATTACTATTACCCAACATGGTAGACATAGTGAGACAAAACAACACTATAACAAAAGTCTGTAGTTTGTAATGGACAAGTCCTTACTGGAAAACCTGTTTTCAGCATCATGGTCAAAATGGAATTCTACAGCAAATATTTTTTCCCCTGCCAATCAGTCATTTTTAGCGGGAACGGGACTGGCCCCTTGATGGCCCACAAGTCTGCTCAATGGGATCCGGTGTAAAAATACGCCTGAAAGTCATTGTACATGGAAAAAGCTTGCCAATCAACACACAGGATACGACAGTCATGTCCACAACAAGCGGCGTGACCTCGAGGGCGCCTTAGCGGAAGAGTCTTTTTATAGCCTCCTGTTTCGGACCTTAAGCCACGTCTGCTGCTCGCGTCGGACAGAAATTTATTACCGACTAGATTTCTTGAGGGTGATAAGGTGTGTTATCAGCATGAACCGTCACTCAGACGTCCCAGGTGACTGCAGAGGAAGGCCGCGGATGGCGGAGGAGCACCGAAAGCAGACCCCGTGGACAGCGGAGGCGGGGGGGGTGGGCCTCACTGAATCAATTGTCGCGTGTGAGTCGGCTTCCTGGATTGCTGGACGCTCTGCCGGTGTGGAGGAGATGATGACACGCGGATTCGTCAAGAAACAGCTGCTTGTCGAAGATAGCGTGTCGCGGTGCTCCGGCTGCGCTTTGTTTTCCACAAAGTTGACTTCGCCGGCGTCGTAAATAAACATAAATAAATGTCCGCACTCTCAGACGCTAGATGGATAATTTACAAACATCTCTATTTTTCTGTATTGTGCTGTTGATATTTTGACATTGTTGATATCGACATTCATTCACGCTAAGAAAAAAGATGGAAGGAGAGACGTGTACGTGGCACACAGGGACCTCACCCTCACCCTGCCTTAACCTGTGACCCGGAAGGGCAAACATAAGGGTCCGCTGCAATGTGTGTGCGGTGGTAGTTGAGGGTGGGCGCCTGGGCAACCAAATTTGGCTCTTGGATCATGGAACGTCACCTATTTGATGGAGAAGTAGCTTGAGCTTGTGCGAGAGCTTGAGACATGGTTTTCAAACTGAGGGTCACGCGCCCTAAGGGGGGCCCGGCATTATGATGTTAGGGGATGTTGGGGCGCGGGGAATAACTTCATCTCCAAAAGTCTTTTCCGCACTTGTGGTGTACAATGAGGTTGGAGCAGGACCAGGTTGTGGTCTACCTTCCCCAGTGCCGGCAGGGGGAAGCACTGTATGCATATTTGATGTTTGCATACATTATGTCTGTAGTCATATAGTAGTCGGTCTGACCTCGCAATCTGTGAGACGTGCATCCTGGAAGAGTTTGCAGCTGTGGAATGGGCGGATCCTGCGTTTCCCAGCATACACTGCTGTAGTTAAAGCAACCGCTTTTGTGTTTGTCTTGCACAGACAGGGTGTAATAGTTTCCAAGTGGTGTTGTGCACCTAAATTATTGTTACTGTTGATCTGAATCTGGCACGTTTACTAATAGGAGTGTCTGTTGAGGTCCCAAGCTTGCCAGTTCTTGACAAACGGACCAGAGTTTGACACTTACGGTTTAAAGCAGCCCGTCAATCATGATCGACCAGTCCATTTCTGGGACTTGCACGGTCGATCACTGCTGGAAGTTCACCAAATTATGCAATTCCGTTTAGTGCAGGCACTGCTCAGGGCGGACTTTGTGATTTTTACAGCAGGCACCTTGCAGGGCAGCTAAGGATAGCAGTTGCAATACACATCCTAGGTTTATGTCTGTCTGTGTTGGTGGTGAAAGACACCAGACAATCCATCAGACATGATATCAATGTCAAATTAGTCAATTTAGTAACAAAAATACACAAAAAATTTGCTTCATTGCATATTTTTGGACTAAGAATAGGCCTTATTCAACCATGAAACAGCAAGATGTATTCATTAATATATTTTTACAAACCTTTAGGGACGTCCTGGACAGTCGCCATTAATGCATATGTAATATTTATCATTTGTGTACATTAACCAGGTAAACTGCTGCATTTTTCATAGCTATGAATTCTTGCATGCGGCTACTCGCCACTATTATTTATTATAACTTCATACTTCTTACAGTACAAAATGCAGTTGCTTATATATTTCTTATATTGGAATTTTGTTCAGGATCAATAAAGCACTCACCCAACTTGCATACAGTATATGTGTAAAAATAGATTTTATCTTAATGTAGACATTTAAAAAACCTGCAAGGGAGTGTCCGTGAAAGGGAAGAAAAGGCCAACAGAGAGTTGATGACAGCGCCACATTCAAAGCAACATCCATGTTGTATAGCAAAAAAGTACGGACTTTTAAAAAAAATCACCTGGACTGCTCTGTAGCAACACTTTCTATACATTTTGGTACAGAAACCTTGGTTAACATCGTGAAGCCCTTGCAGAACGTCCGACTCTAACCAAAACGTACTCTAACCGAATCAATTCGGTTCAATCCGCACCTCTTCAAAACAAGTACAGGCTGAATACAGGAAGTGGACAAACGTCCCCTTTTTGGACAGACTTTTGAGGCGTAACTGGTAGCTGGCAAAGAACAACAGAAGTTGTCAGAACAGAAATCCGCTTTGTGTACATGTCCTCGTGGATGACGTTGATATGAAAGACTTGGTTTGGGGTGTCCAAACATGTCAAACATCATAAAACGACGAGGGGTTTGATGGTCGTGTTAGCAGGATGAAGCCCTGGGATGCACGCTGTCCAGTTTTGGGGGCCCAAACCGAAAATGTCCAGGAATTGTCTTAGAGTTTCACTTCCGAGGCCGTTTTATCGTGAACTGAGTTTCCTCGCCGACCCCCCGTGCATTTTTGCACAACCTCGTCTGTCTCTCACCTGTGAAGGACGACAAAAGGGAGGGATTATTTCATAGCGAATTCCACGTCTACTGACCGCCGCATCCGACAAGCCGAGATCAATTCCTTTAAAGGACATGCGTCGTGCATTATATGCTCCTATAAATAAACTCTGTCCCCGCAGACGTCAACACAGAGATGGGATGCTCGTTTCAGTGGGACCTTCTATTCCCAGAGTTTGACACGCACTTCATCCATTATTGTTCCTTTTTTGGGGGGGGGGGGGGGNTATGCAGACTTTACACCAAAATATGCACGGATAAAAGTAAATAAATAACACAGAAGTATAAATGTAAAAAATAAGAACATTACATTAAAAGGAAGGGAATATTTCTTTAAAATGTGTCATTTCTTTATATCACATTGAAAAAAGAATACAGGATAAGGTTGCTATGACAAAGCGCAGGGTGTCCTCACATCTGGACAATTAATATGCACACGTAATATACACACATTATGCAAAACACCTTTAAGATATTAATCACAAATAAAACACAAATCACGCAAAAAATAATTTGATAATAAAATTATTTAAAAATGAATACATATTATGAGGACATTTAAGTAATAACAATATGTTACATATCATAATAAAAACATGTTTATAGATTCAATTAATACACTCAAAGATATTTCTGATATTCATATTCTCTATTTATGTTATACAGTAAACATAAAATGTAAAAAATTTAAATGTATATAATTTATGTAACTTACTAATTTGCTGGATGAATACAAAAATGAATGCTACAATAAAAATAATGATAGAAATTGGTTTAGAGATTAACCTTCATAAGTACAACATTTATTTACTGTATATTATTTATTTATAGTATATACTATACTGTACATATATATTACATAAAAAATGCAATGTATATAGTTCAATTACAAAATTTATATAATTCATAAAAAACTCAAATGCAGGTTGCCTGACAAATAAATTATAATAATTATTATATTTCATTATAATAATTATAATTAATAATTATAATAACAACTAAACAATACATTGAATAATATTTTTTAATAGATTGATAATAAAAGCAAGCACTTAGTCATTCATTCATTCATTTTCTATGCTGCTTATCCTCATTAGGGTCACGGGTATGCTGGAGCCTATCCCAGCTGACTTTGGGGGGGAGGCGGGGTACACCCTGGACTGGTCGCCAGCCAATCGCAGAGCAAGCACTTAAATGAATAAAAATACATTACAGATTACAATATAAGTACAACTATATTGATTTCATATATGAATTGAAAAATAACAAAGAGAAAATGAAAAAATGTAATGCATGTTCTTAAAGGGGCAGTACCGCTAGTACTACTAAATAATAATAATACTTTGTCACCCTAAAAAGACCAAAGCTTGGCCTTGATATACAAACATTATATAAAATAGTATTATATAAAATAGTTTTTTTTTTCATTGTTTAAATAAGTAAATATGAAATTAAATAATACATTTTTACCAAACAAGTACAATGGAATAACTTTTAACAACGATTAACTATACATTAGGTAATTGTTGTTAATACTATATACTACTAACTATACATTAGTTAATTATAACATAAGAACTATACATTCGTACATTACATGATCACGTTATTTTAGTGCACGTTATTGATTTGATTTATTAGTAAAACCATCCTATACTGTGTATGCGTGTATATGTAAAAGTGTACTGTCCAATGTGCAATGCCCTTGTCCGTCTCAGTAGCTTAATATTGATTTTATGTATTGATGACCAATATTATTATAATAATCTCAAGGTTGGCCACGTGGTTTAGTCCACATGGTGACATAGCGGGAAAGACAACACATGGAATATGGAATATGAAGTGTACCCCTTTTCGCTGCTGCCTGAGGCAGAATGTGCAGATACTCCGAGGCTGACCCCTCACGTCCCGGTAAACCGTGCCCAGGCACGGCGACGCCTCGTTGCTGCCGTCGCCGAGCACCAGCACGTTGGCCAAGTGGGAAATGTAACTGCATGCAAGGCGCAGCGTTTCGATCTTGGACAGCTTTCTGTCCACCGGTTCCGTGGGAATGAGCGTCCGCAGCGCGCTGAAAGCCGTGTTGACGTTCTGGGTCCGGTGCCGCTCCCGGGCGTTGGCGGCGTTCCGCTGCGGGACCGCCGCGTGGTGGCCGAGCCCCGCTGCTCCGCAGCAGCCGTAGACCTGCTCGCCTCGCTCGCTGCTGCTGCTGTCGTCCTCCTCGTCCGACGTCAGGGTCAGGTCCACCGTCAACGAGAAGGGACGGGCGGACATCGGCCTCAACATCGTGAAAGCCATGCTTCGGAAAGCAGTATTGTTCTTATTCTTATCCTTGTATCGACGCGCAAGATTAGACCAGCTTCTCCCCTTCCAGTCCAACCAGGGACAACTCAGACATGAGGACGGGAAGAACTTTTATAGGGGCGGGGTCTCCTCTGGGCAAGGCAGGGGTGTCCAAAGTGTGGCCCCAGGGGCAGTTATTTAGTTTTCCACTGGCCCACCACATGTTGTAAGAAACATTTCAAAACAAACAGACCAAATCCTCGTACGAATGAATGAAAATAATCTTATTTATTATTTTTAACGCCCCCCGTGTGACCCACTTTTATGAAGAGATTTTGGTAGATAACATAACGACACCATACTTGGCTGAGCGTTAGCGTTGCTGCAGCTTGAGTGTGTGTGTGTGTGTGTGCGTGTGTGTGGGTGTCAGCATGTGGCGCTCCGTTTGTGTAAAGGGTTAAGTGCTGCGGGTAAATAAACACTCAGCAGATGCCGAGGGCGGGGAAGCCTGAACTTTCGCTGTTGGAAGCGGAGCAAATGGCTTCCAGACTGACTGCTGCTACGGCGGGACGGCAGAGAGACCATTGTTTTTCCAAACACATCAAACCGGGACACCGGCGGCCCCTGGCCTCCGGCTCAGCTGCACTAACAACAGTGACCTGTGCAGAACCTGCCGGCCCTCATGAAGCGGGACTCCATGGGGTTTTAGCACCCTCAGCCGGCCGGCAACACGACCCCGCTGCACTTTCTTTCCCCCGACGCCGCCGTAGCGTCACGCTTTGGAACCCTAAATACTTCAGTCCCCCCGCCTGCTGAGGTATTTGAAGTAATAATGAAGTGTGGGATTGGTGGGATGTGTGTCAGGGACCACTCAGCAGGAATGCCAAGCACTCAGGGAGCTTGCAGGATGGTCCAAAAGGGCGAGGTTTGTCCTTTGTCACGTGAACTGCAGCGTCGTGCTGTTGAAAAAGCCCGTCATGAGTGCACATGCGAGGGCCTTCATGCCCCCTGCGACATCTCTACATAGCCACGCCCCTGCACAACCTGAAACTCTACTGAATACAATAGCAGTCCAGATCATGAAAACACCTCAGGTGGGATCTCCTTGTCGTGCCGGTAACGTTGGAAGGTTACATCTTCTTTCACCAGAGAAGAAAACGGTCCTCCACCTTTCAATGTCCCCGTGTTTGGTGCTCCACGGGCACATTTTGTGGAGTTGAAGGAGACCTTATTTCTTCTTAAAAGCCTCCTCTCACAGAGGTCGTCTGATGGTTATCGGGCAGCACTTGGCACCAGTAACCAGCATTATTTGGGCCCAGGATCGTCTCGTGTCTTGATGGACAGCCAGTCGGATCCAACGGTGCAAAATGGACATTTTTGCAACTTTTCTACAAGTTTGAACATTTTGATGATTAAAACAAATCTTCTTTTGACAATATAGCCTGGATAAAGCTCCTCCTCCTGCAGACTTGACGTTGACGTTCTCCTCCAATTTTGGATCGTCATTTGCAATCAAAGTTGGAATTATTAGATTCAAATCTGCTGCAAACCCCTCCCCCTTCTTTCATTAATTGCCATTGTTCACCTGCACGGGAGGAAGCTAACACGCTCAATGCCTAAATTATTAAACGATATCGATCATGTACGACGATCCGTCAACACATGGAGTCACGGTGTAGCCTTTAGCCTGGTCGTCAGGTCGCCATATCCTGCTACATGATCCACTCAGCTTGCCTGTTGCAATTCCACTCTCGCCATTAACGACATAAGGGGAATGAGATGTGTTTTCTGGGAAAAAATTGTCTTTTTGCGGGGGGGAATAATGCATAGGCGGGCGGGGTTGTCCGACAAAAATATTGGAATAAAAACCTGCAAATTTGCGGGGCAGCAAATGCTGAAGTATACATAGACTTTACATTTGTTTATTGAACTAATAATAATATATCAATAATAATTGTAATATTTGCAAAAAGTAAACAAATATATATTATTAAGGAAATAATTATATCAATAAAACAAACGCATTAAGTTAAGAGATTTGTTTAAAAATCAAAATGTTACCTTTTCAAATCCATGTACAATAAATGCAAGTGTGCTCGTGTGTCCAGACTTTCGGAACACCCTCTATACATGTAATGTACAAAAAAAAGGAACCGGGACTGACATCGTATTGTCTGCTCGAAGCTGCCCGGGTAGGGAGGGAAAACCTGCGTGGGGAATTCCAGCGAGGGTGACTCTCAGTGTGAGTAATGCCAAAGAATTGCAGGAGAGGAAGTCATTCATCTTGTCAGGCGAGGCTCTGAAGTCCTTGTGTTGCTTTGAGTGTCAGGGTGGTGGTGGGTCAGCGCAGAGTGCCAGGTAGGAAGGTGGGAATTAGCGTCAGCTCTGGGAATATTACAAAACAGGAAAGACGCAAATTAGCGGTGTGCCATCCATTGTGGTGCTTGGTGATTACGCAGGGGACTGTACTATAGCTGGACAAGTCCACGAGGTCAATCACCACAAGGGGTTGAAGCATCTGAGCTATCCCTGGCCTCAATCTGCCTGTTCTTATGAAGCGAGGGAAAAAACAAACTTCCTGCATTCGACTACGTTCATTTTGCGCCGGGATTTTGTTCGGTGCAAGCGTGAGACTCGTAACGACAAAGCAATCAGCAAATTGTCTCGTCCCTGTTTCAGGGGCGGTGCCCCGCTCAGTCCAAATGCACGCTAGAATTGAAAAGGTGAAAGCGAAAATGATGATGATGTGAACACTACACTGTATGTGTAGTGTTGATTTTACATTATTGATATTTTTCAGCTCACGTAAAAAATGTGGGCCAAAATTATGCATCTGTTTGCGTACATTTTCCGGTTAGTGTACAATATTCTCGCGTTATTACCACACAGCGTGGGTCCAACTGTGTGTTTATCAGAAAAAGTTCTCGTTAGCATCCTATTAGCTTGCTAATACGTGGAACCCAGCAAGGGGAAGTCCGTCTATGATGTCAATAGTGGTTGACTCGGTAGTTCTTGGCTAACTAACACGGTTACGCCACAAGTCTCAAACATGTTGACACAAAACATCTTTTAATGTTATTACTTTATTGTTATTAGTTATACATGAATAAAGCAATTATAAACGTATAAGGTTACTTTTTCCTTCTGAAGATGTGATTTCTGCCAAAGACACAATGCGGCAGCGAGATCAACACAAACACCACCTTGCTGTTTTGCTACGAGTTATTTCTTGAATTCAGTCGTGTTTCTCACCTTTTTCACCAAAATGCTGGCAACTTTCTTTGGCTCAATTTTGGATTATTTCGCAATCAAATAATCAATCTAAAGAAAAGCAGACACTACAGGTGAGAAACACACTTGAACAGATTCATTGGAATTATTCCCCGTTTCTTATAGGAAAGAATTGGATGGTTTAAAGTACGTTTCAGCTAGAGTTGGACCTTCTGGAACGAATCATGATGCTAACCAAGGTTCCACTGTATGGATATATTGTTATACGGTTTAAAAACTCTATAACAATAAGTTGTTATACAGTTGTTGAAATAAGAAATAAGTTGTTGGGGGTCTCTGAAGGCTGTGACTGAGATCCAAAAGTAGATTTTTCAAAATATTATATTGTCTTATATTGTTGTACAGTAGATGATGGGTAGTCAACTAGGATTCCTTGTTTTTAAATGGAATATTTTCATAGTTAGAGCATACAAAGCGTGTTTACCATCTTCTAAATGCGCTTGTTAACATTCTTAGAGCTTGTGTGTCTCACCCAGCATTACAGTAACATTACTGACACCTAGTGACCAGTGTAGAACACTACATCAACATCTTTGAATGCATTTCCTGGATGCCTTACATTTGTATTTTACCTCATTTAGCCACTTTTATGCTTGACATGCTTCATTTAGGCATACAAAATTGTAAATTCAGCTTTGATATGCATATTTTGGAAATAATGATAGGTTGTGTTCAACAGCGAAACTGCGATGGAACAGTTTTGCTCCTTTTTGCAGCTTGTTTTGTGGTTTTCTTGCTAAATTGTTTTTGTAAAATGTGACCTGGGCCATTAAAAAACCAAACCGAGGGACGCCAATGCTCCCCCAAGCTGCACTTTAGACACCCCTGGTGTAAGTAGTTTGTAGGAAACCCCCGGCCAAGGTGCATCAGGTGAGAGGCCACTGTTTGGAACTATCCTGCAGATATTTGGGCCGAGGGGAGCCGCGCTTAGACTTTCACTGGGGTGTCCCAAGCAGGACGTTGTCATGGAAGAACAGGAAGGATGCAGCATGAATGTTTGTGGGTTATATGTATGTTACATGTATGTTTTGTAGCATAGCGTTGTGTCTACCTCCTTCCGTGTGCCCTGATGGTACATGTTAGTATCTACTGCCCTCTTTCGGACACACCGCCATACTGCAGAGTAAATAGTCTATTTCACATTGGAAACCAATTCAACCAGCACATTTTAAAATCCACGCCTAACTGCGTGACAATCCAATACTTTTATTTAGCACCGCCGGTCAACGTATACATACTGTGCTAACTAATTTGTAAAGTAATCACACTTTGGCGTTTGACTAGCATGTCCCTCTTCGACTTCCGTTTCAGTCGTCGGGCCGCCATATTGTCTCTGATACAGCAGAATCTCGCACTTGTGCAGACATACCGGCAACGGTCCGACATTTGGCCATACGGATTGACGACAGATCTTCTGGGGACATATTTCAGTCGTGTCGCCGACGGGGGTAACTATGCAGAGTCTCCGCTGATAACGTTAAGCCGGCGAAACCAATACGGTTTACCACTTGCTAAGGTTAGCATGCTAACACGAAGGGCCCGCCCAACACGGATGAGTTATCTACACCTCAATGGCTTTCTCGCTGATGTTTTTCCAGTGTTTGCCATATTTATATTATCGGACTGGGGGCCTTTAAGTGGCTTTTAGTTGGGCTCTCGGGTTATTTTGAACCAAGTAACGCTACTTTTCAAAATATATCCATTCCAAACAGTATGACTTCCGTAATTACACTTTCAGTCTTTTGAGTGCATAAGCGTGTGCTCCCTCTGAAGATGTAGTGCACTGTCAGTGCCCGGATGTTGCACTCAAAACGCCCACAATAGTTAGTGTTGTGTGTACCGGACGCGGGATCGGTTCTACGCATGCGCGGTAAGTACGTCACTTACTCCATCCGCAAATGTTTACATTCGCGCTTCTGCGAGGTCACGTGCGGTTTCTATTATTAGGAGGTTGTTGCGTCTTTATTCACCAAGATTGAGCTACGTAAAACACAATGCGTAGATGTGCCGCATATGTAAACGTATTATCCGGTTATGTATAATTATAGACATAAATGAATACAATAAAACAACCTATAAAATGCCATAATATTTGAATGTAAACAACCAGAAGCACAGTGCAGTGATTAATTAATCTAGAGGATTCAGCTAGAGCTTTTTTTTCAAAATGGAGAAATACCATCCAACCAAACATATCTAGCTTTTGTCTGTATTTTTCCAGTGGCTAATACAATTAAAATAATTTATGCATCCAGTAGGCGTCTGTAATATTCCTGTTGATTGTGGATGAAAACAGGTTAACCTATCAATTTCTTCTAGAAGGTTCAACTCTAACAATGTAAATCCAATAATTCCTTTCCAGAAAAGAAAAACAATGTTAATGTAAATAAAAAAAAAGGACAAAAACAGTTGTACGTGCATAAAACAAATGAATGAAAGGGATAAATGAAGATTTAAGGTTGCTGTTACCGTCATTCAAGATTGTTGCCAAAGACTATGTGGCAGTAAGATCAACACAGACACCATCTTAGAGATCCGAAATGAGTTATTTATTGAATTCAATAATGTTTCTCACCTTCTTTATCAAAATGCTGACACTTGCAACTTTCTTTGGCTCTATTTTGCTTTATTTTGTAGCCATGCTTAAAAGAAAAGCAGAGACTTGAGAAGCACTACTGAATTTAAGAAATGACTCAGCAAAACAGTAAGGTGGCGTCAATGTCGACCTCGCTGCCACAACGTATCTTTGGCGACAGTCAAGTAAACTTAAACGTTGATTTATGCCTTTCATTCTTGATTCATATTTATTTATATGCATTTACAATGATTTTCTGCGTGTTAAAGTACTAAAAACTGAACATGTGTTCTGTGTTAAAAATTTTAAAACTTGTGGTTTAACTGTGTTAGTTAGAAAAGAACTATAGAGTGACATGGAATAAGAGTGAGCAAGAGATGGCAAACTGACGAGGCAGGATGCATACTCGCCCTTGTATTGTTATCATGTCTTATTGATCAGTACTGTAGCAAATGGCACACTGGCCCATTTGCCTGGAGGAGAATTTAACTCATCTTTTGTCTTGTCTTTTTTTTTTTTTTAAGCCAAAATACCGTGCCCCTGGTGCCCCCTCCCTTGTCCTTAAATAACCCCTCCCCAGACCCCTGCCCTGTCTGAATCAAACACTCCCCCCCTCCCCGACCTTCCCTCCTTCCCTTCCCTTTCACCCTCCCATCCTTCCACCGCCGTCTAAGCCTTCAGCTGCTGTACACAGCCGCCACTCACTGCCAAACTGTCGGACATGTCAGGACCCGTGCCAAGCCGGGCCAGAGTGTACAACGAGGTCAACACTCACCGGCCGAGGGAGTACTGGGACTATGAGTCCCACGTAGTGGAGTGGGGGTAAGATTCTTGTTTTGTGATATTTCTACAGCAGTTTTCCACCTGTCTGTCTGAGTGCCATTTATTCCCAGCAACCAAGATGACTTTCAGCTGGTGAGAAAGCTGGGCCGTGGCAAATATAGCGAAGTCTTTGAGGCCATCAACATCACAAACAACGAGAAGGTGGTTGTCAAGATCCTCAAGGTAAATCCGTGACATGATGCTGCTCTTTGTCGGTTAGCGGTTGATCAGTTTTGGATTTTGTCATGCTTGCTTTTGTCCTTTTACATTCCGTCAGCCTGTGAAGAAAAAGAAAATCAAGCGTGAGATCAAGATATTGGAGAATCTGCGAGGAGGCCCTAATATTATCTCCCTCATCGACATTGTGAAAGACCCTGTTGTAAGTACTTCGTTTTAGTTTATTGGTGGACACAATCATTTTTAAATGGAAAGTGCATTAGATGTGTTTGTTCTCATCACCGTATGTAATAGTACGGTGACGCTGTCACTTGCGTACGCATTCCAGTTTGGCTGGGCAAGTTTTTTTCTGTAAGTACTTGGCTTTTTTTTTCAACCTGGCCCACTAATGTGGGGACGGGGTCTCTCTCTGATTTAGTTGTAAATGATCATTTCAATATTGGAGACAAACCTCCCGGAAAGATTGATTGACCTGTGACACAGCAGCATCACCTGACTTACAGTATAAGAACTGGGCTTGGGTAGTGCTGCAGACCAACGTGTGAAAATTGGTACTGGCTGTTAGCAGGGTCCTCGTCCGCAAATGTGGGATGGTGCTGCAGGATTCTGCTCACTAATTACCATGAAAGGGCCCCTTTGTTAGGAAGCATCCCTCAGTGTTTTCTACCCGTAGTTGAATTCATCTTTCTAGTGTTGTCTTTGTGTGAGTTGCAGGAAACGCTTTAGGTTTTTGTCTTTCTGTAGTTTCAATGACAGTACACTGAGGCTAAGGTGTTCACATTTGTCACAGTCAGTTCAGTTCAAATGAGTGCAGTCAACTCAGTGCTTTTTGAACCGCCTATCTGGAATAGCCTCATGGTCTATACCTTACCATGTTGCCATTTTATGAAACTAACCTGTCATTTCTGGTATGTTTTTACTGCATAGCCTTTGGTATCAGTGGGATTGCTAAGCAAAAGCACCAAGTGACTTTTTAACATTTGGGGTCTGAAAGAAGTACTGAACTACAAGTGTGAACACAGCCTGAGGTTCCTAAAGGTTGCATTATGCTCCTGCGCTCTGGCGCCAGCTGGCTCCGCCTCCAAACCCTCAGAAGCCTGTGACTTCGCACATCATTTTCTGTTTTTTTCTCTCGCGGAAGTGCCAGAAAGCCCACCGTTACAAAAGTCACCTAGCAAGTTGAAGCGTGTCGGAGTGGAAAAATTACATTAGAAAGCAAATATGCACCTACAGCACTGTAGCATCCTGATAGTCACAAAGTCTGACGCCCCGCACAACAAGCATTCACGAACGCCCCATGTTACAACATGAACAGGTTACAAGATGCTAGTTTTATGTTGTGGGTGTTGCCGGTCACAATAGCTTACTACTTTGTCGGGAGCTGGATGGTCAAAGAGAAAAGAGAAGAAGCTGCCCCTAGTGTTTTAGTGAAGCATTGCACCTTAAGTGGGCTCCCCCAGCTGGGGAGCTACAGATGAATAAAGACACCAGAAGGGCGCTGTAGCATAATTCAGCTTTAAATTCTGCAAGTGCTTGAGCA
Organism: Oostethus manadensis; assembly: GCA_024372805.1. Classification (NCBI taxonomy): domain Eukaryota; kingdom Metazoa; phylum Chordata; class Actinopteri; order Syngnathiformes; family Syngnathidae; genus Oostethus; species Oostethus manadensis. The sequence continues at coordinate 181,391 of QODF01000267.1, forward strand.
CTAGGGATGTCACGATACACTATGCTCATGAAACAAGACAGTATTTAAACTTTCATGAAAACTACAATGACAAAACACAGGAGTGGACAAATAGACTTTGTACTTAACTTTAGAAATGTTTTATAACACTGCATGCATGTGCTAATCAATATGCTGTTGAACTTTTTTCCCCAAATTGAACACAAAAATTCAAGTAAATATTATTAGCTTTTTGCTAGTGAATGTATTAATCTCACAAGATCTCGTGACACCCCTATTTAACACCCAGTAAAAATGTAGTGGAAAAGTTAGACAAGCTGGTAGCTCTTTGGTTATAAAATGGTAGGAAGATACGAAATGAAACAAATAGAAATGGTGGAAGCTTGGTTTTCTCTGGAGAAATGAGCATTTAACAACGCTTTTAATGAAGACTCTTCTTTGCTTCTCAACATCTTCCATCGTTAAAACACCTGTACCTTTTTACATTAGCGTCCTTTATTTCCCCCCTCGTCACTAGGATGGAACATATTGGTTGATGTGAACGCCATGTTTTCTTTCTCGAATGAAATAGTGTTTCTTATCTTTATCAAAATGCTCACACACAACTTTCCTTGGCCCCATGGCGGGTTATAATCAGCGACGTATAAGGTGCTTTTCTGGACACGCAATGATACTTACAGTACAGGGCAAATGTACTAGAACCAGATTGTTGAGCGAAACGTTAAACAATAGCCCAGACCATGTCAAAGCGAGTCATACGACTATATTGTAAAATCCCACGCCAGTGTAGTCTCACACGCACACATCTGCATCAGCATGCTAAACTACGCTAACTCTGTTAGCTTCAGCTTCGATCCACGCTTCGCAAGAAGAGGAGGTTCCGCCAACTTTCGCCAATGTTTATTGCATTTTCAACACGCTTCGTTTGGGAAGGGGTGGTTTAAAAATGAAATTCCGCCACAACTGAGCCATCCGCCAGGAAAATGGTTCTCAGGAACGTTATTTCTCCTCAAAATGACAGCATTTTATCTATGCTATGTCAATTTTCACGAGATTCCGCATTTAACCATGAATTTAGTTTTTACTGGCCAGTATTGTGAATGCATTGCTGTTGTTTTACAGTCTCGGACACCCGCCTTGGTCTTTGAACACGTGAACAACACAGACTTCAAGGTGAGAAATAGTGTTTTGGGAATTGCCTGCTGAAGCGTCAACCGTCCTTTCTTGGCGCTCTTGCATCTGTTGGTATGCATGTGTGTGTATGATGGAGGAAGATTAGCGACCAGTGCAATGTCTTCGGTGCCAGAATGTCAACAGTCTTCTGGTCCTATCCTCAATCACTTGCACATTCTAAACATGCTAATGTTCTTACTGTCATGATTCCGGTGAACATGGGTCACTGTGATGACTTTGTTTTGGTTCTCAGCAATTGTACCAAACTCTGGCAGATTTTGACATCCGATTCTATATGTACGAGATTCTTAAGGTGAGTCCGTCTTGCGTCATGTGCCACACACATTCTTACTTTCCATCAAAACCTGTCCATAAGTTGCTGTTTGTTTGCTGTCTGTAGGCCTTGGACTATTGCCACAGTATGGGAATAATGCATCGAGATGTAAAGCCTCATAATGTGATGATTGATCACGAACACCGCAAGGTAAGTGCGTAAGCACCTGGTGGCTAGTGTAGTCATCAAGCTGGATTCATACGTAGGATCCCCACTAATCCGCAAAAGGTGGAGTGTTTATAAATTTACATGAAATTTTAAGTGTTTCTTTAAAAAATGGTATCATTTGCACCTGAATTTTGGCGATTGGGGACCCCTGCCTTAACTGCATGCTTCAGGATACATGAATCGTTTATGACAAAGAGATTTACACCCCTAACTTTTACACACTTTGTGTATATGTACTGTCACAAACTTGTATTTAGTTGTCTCTAATAGGTGAATGTATCTTGTGTGTAGCTACGTCTCATCGACTGGGGCCTGGCGGAATTTTACCACCCGGGACAGGAGTACAACGTCAGGGTTGCATCACGCTACTTCAAAGGACCCGAGCTCTTGGTGGACTATCAGGTAAAAAAAACAAACTCTTCCATGGTGAGGAAGAGCCCCTTCCTCGATTCATTGAATACATTTACATGCACTGATTGGTTGCTGTTTTTAAAGCAGCACGAAAATCAGTACACTAGTATTTTAGGCATATTTTAACACCAAAATGCAAATTCTACAACAGAGCTGCTTTACTCGATCACCAACCAGTACTTAAGTATGCCCGCTTGCTGTGGAACCTGAGAAGGGCAATTTGCTTCATTTTGGCCATCCTTTTTGCATGTTCTCCCCGTATGTGCAAGAGTTTTCTCCAGGTACTCCGGCTTCCTCCCACATTTCAAAAACATGCATGATAGATTAATTGGCAATTCAAAATTGAATCATGAAGGGTTGTTTGTTTATATCGTATGTGCCCTGTGATTGACTGGTGACCAGTCAGAGTGTACCCAACCTCTCGCCTGAAGCCAGCTGGGATAGGTTTTAGCATACCCCTGTGACAAAGTGAGCCCAGAAGAGCCAAAAATGACCAATGTCAAATTGGTCGCTTTTGGCTCTTCTGCATAGTTTTCATTTCTTGTATACCTGTTATGTTTGATAGCAAATGCTAACTGGATGTAATAAATTTGACTGACATATTACTCAGGTTATCTACACAACTATTTAGGAATGATAACTATTGCCATATTGAATTGACCTGTACATTTTGAAACTGTCAATGTGAAATACTAATCATTAGTATTTAGTGTGTGTGTGTGTGTAGGCTGATGATACTCATAATCTGATATCGGTATGGAATGGCGGCTGCTAGAAACTTGACTTTTGTATTGAGGAATTTGTTTTTTTTTTTACAACCCACTTTTAGCAAATACTAGCAAAACATAAGCGCCGTAGGACTCCATCAAATGGAAAAGTGCTGAATTGCAGTGAGAGCTACAGCAAGATGTGTGTATTTCAGATGTATGACTACAGTCTGGATATGTGGAGCTTGGGATGTATGTTGGCCAGCATGATCTTCAGGAAAGAGCCTTTCTTCCATGGCCATGACAACTATGACCAGGTATGACCAAGGTGCAACTAAACTAAAAAAAGGAAAAAAAAACTGTAGTAATTGTTACAAGAATAAAGTCAAAATATTAAGTCATCATTTTAGTCTTTAGATCCTTCCATTCTTCACTTGTGGTCCTTTCTTGAAAACATGTGGACAGCCCACTTGCTGCAATGTTTGTATGTGTGTCCTGTATTATATGACTGAGTATGTCCTTTTTCTAGCTGGTGAGAATAGCCAAGGTTTTAGGCACAGAAGACCTCTACGATTACATCGATAAGTACAACATTGAGCTAGAACCTCGCTTCAATGATATACTTGGAAGGTAAGTTGCTAGCTGTCTGGCCCAAAACATGTTTGTTATGTAGCCGGCGTATGCACTTTTGGAGAAAACACATGCGAGTGTAGCCGTGAAACCTTATGTTAGAATGGAAGCCAATAAAGATTTCTTCATCATTGCATGACATTTGACACCACACTGATAGATATCATTTGTCATTTATCATAAACCCCTTTACACACCAGTGTATTGTAAACATACACAACACAGCGCTTGAATACTTTATCATTTTATAATCAAGTTAATGTTATGTGTTCCATTAAAATTATTTAACAAACATCAGCTCGTCAAATAATTCTATAACAAAGCTAAAATGTTTGTTTTGTTGCATATGTCAAGTTTGTCATTGTTAGTGCGGATAGGGTAACATACTCTTTCCTTTTCCACACACCACGGGCTTTTCTTTTGTTGTGCCTTGAAATAACACACATTAGTTCCCCATGAAATAAATATAACATACCCAATAGTTTGATGGCGTTAATGTCATCATTAAGTGAAATATTTTTACAACATCAACCCCCTTTTCAGTCTTTGTCTTCTGTAAATGAAACTGATTTTTGCTGAGCTTATATTCATCTACAACGTGGTATCAAATTAGGAAACATGCTGTCACTCAATCTTTGTTTTATTTCCCATGCCACTGCTGTGTCTTCCAAGTATGATAGTTTCCCCAGTATTTCCACCTCCATCTCATGAAAGCCCGCCTTTTCATCCTCGGTGATATTTCTGTGGCTCTTTTAAATAAGGACGCCACATTCATGAGCATTGACATTGCATTGACCTTCTATGGTGAAGTGAAAAAGGCGTAACTTTAGGCGGCGTGGCGTACACACACTTCTCCACAAGGTGTGTTAATGTGCCACTTTTGGGTTTGTGGCGTACCCAGACTTAGTCAGATTTCCGCGCACATTTTTATAGATGAGCCCCCAGGCGTACAAATGCTGGTGCATCTTTTCCAGCAAAGACAACAATGACATTCATGACAAATGCAACAAATATGTACGGAATGAAATCAATGACGATGAATATTCTGCTCTGTATACATTCATATCTTTTTTCACTATTTGCTGTTCTTCTCCAGACATTCTCGTAAGCGGTGGGAGCGCTTTGTCCATAGTGAAAACCAGCACCTGGTCAGCCCTGAAGCTCTGGATTTCTTGGATAAGCTGCTGCGCTACGATCATCAAGCCCGGCTGACTGCCCGGGAGGCCATGGATCACCCCTACTTCTGTAAGCTCATCATTCATCATGAAGTCCCTGCTTATAGGGTGTTCTACATTCTTAGGGGCATTTTAAGGCTTGAACCACGGATGATGCTTTTCAAGCACTAGTCATGACTCCCCCATCCAAAGTCTAATAGAAAGCATCTTTGGACTTTATTGACATGGAAAGTGATTGTTTTGTGGTTTGGTAGTCCCCATTCTGAAGGAGCAGTCTCGCGGTGGAGCTGGAGCTGCCAACCTAGCCAGTGGGAACCCGGCTGTTAGCACGGCTAGCATCATCACTGGTGAGAACACAAGCATTTTCCTGCATTTGCTTCTACATTACATCCCATCATCATCATGCTGAACACAAATGTCATCAGACTAATTAGCAAACCTCTGTGAGTTAAGTCCCTAATGAAAATAAATGTCCATCCAATAAAAGATACAATTGGTAAAAAAAGGCGTGTAAAATACTGTATTGGTGCGATTATTGTTTTGATCCAGGCTCCTGTTTAGTGTGAGGGCTATAGAGGGCAGTGGTGTTCAGCATCCTGGTTAGCGCAAGCGTTTGGAGTCAAGTGCGTGGAATAAGACAATAGCAAGTGTGCATGTGCTTGACTGAGTGATCTGTGTTGACATGCAAATAGCCAACTGAATTACAGCCATCCTGAGATGGAATTATTCAACTGCCTTTACAATACTTTTAGGGTAGGACTTATCGTTATACATGAATTTTTGCTGCGTTTTAGAATATATGACTTTTTATGACAAACTCAGTTCAATGCAATAGAATTTTTTAAAGGGTTCATAGTATAAGCAACCAGTGGTTAGAGCGGCACTTCCCATGCGAGCTCCTAGCACCATGACACAGGAGTCCGGGCACAGTAAGGGAATCTAGCGTGTAACTACAGAGCCAAGTAGCCAGCATCCAGCGTGAAACTAACACCACAGACATGTCTGTATGGTGTTGATGGGAGTGTCAAGTGGCAACCAGCTTTGATGCCCATTATCGTGCCTACCATCTTGGAGTGTGGCCCAGAGTTATGGCAACCGGATCGCCCCCATCTCATGGGGGGCCCCGATGTTATTCGACCTTCAAAATACAGTGGATCGGCAGCCAATCACACTCCTACAGATCAGATCGGGACATTTACAACTTGAATATAATTTCTGACGGCGGATAATTCGGCTGGTGTTGGTTACTGATATTCATATGTCGCTAAAAACAAATCCTCCCTTGCGACTTACGTGATACCATCGTGATCCATCCACAGTTCAGGCTGAGGCCTATGATACCATGATGATATGATACTAAGAATAACAACACAATACTGCAAGGGTTAGGGGGCTAATCTGAATTAAAGCGTAGGAGTTGAGTAATGAGTGTGCCTCCCATCCTTCAGGTATTTCTGCCTTGCCAGCTTCCACTACCCTGGGTCCACTGACTGGATCACCTGTGCTGTCTGCCCCCACCATTGCTCTCAACTCCTCCGTGTCCGCCCCCGGGGCACCACAGTGACCTCATCACGTCCGTATCCGTGCAGGTTTAATATCTACCAGCTCTCCTTCAAATCTTTCCTGCCATCTCACTTCTCACATATTTCATACAAGGCGCAGTATCGCTATCACCCATGCTGGGGTATTGTTGGATTACGTGGTCCAGTGGAACCCGCTTATGTCCACAATCCTGGTCCACCATGTTCTTATTACTACAAAGGGTCCGCTTAAGTCGACATGGACATACATGGTGACTGCTTCTGTCGACATTGTCTACAAAAAATGGTCTGTTTGTCGACATGTGCATTGTTAACTTCGTCAGTATCACTAATTCTGTCTAGTTACACAACATTAAAACTTGCACTCACTTCCTGTTCAGTGCAAAGCAAGCCAAAAAAGAACTAGAAAAGTGCAGACCTCAGCCATGCACCATAAATCCCCCATATACCAAAATAATAATTGTACATTTTTTGGATCAGTCTTTGATTATTTTGGAGAATCTGTTGGAAAGTGCTCTGACTTTTTTTTGGTGGCGCTGTATGCTGAAATGCTGAAAATGTTCCTAAGAAATTCCCCCAAATTTAATTCCATATCCCATTTCCAACAATTACTAAAAGTTCATCCAAATCCATTCAGAACTTTTCAGGTTATTTTCAACCCAAATAGATAAACGCAGGCAAAACCATAACCTCAGCATACACATGACCTTGTTTTCACAAAACTCCTCAGAGTCCTCTCAGAAAGCTCCTAGCCCAAAAATGAATAGCAGGAATCTAATCTTAAGAGTGATTTAGGAAATTCCCGATAGCAGCTCTGAGCAAAGAGGGGACAGAAAGATTTATCTTAGTGAGGAGGTGTGGTTGACTCTTGTTGCTAGCATTGGTGCAGTCTTCTCAGAGCTGTGATTGGTTGTTAAAAAAGGGGATAAATCCTAAAAGTTTTTTTTTTTTAATGCGGTCCAATTAACCGATCACTTCTAACTTGGACTGTACTAAGAAATGTATAATCAGACATTCACATGCCTGTTATATTAATATACCTTTATTTTACCTATTATTTTACTACTTAATGTATTTGATATTAGTCAGCTGTCAGCCATTCCTGTGATTGCCTCCTCACTACTCCTAACATTTGCTGCCTCTCTTAAGGGCCAAGATGCTTTGTTAATAACTTTTATCTTAAGTAAACATTCTGAGAAAAATCTTAAGAGTACAAGGAATTGTACGATTTTTCTAAGAGTGATGTCACTAAGCGCCATTTTTAGCCTTAGGATGCTTGTGAATACGGGCACTGGATTCTACCACAGCAACTACCAAAAAACAAAAGAAAAAGAGTTTGTTGTCAAGACATGACCACAGCAGAGCATAGTGGTTTATATACTAAAATATCATGTGAAAACACAAGAATCTCAATAACCATGACAACAAATCTTTATCGCACATTATCTACAGTCTGGTCTCAGGACAAAGTCCTAAGTAGCCAACAAAGGGCTTCCACTGTGCTCCGAAAGCTTGGTTTATGCTTGATGCATTTGCAAGGCAAAATAATGTTACTTTTGCAACCGCGCCCTTTAGTTTGGCGTCCTTGCGGCCCAAATTTTCCACACCGCACACCTAGGAAATTTTCTTAGTATGTGGACAGCCCGGCGTAGAAAAACATGGACGAGCAGGAGGTCCTGGTGGCAAAGGGTTGAAAACACAGGCATCTTTATGATTCTCTCATAAAGATCAGCAATAATAAATATGGAAATTGTCTATTTCACGCATTGGTCTAACAAGTAAATTGTATTCCCCTTCGTCTTGTCGATTCTTGTTTAACGGGGGAGTCGACTATCTCCTTTTTCTTCTTTCCTTAGCAATAACAAACAACAAAAGTTGTTGCTCTTTATTTGTGCTCACGCTCGTCGCCATGTTGTAAACAACGCTTTGCCGTAGACGCTCTAGACTGCCCCCTGTCGTCTAGGAAAATACGGGCTGACTGTGCGGTACATGCGTCTAAACATAACCCAAGCTTCAGGTACATGAACATCATGAACATGTATCTTGGCTTTTGATGAGGTCCAGTGGCTCATTTTTCCTCACATATGCTGCTTGAATGACTGGACGACATAACCGAAGTTGAGTTCATTCATTGGAAGACAGAATAAAGGTTTTACATGTCAAATATTATTACAGTAGTGACGGGGCTAAGATGTGAGCCATGTCCACAGTCCCGTTCCATGTCTGGATGCTGTGTTGACCCAGCTAAGGATGGACACTGATTCCAAATTGAGCAGGCGATCAATATTAGTCTGCATGAACCTTCCCAAATCTCTCTGCCCACTCCATATGTGAACCCTTTACGAGACGAACATTTCATTGTAACAATCATTCTTGACAGGTGGCTGGAAGGAAAAGTGAGTAGTTCCTGCCGAGCAACAATGATGTTGAATAGCACTTGAAGGACGCGTGTACGTTTCCCAGCCTGATGTACATCTTTTCTAAACATGCAAATAAACCCCAAACCTTGAGCGCAGTCCCTACACCATGTATATATTTGTATGTCCTTATGTAAGAGACCAGCGTTTGCAAAGATTGTGTAAATAAAGCCTTTTATTTATCAGCTGCTTTTGTCTCACACATTCCTTGCGCAGGTTTTCTTCAATACACAGAGTGCAAAAAAACACGAAAGGTTAAAAAATATGAGTACATTTATCCTAAGTCTTGCACGATAAACTATGCCTTTCCATGACTGCCTAGCTTTAAAGTGTCGGTAAGCACGGCAACACACGCCTTTCTATGACGTATATGCCACCTGAATGTTCACACTGCAGTCACATCCCATACATATCCCATTTATATGGGAAAAATCAAATACAGGGTGCACATGAGCAAAAAAAATCGGAATCGACCGGTAGTGTGAACATAGCCCAATTAACCTAACATGCATGTTTTTGGAATGTGGGAGGAAACCGGAGTACCCGGAGAAAACCCACGCACACACAGGGAGAACATAAAAACTCCACACAGAGATGGCCAACCGAGATTTGAACCCACATCTTCTGGATCTCCTGACTGTGTGGCCAACATGCTGTTACACACTGTTAAGGCTATGAGCCAATAAGGAAATAATACAAAAAGTGCTGTACAGAAATGTAACCTGTGACAGTAAGACATTGCTTTTCAACCATGCTTCAACAGAATTATTTAAAAAATAAACACATCAAAGAGGCCTGGACAAAAATGATGGTACCCCTAGAAAAGACATCTTAAAAGTAAAGGCTATAAGACCATCTCCAAGCAGCTTGATGTTCCTGTGCCCACAGTTGCACATATTATTCAGAAATGTAAGATCCATGGGACTGTAGCCAACGCCCAGAAAAACTTCACAGAGATTCAAGGTGATGTTGAAGATCAAGGAACATCAGTGTCAAAGTGCACTTCATGGGAGACGACCAAGGAGGACACCATTGTTGAAAACAAATCATAAAAAAGCCGGATTGGAATTTGCCAAACTACATCTCGACAAGTCACAAAGCTTCTGAGAGAATGTCCTATGGACAGGTGAGACAAAAATGGAACTATTTGCCAGGGCACATCAGCTCTATGTTCACAGATGGAAAAATGAAGCATATGAGGAAAAGAACACTGTCCCTACTGAGAAACATGGAGGAGGCTCTGTTATATTCTGGGGTTGCTTTGCTGCATCTAGCACAGGGTGTCAATAAAAACTAGAGAAAAATATGCTGGCCAGTGTCAGAAAGCTTGGTCTCAGTCGCAGGTCATGGGTCTTGCAACAGGACAGGACCCAACATGACCCAAAACACAGCTAAAAGCACCTAAGAAAGACTAAGAGGAAAACATTGGACTATTCTAAAGTGGCCTACTATGAGCCCTGATCTAAATTCTACTGAGCATCTTAGGAAGGAGCTGAAACATGCTGCCTGGAAAAGGCACCCTTCAAATTTGAGACAGCTGGAGCAGTTTGCTCATGAAGATCCCTGCTGAGGGGTCCAGAAGTCTCATTGACAATTACAGGAATCGTTTGATTGCAGTGATTGCCTCAAAAGGTTGAGGGTACCATCATTTTTGTCCAGGCCTGTTTCATGAGTTTATTTTACAAAATAAAGTTTTGGCCGCGTGTGTTTACCTTCGTTAAAGCAGCAAACCAAACACCTTCACCCAAGTGAACACTCGTGTAACATACCCGCTGCACCTCGTGGGCATACACACATGTCAATGTAACACTTGTTTCCAAAGCAAGGCATTCTGGGTAGCTTGCAGGACACAACCCGTTGAGGAGGTCATTAGGGAAGTAAACTAGGTAGGACGTTCACATACGGTATGTCTTAAAACACAAAAACATAATGTGAAGAGTGTGTGACATACTCTCCATATTTTTACACGCGCGTCTCCTCACCTCATGTCAGCTCACTGGCTGATTAGCGATGGTCAAGGGTTGAACTGCTCCGTCGACAGCTGACTCTTTGGTAGCGGTGGTGAGAAGGTGTTGGTCTGATGAAGACACAGCACTCCACGTGGTGGTGAAACCTGCTGACTCCAGGAGCTCAGTGTGGCGTCCGCCTTTATGAGGATAAATTACGCACCTGTTCATACGCAGATCCTTGTCTATCTCATCCAGCGTCTTGCCTTTGGTTTCTGGTAGCAGGAAGAAGAAGAAAACTGCAGCCACTGCTGAGGTCGTCCCGTACATGAGGAACGTCCCACCTAGACCCACTGCGTCTGTTCAACAACACAAATAACCTCCAAGTGACAATTGTAAAAAGAAAATCATATAAAAACAATTCAGAAGGACAAATATATGCAATAAAAATGTATACATTAAATTAAGAAAATGTACATTAGATGTATATATTTTACAAATATTTTTAAACAAATGGTATAATAGAGTCCATGCATTTACCTATGTGTTGGTATAACATATACATACATGTAAATTACAATAATATATAATTATGGAATTTTACACACATGCATATACATATATATTTTGTACAGTAGTGTTCAAAATAATAGCAGTCCAATGTGATTAGCCAGATGAATCACTGTTATTAGTATATTTTTATTGCTACATGGCAAAGAAGTTACCAGTAGGTGCAGTAGATTCTCAGAAAACAAACAAGCCCCCGCATTCATAATATGCATTATATGCATGCTCTTAAGGCAATTAGCTGACAGGTTTGTGTGCAAAAATAGCAATGTCTCCCAGTGACTTTACAAACTCAAAACTATTTGGTATAACATGTTTTGTTTCTAGGATTTGGCAATCCTGTGAATAACTAAAGTAATATTTAGTTTTTATAACGGCTTCACATCTGTGTCGCATGGACTCAACCAACTTGTGGCACCTTTCAACTGTTATTCCACTCCATGAATCTTTAACAACATTCCACAATTCATGAACATTTCTTGGTTTTGCTTCAGAAACATAATTTTGATGTCACCCCACAAGTTCTCCATTGGATTAAGGTCCGGGGATTGGGCTGGCCACTCCATAACATTCAGATTTTGCTGGTTTACTAGTGTGTTTGGGGTCATTGTCTTGTTGAAACAGCCAATTCAAGGGCATGTCCTCTTCAAGTATTTAGACATATGCAAACTGATCCATGATCCCTGCTATGGAATAAATAGACCAAACACCATAGTAAAATAAACATGGCCATATCATGATGCTTCACTGTCTTCACTGTGTACTGTGGCTTGAATTCAGAGATTGGGGGTCATCTCACAAACTGTCTGGGGCCCATGGACCCAAAAAACAAATTTACTCTACAAAAATTTCCACCCATTTTTCTTTAGGCTAGTTGATGTGTTCTTTGGCAAATCGTAACCTCTTCTACACATGCCTTTTTTTAACAGAGAGACTTTGTGGGGGATTCTTGTAAATAGATTAGCTTCACACAGACGTCTTCTAACTGTCACAGTACTTACAGGTAACTCCAGACTGTCATTGATCACCTTGGAACTGATTATTGGCTGAGCCTTTGCCATTCTGGTTATTCTTCCATCCATTTAGAGAGTAGTCTTCCGTTTTCTGCCACATGTCTCTGGTTTTGCTCTCCATTTTAAGGCATGGCAGATAATTTTAGCTGATTAGCCAAAAAAACATTTGGACATTTTCTAAGTTCTCCCCTCTCCAATCAAATTTTAAATCAAAGTACAGTTTTTCCAAACAATGTTGTTAACGACCCATTTTTCTCAGGCTTTCATAGAGACGTTGATCACTGATTGAATGCCACACTGCTATTTTTGAACACACCCCTTTCAACTAATTGCCCAATTGCATGGCCTTAAGAGCGTGCATATCATGAATCCTGGGTCCTGTTTGTTTTCTGAGAATCTACTGCAGTAGACAGTGATTAATCTGGCTAGTCACATTGAACTGCTAATCTTTTGAACACTGCTGTATATATTATAATTATATTAATAATAAACATTTACAATATATAAAAATCAATACATGACATTTAAAAAAAAATGTGTATATTATATATAATAAAAAAAATGTCAGTTTATAATTATAACAAATACCTTGAGTAATAATAGAATGTAAGCATTTTTGAACAAGAGCAATGCAGCGCACAGCTTGTGCCAGCAAATGCTTACTCAAAACATCCAAGAAGGTGAAGGTAACCAGGAGGTGGGCACTCCAGTTGAAGCAGCTGGTGAGTGCAAACGCTCTTCCTCTCACAGCAGCAGGAAACATCTCACTGAGGAGGAGCCACGTCACTGCAAGACACACACACACAAGCTTTTCTTTCCATGCTTGCAGCACCACAATGAACTCGTGAGCTGTACTCGTGTCACAAGCTTATTAAAATCTGAGATGGATACTTGGAAATGTATTAATATTTCAATGGTCCTGAACCCATACTTTTAAGTAGGCCTGAAAAATAACTCAATTTTAAGAAGCATAAAGTTGCACTATACAAAGACAATTTTGTTAGGTCATGAGAGAAAAAACAACCAATATAGTAGTTGTCTAATGTCTAATGTTATTAGAATACATTCAAAATATTATGTGAATAAAGTCATAACTACAAGAAAATAATGTAGAGGAAGAAAGTTTAAACAATTGGGGAAAAAACACACAAACAAAAAATCTGCTCTCATTTTACAAGAGTAGGGTGAAAATATGAAGACAAAAAAGTGGTACTTTTATGATAATAAACTCATATGGGAAAAATTCATGTTAAAATATGAAAGAAAAGACATGATAGTTTTAAAAGTTGTAATAAACAAGCAAAACAAAATAAAGTTTTGCTATATATGCTATATATTGGAATAAAGTCCAATATAAGAGAATAAAGGAAACATGTATGAAAAGACAATTTATGAGCATTTTTAAGTGAGTTTTTTAACATTCAAGTTATCGCTGTTAACTATGTCAGCAGGGGATCAAATCCTTATTTCATACTGTATGTCCTCACACACAACAGAAATAATGTGTATCCATATTCACTGATCATCATGCACATTTTGGCCAATCAGAAGCCTGAAAAGCATCAGCTGACTGATCCCAAACTCCCGAAACAAATGGTTCACAATGATTTCATTTAAGAGTGTGTGGACATGGCCTGCATATACTGTAGTGAGGACGAGTACACTTACTTGGTCCAAACCCAATGGAGTATGCAGCCACACCGGCCATCATGCACACAAGATTGATCCAGTTTAAAACTTCTTCATGAGCACTAGGAGAAGTTTCCTTTGCAAGCTCCAGAGGTTTTGGTGTTCTTTGGTCACCGGAATCTTGGAGTTTGTTGTTCTGGTCCGGCGGTGTGTTCAAAAACGTATGGTTTCCAAAGGGAAAATGAGATTGACCTGTTGTGTTGCCGATGGCGAGGTCTGCGTTACACGGCCTCTGAGTGTCCTTCAATGAACGTCCACCGAGAAGTCCGATGGTTATCAGACACAAGGCCATGACACAGCATCCGCTGATGAGCAAAGGCCTCCTCCCCACTCTGTCAGAATACACCATGGAGGTTAGAGTAGCCACCACTTTGACCAGTCCGATGCCAATGGTGGCGAGTAGCGCAGAGTCAGCGCTCTGAAAGCCTGCAGAGTGAAAGATGGTGGAGGCGTAAAAGAGAACGCTGGGCTGTCCTGTGAACTGCTGAAAGAGCACCAATCCCAGCCCGACGATGCTGCGGATCCTCATGTTGTCTTTGCGCTGGAAAAGGGACATAATATCATACTCCACCCTTTTGTCGGACTCCCCTTCTTCGTGGGTATCCGTGGAAGTGACCAGATCTGCCTGAGAATGAGTACTAGGGTTGGATGGGAGGAAGCATATACAGACCAGTTGGATCAGGCTTGGTACCACAGCTAAACCAAACATCCACCTCCAGCCCCTCTTCAAGTCAAACAGGATGTAGTTCATGGTGTAGGCCACAAGGATGCCCACAGTGATGCCAGCTTCATACAGGGTTACCAGGAAACCCCTACGCTCAGGAGTGACCACCTCCGACACAAAGATGCAGCAGGACATGGAGGACAGACACATGGACACGCCCACTGTGAACCTGCCGCACAGCAGCGTAGGGTAGGAGCTGATCAGCAGGATGAGGCTACCAGTTAGCATCAAGACGTTACTGAGGAGGATGGACTTTCTGCGCCCGTAGTGGTCGATCAAGCCTCCTCCCACCAGAGAGGACAGCAGGGCGCCGATAACCAAGGAGCTGACCAGCGCCTCCTGCTGGATGCAGGTGAGTCGGAACTCGGCCTTGAGCTGCAGCAAACCACCAGAGATGATGCCCAGTTCGTAACCGAAAAGCAGGCCTCCCAGGCTGGACACGGTGCTGGCCAACAGGAGCACAGAGCACCCTAAAGATGATGGAAACCAGACAGTCAGAGAGCATAATTCCTGAATCATTTCATAATTCAAAACACCCCCTTAACAAACTTCCTCTACCACCGCATCTCACCGAACAAGCAGTTACTTTTATCCAGAAGTAAAGATTAGGGCTCGACCGATTCATCAACCGGCTGATTTAATTAGCCAATTATAGCGTATTATTGGTGGTGCACGCCAACGTTAACACTTATTCTTCACTAATAAAATGCAGGTCATTTAATGCTGCTCTTAACAACAAATAATAGGGCCCAAACGATGAAGTGGATGGTTGATTTTATAAAGTAGATGTTTACAGCTTATCTATTGGACTGCCAATAACAACTCCGTTACTGATGGGGCATGTGAAAGAAAATGGCTTAGACTGTGCACGGTTATTACATTTTTTGGAGTTTTGCAGCCCTTTCTTCACGTTATTCTGTATTTTTCATTTTTTTCATGCTAGGATTGAACTTTTTATTCCCCGATATTACATTAAATCCATCTCCAAGGTGTTAACAGAAAAGGTGCATCGGACTTCGGGGGAATTACTTTGAAGGGGAACAAAAAAACGGTCACAGCACTTGGGGAAAAAAAAGCACAGGGCAATTTTCCAACAGGAATATTCCAAAAATATCCATGACGGATCCAAAAATGTAGGATTAATATTCTGGTGTGAATTACTACTTGGGGAACTATGGTGCTTGGCGGACGTCTGTGCTCTCAGAGTGCTTTTCTTGTAAAATTGTAAATGTAAAATTGTGAAAATGTGCACATCATTGCGCATGGATACAAGTAAATGAAGTTGCGGGTTCCGTGAGTTTTAGTGGTACAGGATTGCTGCTAAATTTGTTACATTAGTGTTTTGCTTTATGACATTATTCACGACATATGCTGCTTTCTACATTTAGGCGTCTTCTGTTTTTTAAAAAAAATTGCTTGGGTTGCGATTTTAGCTGACACGCGGTGTAGAAGGGCTCTAGTCTGCGACTAAATCGCAAATCGACTAAGTCGCATTTTGGAGTTCTAATGTATGTACCAACGTTTTTTCTTGCGAGAGCTACTTTCTCAAAATGAAAATGGTGTGCATTGCAGAATGCGTTTCCTTCCGACTGAAAATCCAAGTGAAAGGCAGGCTTGCGGGCACCACGAGCGCTCAACACAGACATAATAACGTCATCTTTATGGGTTCGCACTCAACATCAGCTTTAGCAAACAAAGACGAATGAGAAAGTCTATTTGCTTCAGCATCGGACAAAGTTACGTGTACTGTGTGCAGCTCTCACTTTGGACGCAGCACGATGGTGCATTCAATGACCGCCGAGAAATACTACACTGTCAAAAACCATTGGCTTTTGACAGTGTAGTATTTGCCAATAAAACAATAGCCCTTATTTCCAAATGATTCAATGTTGTTAAAATGCGACCCCTTTAAATCAAACAGCTTGAACTGAATTATATGAGGATAATGATGTATGGTGTATGTGATGTCACCGAAGGAGCCTTCCAGAAGCTGGGGACAAAAACAGGGTGGTTTGAGAAGACAGTTGCCAATTTTTCTTCAAGTATTTATTGCAGCTGAGTATTAAAAAGTTAGTCCGAAGCTCTGTATCGCTTGTGTATAATGATACAAGCATTGTATTGCAGTTACCATAGCAACACAAACGCCATTTACGGGGGTCCGGCGCTCTTTAAAGGTGAATTTCTAATTTCCAAGGATCCTTTGCAGCTGTTCCTCAGAACTACGTGAATCTCTGACATTGCCCATTTATTGACTATTGAAAATAATAAGCGTGTGATGCGGTTCTTTTCCTTACACTAATGCCATTATTAAATACCTGGGCTATGCACTGATTTGATGGTAACAGGAACACATGTGAATACATTCTGTATGAAAAAATAACTTCTTTATCGCAGAAATTTGAGACAATGTAACATCAAAATAACCATATTACTGATAAAATTTAAAAAAAGGTAATTTACCCATTGCCTTTTTTCTGTTTACAAGTGCTCTTCTGCCATGTCAGAGAAGTTCCACTTCAGGTCCAGAAGGTCTTGCTGTGTAAAACAAATACCATGCATGAAATTCAATGGCACACAGTCGTTGCTCCCCTGATGTGCAGCATGCCGGTCGGTACTCACAGCAAAGATGAAAGAGCTCACATGAGTGTGCGGCAGCGGTGTCACCACGACAACCCCCTTGTTGATTGCTGTGATTTCATTACTGCATCCGCTTGAGATGAAACATGCAAGACACAATTGCGTTGACGTAGCATCCTAGCATTTAAAAGCAAATGTGCAGAAATAAAATCATTCCTGAAGTTGCAGTATTTTCTCAGGTTGGTGAAAATAGGCCGCACGGTGGTCGAGTGGTTAGCATGTTGGTATTTTCAAACGTATTTTTGTGAGAGCCAAATCCTATTTTTTTTAAATAAATGCAACTAAAAGTATGCCAACAATTTTAGAAGATAATAAGTCTCTGAAATGGTTTATCTCCCATCAACCTCTTCCTCCCGGAATACCCAATGATGCTACGTCACAGCGTCCCTTTGCTCAGCCTACTGAAACGCTCCCGTCCAGGGTTTCCTTCAGCCCTCGGGATTTCTTGGGCATGTAGTGCCACGTGTCTCTTTTCAAGTGAATCCAACACCACCGTATCAGGTGTGTATGCCAGTCAGGTTGAAGCACCACTGGTTCTTAATGCAAGAGGACTGGGGTCCAAAACCCCTTCTGGCCAAATACTGTCTTCACCTGATCAACACTGATTTATGATGCAAGGGTGATTTAAAACCTGGTCATGGCTGACGTTGCCACCTTCTTGTTGGTTATTTCTTTCTAGAAAAAGACAATCTATATCTATAGTCACCATCACCATCACTGCTGTGTAGCTCGCCCTGGTGCAGCGTGTTCAAAACCTGGTCAGGATACCTCATAAGGTTGGGGATCCAACCACTTCTTTTTTTTTTTTTTTTCTAGAAAGGGACAGACAGCTTCCTTGCTATTTTTCCCAGGTCCTCATCACCACCAGTACAATACCATGAGTGTTTGCCGGCTGCCTAAATCTGCTGGTAGCGCCGCGAATTCATGGTGCAGGCGCAGGGATTGGCCATTTACAGTCATTTACGGTATTGGCCATTACCGCACACCCAAAATACAGGAAAGGTGAGGGCTATTTTGATGTTTTCCATACCATTCTCTGCATTTTTATATACAATATTTGCTGTTTTTTTATTTTAATTTCGAAATGTATTTTCATAATGTGCCGTGGGCCAACAAAAAACTAACTCCGGGTTGCATTCTGGACACCACTACCATAATTCATTTGTTTGGGTCAGGCATGCGTGGCACCTACTCCACCTTTAAATGAAACCTCAGACATTTAACTTTCAACACCACTTTTCCTACTCGAACTGTATCTCCAACAGCCTCTCAATCTCAGCTCTGTTTTCGTCGCGTTCGGAGCCTTTTTTGTCCCCCGCCATTTCTGACGGTCCGTGCATCCAAAAAGTACACACACACGCGCACGCACTGCGTCACGCAAACATAATTATGAAAGATTGTAGCTGTAAATATTCCTCTGGGGTTGTGGAACATCGTCGGACGGAAATAATAACTTACCAGAGGCTCCTCGGGGCGTTCCAGGAAGTTTTGTACGTGGCAGTCGTGTCAAGTTGCAGTAAGACGAAGAAAAGAAAAGAAGGTTGCTAGGAAGGGGGGGGGGGGGGAGAAAGATGCGTGGTTGTGACGTCACCACAGTCAGCAAACACGTCAGGAAGTGAACTTTTGAGTAACTCGTTTTTAGCAGCTCTGTATGCGTGTATGCCATGCATGAGTAAAGACGCTCCCTGAGAAAATGCCTTTACGATATGTTTCTTAACAAAACATATAGAAAGTATACACGTATAGAAAGTAAAAAAGTGTTGTTTAAGAGTAGTCAAGTTTTTTTTTTTGGTGTTTATTTATCTATCCACAAAACACAACACGTCACTTTACTTTCTTAAGTTAACTCCTTACCGGCCTGGATACAACACAACAAGTTAAGTAATACGCAATCTACCGAATAACCACAAGAAAATGCAGTCTAGTTGTGTCGGTGGCCACAATTTCCTGTTTATATTGGCGCCTCACACCGTGAACCAATCACACACCTTCTTCATCTTCGTCTTTGGTTTGATTGGCGGGCGGCATCAGAGTACTCCTTGCAGCCATTGGCTGAAGAAACAACACAACAGGTAATGTGCTCAGGTTGTCTTAGTTGCCTTTTTTGTCAGTACTTGCTGAAAACCTAGGTGGGTAAACAGTAGTTTGATCAGATAGGACAACTCTAGTCTGAGAACTTGGTGCAAGATCCAGCATATTTATGCCCTAAAATAATCCCGGTTGACAAGAAAGTTAGTACAATATGACAAGAGTGTGAGAAATTAAAAAGCCATCGCTTTTGTGCTTTCATTCGTGTTTGTGTTTGCTTGCTCTAACTCTAACTTGTATCCACTCAATAGTAGCATCGCCGCCACGTCAATGTCAAGCTTCATTTATAAGCACATCCAAAAACAGTTCATGCTGCACCCGAAGCGCTGCACAGATCAACAAAATAAAAGGTTAGGAAAATTTAATAAAATAGCCAGAGTAGACAATGTGTAAAAAGTATTCAAATAAAATACAAACAATAGGTGGGGCCATGACAGAAAAAAAATAGATTATCCAAGCCTGGAATACATTTTGTTCATGTCTAGAAGGCACTGATAATGTTAAAAATCTTAAATAAGGATTCCTACTAGGTAGAAAGGTTGAGCTATTTTTGTTACCATTACATTTGTCATAACAAAAGTATAGAAGGAGAAGAAACAATGACTGGTCTCATCATTTTTTCCAAGACTGTACGTCTGCGTCATTACTACCTTTGTACAGCAGAGGGCGCCATTGTATAACAACAATGACCACTCTACACGCCCCATTAATGCCACTGAATAAGTTCCTCAACAATTTCTAATCGTGAACATCCTGTTTGTAAAGCTTCCTACAGATCACAAGGATCGGGACATCCAAAGTTATTTATGCTTTTCAGTATGCACCACCGCTATAAAATTATATGTCAACCAATCAGCATGAATGAATGTTTGAAATGTATGACAATATACAAAAATATGTATACATCCATTTTAAAAATCCCCCCCCCCCATTTTCTTATTCATCTTCAAAGTATAATTAAGATGGCATCTTCTCCTAAAGCTTCAGTACTTTTGTGACCCAAAGCACATCTGGATGAGCGACACTCATGACAAGACAAGGACAAAATTACTGCAGTATTGGTCATAAATCTGGTTTGACTTGATGTATTTACACCGGGGGAGTCCAAATTGCCATTTGTGGATGGTGGCTGTTTTTTTATTGGCTCTTTTGTTTTCATTAACTGTTTTAAAACTATAATTAAAGGCATTTGGAAAAAAATATGCACATTTGGGCAAATTTATACATATATATTTTGCCTTAAAAGCATTTCAAGCATAAAAATGGCTAAATAAAGAAGAATCCAAACATAAGATAATCAATGTAGTCTAGTACACTGGTCACTAGGAGTCAGAAATGTGACACTGATGAGACAATAACCACTGCAGGAAGTAAAAACAGAAACAAGGAACACGACCAATGCTAACATGCGTGAGTTTATATCAGGGGTCACCAACTTTTACAAAATGAAAATGGCCAAGGGCTACTTATTTTTGCAACATCTATTTTCACGGCTTATTTCAAGCCAAACAAACCGATCAGGCAAAAAATGCCGGTATCCAAAACTGACATTTTATTTCTTAGTTTCTCTTTTTATGTCTACTATATTGGGTCATAGGTGTGTAAAGGCGTCTACGGGGCCTCTAATAATGTTCCAATAATGTTAAAACATGTATTTACAAGGGCGTAAACAGCCTTTCTATTCTCTAACTAAGAAACTAGCCCGTTTCTAAATAAGGAATCCAACTTTTGAGGAAATTCATTTGCCATGGTCGGGTCTGTAACCAAAGAGGGATTATGTCCTTTGCTTGTCAGTTTTGCCACCTGCAGTCAACCTGGAATAAGAAACATAATTTCCATTAATTCAATAATAATAATGCGTGAATTTTGTAGTTTATTCATGAAGATGAAGACGCTCAGGTCCTCTTTGGGTGTGACCAGGATGGACAGGATCAGAAATGAGCACATTGGTGGGACAGCACGTATTAGAGGTTTCGGAGAAAATGTCAGAGAATATGTTGGTAGAAGGATGCTGAGTTTTGAATTGCCAGGCAGGAGGCCTGGAGGAAGACCAAAGAGGAGGTTTATGAAAGAGGACATGAAGGTAGTTGTCGCAAGAGAAGAGGATAGAGAACCAGGGTTAGATGGAGGCAATTGATTTGCTGTGGCGACCCCTGAAGAAATAAGCCCGAAGGAAAAGAAGATTTAAACCCACTGGATGATTTTCCCACACCAAAGTTCCTCTTTGTGTTGTTTTTATCCTCCCCCCACCATTTTTTTTAATCCTCAAGCACTTGCTCATTTCTCAACCTCGTTCAAATCATTCCAGCACCAAAACATTCAGGCCTACAACTTTTCAGCTCCCAAACTGTTCAGCTTTTCCGGTAATCCAACATCTTCTGTACATTTCATTGTAGCGTCTTCCTTTCAGCGTTCACATATTGTCTAGTTAGTGCTGAAATTGTGCCCACTTTGGCCCGACTCGCCACTCTCCACTTTCTTATGCCTCCTTCTCACATACAATTGATCTTAGCTTTGACTATAATTTAACGGAACAATTACTTAAGGCGAAACAAGCTTTACTGACCATTGTTCTTTCCACACGAGTGCTATATTTCCCTCTCACCCTTCCTCTCTACTAAATCCAACTGTTCTTTTCAAATCTTAACCTGAAAATGGATGGAATGGTCATTATTTTTAAGGACACATTTTAGAAGACGTACGTTAAAACCCGTAACCCCAGCACGGTCATTGTCAAATGGGGCAGTGCATGGGAGGGGTTAATAAAATCATACAGAAGACTGTTTTTCTCTTACCTACTTGTCTTTGTCTATTTATAGTAATAATATTTATAATACATAAACAAATATAAAAAACATACATACATATATCCATAAACAACTTTGTGTTTTTTATTAGTTATTACTATCAACAAAATCAAAGCCATAAACCATTTTAGAGTTTTCATTATGCTCTTTTGCTCTATTTTTCCACATTTGCTGAGTTTTTGGTTACTTTATGCCTGCAATGAGCCCCATTCCGCAGATGACCCAAAACCCCACAGGCCGGTTTACACAATGTCAATTGACTACCTCTGTCGCGCTGTCTCCTTCTTGCCACCACCTCCTATGTCCCTATCGGCAGCAAACCTGAGTTACCATACTTGGGCCAGGATACCAGGACTCTTTTGCATCATCAGCCCGTGGAGGTCTGCTCGCGTGACCATAAATTCGGCCACTGCGAGCTTGGACCTCCCGGACCAAAACATCACTTTCCGTCTGGGAGAAGTTTGGCTGTCTTCCGCTGTCTTCATCCATATTCAAACAAAACCCGCAATGCGCTTCGCCAGCGGCGAATTTAAAGGTGAGGAGAGAAGCTCATTTGATTGGTGAAGATTTGACCCGGCTGTGTTAAACCCAGTCACGCCTTCTCTCCTCCCTCTTTGCCCCTTGCAAAGGAGGAGGAACGGAGGCGTACTTGGCACAAAATTGCAAAATGCGCCTAAGACACGCCCAATGGCGAGGTCGGGCAAGCCTAGTTTACAAAATTAGAGCCCTTAGATGCTACTAACAGGTCGAAGTACCTAGAAATAATTATAAAAAAATGACCACATAGGGGGCCGCACGGTGGCTGAGTGGTTAGCACATTGGCCACACAGTCAGGAGATCTGGAAATCCGTTGGGCATCTCTGTGTGGAGTTTGCATGTTCTCCCCGTGCGTGTGTGGGTTTTCTCCGGGTACTCCGCTTTCCTCCCACATTCCAAAAACATGCATGTTAGGTTAATTGGCGACTCTAAATTGTCCATCGGTATGAATGTGAGTGTGAATGTTTGTTTGTCTATATGTGCCCTGCGATTGACTGGCGACCAGTCCAGGGTGTACCCCGCCTCTCGCCCAAAGTCAGCTGGGATAGGCTCCAGCATCCCCGTGACCCTAATGAGGATAAGCGGTATAGAAAATGAATGAATGACCACATAGGCCTTCTTGAATAAAAATAATATAGAAAAAAAAGACTCCACAGTATGTCGTGCATGCACACATTAATGCATGCAGCAATGCAAAACAACTGCCGCGTGGTAAAAATAAGGGTTTTCCGTGTGACTGTGATGGGTACAAGGTAGTCACATTTCCAGCAATGCTTTTCCTGACAATAAAAGAATGTGAATAAAACGACAAAATGTGTGCTGGTGCGCGCATCATTTGCATGCCTTACCAACTATTTCTGCATGAATATTGATGTGAAACCACCCTAACCTTGAGTCTTTGGGGTTATTAGAATAAAAGGAAAGTTTCTAAATCTACTGACAGCAACTATAATTTAGGGACACACACAATGTTCTCATTGTGTCAGGAAGAATACAAATGAGAAGCAATGAAAACAGCAAGCCAGACAGCCGTGTCGCCATGTGTGAAGCGAGCGAAACCACAGCATGACCTGCTTCATTTGCATCAATGATTCATCCTTCATTACTTGTTAGGAGAAAGTATATACATGTTATCATTTATTTGCTCCTTTATACACTTTAATTCTCTTCTTCTTTTCCTTTGGGCTTATCCCTTCAGGGGTCGCCACAGCGAATCAATTGCCTCCATCTAACCCTGTCTTCTGTATCCTCTTCTCTTGCGCCAACCACCTTCATGTCCTCTTTCACTACATCCATAAACCTCCTCTTTGGTCTTCCTCTAGACCTCCTAGAGCAATTCAAAACTCAGCATCCTTCTACCAATATTGTCACTAACTCTCCTCTGGACATGTCCCAACCATCCCCGTCCCTCTGATGTGCTCATTCCTGATCCTGTCCATCCTGGTCACACCCAAAGAGAACCTCAGCATCTTCACACACTTTATTTCTCTATTCTTAAGAAATTAGACTTGTGCTGTCCTAATCTTTATATGTGTGTGTGCTAAGCAGGGTAGAGGACTCGGTCAGGAGCAGCTTGACCACAGATAGCGCTTGAAACATTCTGTTGTAACGATGAGCGATTATCCTCCCCACCGTTAGATTAAAAGACTGTGTTGACACATTGCAACTTGTGTGAACCCCCGCCCTTTTAGCGCTGCAACGGAGAATGTAGCCGAGTACATTTCTGGCCGTTCTCCTCGCGAGTAAAAAGCGGTGTCTGTTCTCTTCTGTCTTGTTTATTCACTGTGTTCTGAATGTTTGAGGTTGTTTGAACCTGACATTGCTCTAACCCAGGATAAGTCACATTGGATAGATTACTGAGGCGTGGGTGTCATTGGGGCGACATCCGGGTGTTTTGGGCGAAGATGCACAGAAATACAAGCACAGGACAAAAAAGCAAGGCTCAGGTCGAGGAAGACAGTCCGGGATCACAAGTGTGGTAAAGGCGAGGATAATACAAACCTGGTGAAAGAGGAGCTGCGTGTTGGCTCAGCCCTTTCAACTCCAAAAATGTTCTGTAGCAGAGAAGCGAGAGCAGCAGCGGCAAAACCGGCCGAGAACCGAGCCGACGAGTGCTGGCGGCAGGTCTTGATTGACACGCTCTGTCTGGCGCTTGGGTTGTGGATGGTACCTGGAAGACAAGCTGACGGAAGTGCCGAGACCTTGAAGAAAGACCTCCGTGCTCGAGAGATGAATCGAGGACCTCTTTTAGACACAAGGTCACACTGGATGCCATGGAAGCGGGCGCTTGCGAAGAACTATGAAATCTTGAAAGGCATTGAGTGACATGAGGAGCACGGGGTTACCTCGGGACACCGTCAGTCCGAGCCATGCGAGACCAAAGTTGGGATGGGTAGTAAGCCAGTAAAACACGTTCCCTGCTGGGTTTGCCGTCACAATTAGGATCATTTGTTGCGGTTCTTATGCCACAGTAGTGGACGTACTACTTAGTAATCATCTTACTTACTATCCCGATCTAATTCCAAAGGTTTGGGAGAAGTGTGAGCCACAAGGTACTCGGAAATAACGGGAATCTGAATAAATCTGTTGAAGACACACACACAAATATGAACATGTTCTGGATGTAATATTGTTGAAAAAGGCAGGAAAAAAAATCCATTAAGATTGTAAAGAATTGCATAAGCCCAGCGTGATAAAGATAAATAACATACAAATTGCCTGTGATGCTGACACTCCCCAGAGCTGCTGGGGGTTGTTGAAAAACGTACCGCTACATTCATTCTCTCTCCGAGTGCCGAGGCCAAGTGGTGCATAAATTAACCGTTTCAATTGTGGCAATAATTCAGGCCCTGACGTGCGTTTTAAGATACACAAAAAGGGGCGGCAACCATTGCTTTGTTGGTCCACACGTTTGGGCAAAGGAGGAAAAAAAAAAACAACCATCCAAACTGAAGGCGCTCTGCTTCCAAACTGTAATTAGCTGTGCTGATGAAATCTGACAATCTGGGGTTGTGGTCATTTATTATGCTTTGCAACAACCAATGCAGCCATGCGTCGCAGAATTACCAGGCCCGTAGCAAGACAAATAGCAAGTAGATTAGCGCTGACTGGGGGAGAAAAGCAGTCTCCCTGCATGGAGGCGGCACATGCGATGGTTCAAAAGCGAGTGTAACACTTTGGGGGATAGGGACTGACTGCGCCCTAGAGCAAGGGGTCGGGAACCTTTCGGGCTAAGACCGCCATAAATGACACATATTTGTGTATGCATTTGAACTATGTCCTATTTTTTAAATGTGAATACAACTAAAAGTGTGCCAACAATTTGAGATGATAAGTCCCTGAATTGATGGAAGGTTTTATATTTTAAATGTTATTTTTAACACTGGGATTCCTGTCATGTTTCACTTTACAATGTCAGCAAAAAAAATATTTCTTACTTTATTCTTATATTATTTTTCCCCAACCTAATATTGCAAAAATTACAACTTTATACTGTCTGTTTCCTAATATTGCAACATTTAAAAAAGAAAAATGAACTGAAATGACATTGTTTTTACTCATAATATTTCACGGTTACTCTCACAGAATCGTGACTTTTTTCTCTTAATATTTTGGCTTTCCACTCAGAAAATTACAGTATTTTTTCTATTTGTTTTTTTTTCATTTTCAATTTTTTTGTAATTAGGAATTTATTCCTGTAAGATTTTGACTTTATTCTAATTTTATAACCTTGTCTGCAACCTAGTTTTCCACAAATAACAACTTTTTAAAATTACTGTTTATTTTTCAAAGGTTTTGTTATGGTGTCTAGAAACATCTGAGAGCCACATGTGGTCATCAAAAGAACCACATCTGGCTCCCGAGCCACGGGTTGCCTACCCCTGACCTAGAGAGTATGGTAACCACTTTTAGCGACCCGAAATGGATTCCTGTGTACAGTATGTGAATAAAAACAGAACACAGATGCAGTTAGGATTTATAAAGTAAAAACCAGTAAATCACCATCAACATTAATAACGGCAGCACCGGGTCTGCTCGGAGCAGGCGTTCGACTACAGGGCACCGTGTCGGCCACAGCAGGCTTGTTACTCAAACCTGTGAATGTGGTTTGGGCTGAAGTAAGAATGCCCTGTACGCAGCTCTTCAACTACAACCCAGCCAAGGTCAAGTTTTTGGGGACAAGGGGCGTTGGTTGATGAAAATGGAATTTACTGGTAAACACTGAATCTCACGGAAATTCACATAAAGTGAATGAAATCCTGTCATCGTGAGGAGAAGGAACCTTTTGTGTAGGGAATTATTTCCCCGGAGGACGGCTCAATTACAAACACCGAACCTCCCGAAATATAAATGCGTGAAATGACGATAATCACCAGGGAAAGTCGGCGGAACCTCCGCTTAGCTCTGGCTTTCAGTCACGCTCCGGGACTGGTTTTATAACGCCCGAGGACGACTTGCAGACACTGAGTGAAAAACGACAAGAAGCACGTTTATTTTTGCACTTTGCTGGTGATCATGGAACCACAGGAGTGCCAAAATGAAAAAGAAATACCTATGGAAATATATATATAAAAAATATACAAGTGTAGTCATATTCTGTTTCCATTTTGTCGTTGCCTTTTCTGTATCGTCTTTGTCTTGCTGTATTGTCTTTGCTTGCAAAAGCAAAGACAATACAGCAAAGGCTATGACAAAATAGAAAAACACACACACACACACAAGTCTAGAGGGCTCTAATTATGTTAAAAACAGTATTTAGAAGGTCCTAAACGCGTTCACTACCAAAATATTCCATTTATAAATACGGAATCCTAAGGAATTCACATATGACAGTGGGGTCTGGAACCAATTAACCGCGATAAACGAGGGATTGCATTACTCTCTCTATATATGACTCTAAACAAGAGGCTTACCTGGCGTGACAGGTACACTGTATTCATTCCATTTTCGCTCCCTGCTTAGATGCTCGGATATCAGCAAATCCCTTCCCCAAACATTCGTTTCATAGCAAATCAGCCACGGTGCAGCAAACAGGGGATGTAGCACAGATAATGCGACGCCTGCTGTTGTCTTCGCCTCGCAGAGGAAATGCTTTGCACCTGAAAGCATGTTTATGATAACTAACCTCCCCTCCAGCAGAGCTTGCACGCTTTCCGATTGGAAATCCACCCCTGGCAAACACCACAGCAATGCTTCACGGTGGCCACCGTAGACACACAGCAGCATAGAACTCAGAGTTGGGCATTTGTGGTGGAGGAGTGTGTGAAAAGCACACACTGTGTAATGGTAAAATAAGCGTAGTGTAGCGACATCATTCCCCCTTCCACCGGGAAATGGCTCAGGCCGGGAGAACGTGTGCCAAGTCCGGACGCAGGCTGGGAGGGGCCGCAGATGGTTGGAGCTCATTAGCTGAATGTTTTGTTGTTGTAGCGGCGGCGGCGACGCCGGCAGCGCACAACGTTGACAAGTTGCATGCTTCGAGGAACAAAACAATTGTCCACCTTTCAGTGTAAAACGCATTCTTCGGTGACCCGGACTGTCATAGTCATTGCACGGATGCTCAGCAGTGTCTTCAGACAGAAAATAACATCTGATAGCAAACCATAACCACTCCTTTCCATCGTAAATGTTGTTTTGTATTAAGCGTCACGAATAAGCAAAACCTTGCCAGGTGCACCTTAGCATTTGCTGTATTGGTACGATCCGAAGTAGCTTTCCCACGGCCGCATAACCACTTGCGATAGAAAAAGTGTCAAGAGTCGCCGCTCTGGCAGGACGCACACCAACAGGAAGACGGGAGACAAAGGACACAAACCTAAGAGTCAGATATTGTCTTTTGCAAACGGGGAAGTAGTCTATGGTCGGCGCGCCAAACCCATCCAAAGAGCTGCTTCCCCTCTGTGCCTTTTTATTGACTCATGATAGTCCAACCCAAACAAGGAGATGCTTGCCAATTGGTCAGTTAGTGTCTGGAAGCCATCAGGGTTAAGGAAGGTGTGGTGCTGATGATGGTTTTACAACAGCCCAGCAGTATCCACACGTGTAGCTGATACACACAAGTATTCATATGTTTTCATGAGATAGCTTTTGTACCTTTTCCCCTACAAAGTCATTATAACATTTTACTAAAACAACTCAAACACGAATCACCACCTTGTCGTGCGTTTGTGTGCCCGAGTGATCCAAGGCCATGGTCCTTGGTCAAAATGGATTGTGCGAGTGAAGTCTCGCCTCAGGTGGCGATGTTCACGTATCTCGGGGTCTTCATTATTAGCGTGGTGAAAAGAGCGCTGAGACAAAAGGAGAAGCTCTCCTTTTCCTTGCCGCTTTGTAGGTTCCTACCCTCATCCCTCACCACAAGCCTTACGTAGAAACCAAAACGGAAGGAAAGAGAGCACGGTCGTTCGGGAGGAGCTCGGAGGAGAAACACTGCTCCTTCACACAGAGAGGAGCCAGTTGAGGCGGCTTTGGGAGTCCACAACCTTCTGGGCACGCCCAACTGGCAGTAGATGCAGAGTAGAAGGGATTATGTCTCACAGATTGCAGAGGAACGTCTCGGTGAGACGTTTGCCTGGTAAAGTTGGTTTGAACTTTTGATGAAATGAATAGACGGGCTAACGACGTCAATACAACTGACCTTTCAGCTTTAACCAGGCTGGTTGTGATGGAAAGAAAAGGCCGGCAGTGAAGGCTAGCTCAGCAGCATCCTGGCAGATTGAGGACTGAATCTATTTGACTGGGATTAGAGCTTGATAAAAATGTGTTTCAAGCTCACATTGCTTTAATAACGTCAAGAAAACGCAGTACGCTTAAAGTGTCAAATCAATTCTGCAAAGCAGGGAAGAAAAGAAGTTTGCCCGAGCCTCACCTCTGGCACAAGATAGTGTCAAGTCATCAAGTTTAAATCCGCGAGCGCGCCGCTCACAATGGCTGGATTATATGGCACGAATCTCAATGAAGTGCTCATTAAAGCAGACGCACTGTATGAGAGCTAAGTGGAAAACTCGCTTACTAGTGCAGACGCTGCTTTGTAGTCTTTATAGTTATTGCAAACGAGATATGTGATAAATGTGATTGTTTTTCACGCCAAGAACGTTCATAAAGCGATGCAGTGATCATTCCAGCTTTACCGTACACAGCGCTTGTTGACGTTCCATTTCTTAGATATACTGCATGCCTATGAATGCATTCACGTGTCCACAAACAAACACACAACTGGGAATATATTTGGGCCGTCACGGCGTTTACGGTGGAGAAATGCCACGGAGGCTGCAGGCAAGAGGAGTAACCGTGAGAGCCGAAAAGTGTGTACAAGTATTTGCAAATGCAGAGTAAACTTTCTTCGGAAGAGTTTTTTTAACGTCACGAACAAGACGATTTTCGATGGAGGACCCGCTGCTTGTACATCGTATACTTTATATTGTTTTGTTTGTTTAATATGAAAAAATAAAAATGAACTCTGTTATTAAAATGACATTGTTTTTACTCATAATGCTACAAGTTTATTCTCGTAAAATTAACTTTTCTCTTAATATTTTTACTTCCTACTTGTAAAATTACAGCATTTTTCTCCACTTTTTAAAAAAAAAAGTTTTCCAATTTTTAAATTTTCTCATAATGATGACTTTATTCTCCTAATATTACAATCCTACAATCACAACCTCATTTTTCAAAAATAACTTTTTTCTCTTAATATTTTGACTTTATTTTCTGTGAAATTACGACGTTCTGTTTGTGTTGAAAATATAACATCAAAACATTTTCAGGAATTGTCGAAAATGAGATATG
Source organism: Oostethus manadensis (assembly GCA_024372805.1). NCBI lineage: Eukaryota > Metazoa > Chordata > Actinopteri > Syngnathiformes > Syngnathidae > Oostethus > Oostethus manadensis. The sequence goes on from QODF01000267.1 coordinate 211,722, forward strand.
GAAGAACTGATTACATTTTGGGGGTGATCCGGATCCCCGACTGGATCCAGGAATTTTTTAAAGGATTCTTTAACACCATTTTCGGCATTTGTGCAAATACTCCACAAAAAATGTTCAGTGCACGTGCAAGTTTCTACAAAATATGTAGGACTATTATTTGGTATCAATATCAATATGGGACCAGGTGTGTTCAAAGTGCGGTCTGAGTGATTTATTGGCCTGCTGCACAGAAATACAAAAATACAATTTAACAAAAAAATTTAAAAATTGAAAAAATCAGCAGTAATTTCCACGAAAATAATGACAAAATATTAAAGAAAAAAACAAAACATTTTAAATTTTTTGGAAAATTACATTGCGGAAGAGGTTATAATATTAGCATAATAAAGTACATTGTTATATACTTTATTATGTACTTTATTATTATTTTGTACTTTTTCTATTCTTTTTCTATTCTACTAAAGTACATTATTATGTACTTTATAAAGTACATTAGAGATCGTATGAAAATTGAATCAATCTGTGAAATAATCCACTTCATTCATTCCAGGACACCCCAGAATGTGAACAAAAATACCCCGAAAATTAGAATACCCTGAAAAGGTTGTTGTATTTCTGCAATTCAACTTAAAAAGTGACTTTGACATATTACAGAATTTTACAGAGTTTGTGGTTTTTAAAAGCTGAAAATCTTCATCAGCAAAGTTACAACCAGGAACTGCTTGAGATATGTCAATATTGCATGTAAACTTTTATGTTACATTTCCAAAATAAAACAACTTTTACTTGATATTCTAATTTTTCGGGTGGCACTGTACCTTTTATAGAGAACAATTAATAGCTTTCATGCACAAAACCATGTCAAATAATTGTAAAGGACAAACTTAGCATTATTGAAGACTTACTGTTGATGCGGCAAACAGACCAGTTTGCCCTGCAAATGTGCCTTACAGGATACCGTAGCCTCGTGTACGCCACGTATGGTACTAATGGCCTTGCGTGTGCGATCCTAGATAGCGGAACAAACGAGCAATGCTGGGAGTACCCTTTACATCTTTATTAATACCGCAATATTCAGCGTACCATAGGAAAAAATACATGCTCAATATTGTATGATAACCAATACAGTGCACAAGGATTGGGGCACAATTTTGACGAAAATTGAATCCTACAAAAAATGAGGCGTTCAAAGACTGAGCTTTGAATGTGTAACCTTTTTTTTTTTTTTTTAGCGTTTTCTTGTTGTACAGTTAGAATGTGCTTTAGGCCAAATGGCCCCTGGGCAGCATTTAGGTCTAAGGGTCCTCAAGCTGTTTCCTCAAGACGGAGGCTTCTTCTGCCATCTCCTCCTCTGATCTCCACTGTGAAGGAACATCGTGACCTCGGCGATCGTGTTGCTGGAGCTGCAAATGTAAAACGAAAATGAACATTGCTGAAACTCTCCTACGTTCAGTGAAGATGTCAAGAAGATCTTGCAACAGTCGCCAAACCGGCAGCGCTGCTTCCACTTGTCACACACGCTTATGGTCTGCATCGCCATCGTGCATTGTGACACCTCCGGCGATGCCATAGCGACTCGTGCAGATTGGTCAAAGCGATCTGATCACTTGTAATAGCAGTAAAGTAAATCCTATTTGTCTGCTGTGTGATCAAAGCCTAAGATGCTAGCTGTCCATCTAAAAGACCAAAATACAACTGCTACGCAACCTCTACGGCTCTCATTTCCTGCTTTGCTGCTTTTTTCTGCTTTAGAACCTCTTAAACCCGGGGCCATTTTGCTAGGAAAACACATTTCCAAAATAAATATGCAAGTTTGATTGCAGAAGGGAAAATATACATACAGTATCTTTCGGAAGTACTGGAAGAGTGATGCCAATTCCTTTTTTTTTGTGGTAGACTGAAAACACTTGAAGCCTGAGACATCAAAAATGAATATGAGAGCAGCGAGCAACAGTTCAACTTTTATGTGTCAGGTATTTTACATCGGGATGGCATTCACAGCTTAAAAGAAGAGCAAAAGTACTGGAACATGTGACTGACAGGTGTGTTTTGTTGCCCAAGTGTGTCCTATTACATCACTCATTCAATCAATAAGTAATTGGCTCGCTTCCCAGGAAATTATATAACCCCTCTAGACGGTCTTGCACTCACCCTTGATCAGGGTTTGATTGCGATTTTTAGTTCCTATATTTAGTAGTTCCTATATAGAGTATGTACCTACTCTTCATAAACAACAAAAGTTCAATAACCTCACCAAGACCAGACTGGAATTTGCCAAAAAGTGGGATAGGCTTTCTGGATGTTTTCTTTTTTTTTTTTCATGTCTCCGTTGACGTAAACCTACTAAAACATTCTGGACTTTTTGTGACTGTGAGTAAACACACAAAATCAGGGATCAAATAATTGTTTCCCCCAATGTATGGTGACAGGGGTTATGTGTCCCCGGTAGAGTTGCCTGTCTGACTGGAAATAGGTAGAATCACCTCCACCTTCTGGAACCAAAAGAGGGGAGTTGAACTTTACTCTGCACAAGTTGTTTTCTGTGCTTCCTTTGCTAAGGCTGCCGATAGGAGCTGTTTGTTTGTTCAGCTAAAATGATCTCCAATGCCTTAAAATACAGAGCACAAGGCAGAAAAGAAAAGACAACTATCAATGTGGAACAAACAATAACCAGAATGGCAAAAGCTCAGCCAGTGTTCAGCTCCAGGATGATCAAAAACAGCCTGGTGTTACCTGTAAGTACTGTGACAGTTAGAAGACATCTGTGTGAAGCTAAGCTATTTACAAAAATAGCCCAGAAAGTCCCTCTGTTAAAAAAACGCATGTGCAGAAGAGATTAACATTTGCCATTTTTGGGTCCAAGGGCCGCAGACAGTTTGTGAGACGACCCCCAAACTCTGAATTCAAGCTACAGTACACAGTGAAGACAGTGAAGCAGGGTGGTGCAAGCACCCGTATGCGCACTCTACTACTCCTACACAGACAACCACTTTTATCCCATTACTTACACAAAATAAACACAGTTAGGACACCGAGAAATAGTTACTTACAGCTTGCTCTTCTGACTTTTCAACACGACTAAGCATCGAACTTCAGCAACAGCTTTGTATTGGCCCGTGTTTACAAAACAGTCCCGTGTAAAGTGCTTTTTACAGATGAGCATATTTTTCTCTTGCTGGTCAGGAATCAGCAACTCCAACCACGTCTGCCTGATGCTTTCCTCTTTAGGAAAGCTGAACAAAATCCAACAAACATATCCTGGGAGCCATCGATCAAGGTGAAACAGTAAAATTCTCAACAACACAGCGAAGTCCGGGTTGTGTGATGTCAGTGGAACTGGGTGTTTAAAAAACAGAGCCATCCAAAACTGCTCACTCGGGGCTCACTTCCAAATGCGCAAGCGTCATTATCTGGCAATTTGGCATCGTTTAACACAACACAACATTGTAACAACATTTATAGGTAAGAAAAGAGAAAATGTATAATAGGTCCACTTTAAAAATTCAAAAATTCAAAACTGTTTAATGGACAAATATTAATATTTAGTTTGTTATTATTATGGCTTCACTTGGCACATGAACACATGCTATATTTTTAGCAATAGAGCCACCAGCCATTTACAGCTGGGAAGAAAATATCGGGCAGGGGAAGAAGAAATTGCAGTTGATTAACCTCTGCTAACCCCATTTTCTCCTGTGGTGGCCGGGTGTTGGACAGCGCCGAGGCCACAATCTTATACGTCAAACATGGTACGCTTTCATTAAGTAGTGACCCCAACATGGTGACCCAGTGGTTGACTTGACCTGCGTGCCATCTGCAACCATCACGGATAAAAATCCCCTTTATAGCACACTGTGGTCAAAAATCAAAATACTTGTAATCAACATCTTGGGGGTTTATGAGAAAGGCCCAACATGCAGGAATCCTGGGTCAAGACCCTGCCCTTCCTCACACTAGACATGGGCCACAAACTAATCCATGCCCACCTGTGTATTATCAACAGGATTATCCCACGTTTTTCATATGCCGTGTAAAAAAAACAACAACCTCTGGTCAAGTTTTGGGGGTATAATAGCAAGGAGGAACACTGTCTGGATTTACCCCAAGAATTTAAACTCCGGGCCTGATCTAATAAGATCCCTAGTAAGAAGATTTGGTGGAAGATGCAAATAAACCCACTGGTGAATCCCAGCAGACCGCTCATCATCATAATAATTAGGGGTGTAATGATTCGCTTTAACCACGATTTGTATCACGATTCAATTCAAGGATGGTTCATTTTGAAACGATTCAGTAAATATTTAGCCAAAAATTCAACCAGCCTGACTGTGAAATGAATACCTGGATACTGGACGGTGCAGGTGAGGTTTCCTAGATTGTTGTTGTTTATTGTAAGCAAACCAGGTATAAATGATTGATGTAAACAAACAAGATTTCAACAATTTATGGCAAATGCATTCAAATTTGATTTGAGTAAAGAGCAACCACTTCAGGCGGAATTAAATCAAGTCTGTGATTAATTCTATCTGATAAAACACGACTAACTTTAATTGGGCGCCTCATTCACTTCTCTATCCAAAGTATTAAAGAAGTTATTTCACACCACAAGATACAAATAACATTTCATGTGCAGATAGATATTAAAGTGAATGAATATCCTACGTACTGTAACGTCTGCACAGACGGAGGAGTTTGACAACAAGCTTTTAATTGCAAGAAATAACGGCACACAAGCACACACGCCAGCACAACAGTGGCTCCCTCAACTGACTCCTAGTCAACACTCCCCCACCATTCCTGGTCCATTAACGGCTACCAGACAACCAAAACACAAACATGCACATCAGCCTAACTTTAGGGTCGCTAGATATCTTATTTTGTCCTGAAGATCCCATCCATGAGTTTGAAAGGCATCAAGTTGGACTTAACTTTGGATGTGGTCCAACACTCCGTATAAATCCTGTAGCAAATTGAAGAGGAAGAAATCATCTACCTAACATGTACAGTATACCAATGAAAATACACCCCATATCCTATGAAAAAAATGCATTTTAAGGGACTTTCCTACCAAAACGCTCAGCTTTAAATGACGTCATCCGTGTGCTCCAATCAATAGGCCACTTATAGACATATGCCAAATCAAACTGATACATCAATGTAGTGGCTGAATCAGTACATCCCAAATAATAATCATGGTAAGAGATAATGGAGAGAGTGCAGAAACGTGGACGTTTTCCTAAGCACAAGTACAAGTATGGCACTTACTTTGCATGGGAATGCTTTAGCAACACATGTTAGCTAAGCAACACATCTCTGCAGTGGTTTGCTTTGCAAGATTTCAAAAAGAGGCAAAAATGTTGATAGCTCTTTTCCAAAGTGAAAGGTGAAGTGTGTGTGTGTATCTTGTTTTGCCTGAAACACAACAGATAAATGTCTGCTTTCATGGATCACTAAGGAAATTAAAAAGTAGTTACATTATTCATTCATTCATTCATTTTCTATGCCGCTTATCCTCATTAGGGTCAGAGTGGCTAAAATCAGGATATTTATAGTACATTTGTAAATGAAACAATTAATCGATTACCAAAATAGTTGTCGATTATTTGCATAATAGATTAATTATTGATTCATTGATTAATTATTGCAGGTCTACATGTTTATATACAGACTGCAACGTGTTATATAATAAACGCGTTTGACACTAATAAATAGGGTTGTCATGATCTTAGAACCAACGCATGTACTGAAGCCCTATGGCGTAATGTTACATACATATGGTCAAAGCCACCAATCATCTCATCTGCTACCATCATGTCCCACTTGCCCAAATAAATATACTGTATGCAAAACACTTTCCATCCCCACTTGAAACAAACGGAAACAGTTTTTACCCGTGCCGGAACACTGCTGCATCTTTTGACATTTTGTGTGGATGTTGTGCAGCATATTCTGTTTCTATCTCATTTTGTTCTGTCCTGTACATTTTTATGGGTGTACTTTTAGAACTTTTAGGCCATCCATCAATCTCAATAGTTTTCACTTGTGTAGCACTTTTGTACCTTGAAGGTACTCAAAGAGCTTAGATACCGTTCCCTCATTCATCTGCTGATGACGCAGCAGCAAGAGTATACTTTGACATGGTCGTGGAAGGACCGAGGACAGAACCAGCAACCATCAGGCTGGGGCACAGCCACCTGACAGTATTTTGTCATGTTTTGGTTGGTTTTGTGACAAAGCGCCTGAGTGTAGTCTTATGAGGTATAATAAACAAGTTCCAGGTACAGAACGAAAGACGGTCTTACATTATTTGCACACTCCATAGTTTCCACCAACATTCAAGGTGACCGTACTCACCCTATTAGGTCTGTCCAGACTGTCTCAGTTCTTCTACTGTATATACTGTATTTCTCAGTAATAGAATAGTAGTAACGAGCTATTATACTCGTACGAAAACCGAGGTATTCGTACACTCGGATTCGGCTTTCGATAAAAATATGTCCTGGTTTTCGTGCACTGTCTCCGTTATTGCACAGCGACCGACAAACTAGTTTGCGGAATCTAATGCCCAAGCAAGTGGCTCGGTTTCAGTTGTGACACTTTGTTCACAGAATGCACAGAAAACAAAGAATACCGCAACTGTGTCTGACGCCTTTCTTCCTGCCAAAGCACCGCACGCCCTACAGATGCAGTGTGTAGTATGTAGTCTCCACAAAGATGCAGTCTTGGTGGCAGGGGGTTATGCAACTGATTCCGGGGTCAAGGTTTTTCTGTTTCAGTCGGTAAAACATGATCAGCAACACAAGCATTTAAGGCAACAGCAGAACTAATGTGCACCTTTCCCTGCTCCATTTGGTTTATGTCCGGATGTGTTAAAAACACTGGCAACTCAATTGAGTGCTCTTGTTTCATTTTGTATAAACCCCCCCCCCAAAAAGCAGATACAGTACTAGTGCTGATTATATTAACTGGAAGAGTGGAACTGGAAAGTGCTCCCATGATAAATGGCTGACCTCTGAATGTCACTGGCAAACTTTTGTATCCAATGGTGAAAGTGGTGCATCTAAACAGACACATGAAAACTCAAAGAATGAGAAGTCACCAAGTCAGCGGGTGACTTGGGTGGTCACTGTTCTGTTACTAAACTAGCTTTTAACCTTTTGTTGGAGTAAAAATAAAGAAAATAAAAATAGCTGATTTGGCAGATTTTCTGATTAAATACAGGGCAGAAACCTAAGTTCTGCGTCTCTTCTCGGCTTAACGTGCAAGCTTTACGGCCTGTGTAATGTCTGTAACAAAAACAAAAATCACAGAAATATCATACGTGGAGGCACTGCAATACTTGCCTCATCCTGAAAGGGTGGGGGGCGATCATGAGCTGGATGTTGCTTGTCACTGCCATCCTTCCACTGAGAGGAAGAGTCAGGGTTTTTTGTTTGTGTTTTTTTTTTACAGCAGCAGCGCCAGCTGGAGAGAAGCAAGTCAAATGCATCCAAGATATTTTATGCTCTGCTGAATGAATGAATTTGACTGCCATGATAGGGGAGTGAATATACACGCTTAGTGGGAGGTGATCAGACTTTTAAACAAAGTATCACATCTTTCCCTGCAGGATAGTGTGCATGTACTTCACATCCTATAGCTAAAAGGTAAAAACACAAATGCTTTTCATGTAATAAAAAAATTAAAACGTATTTGAAAACAAAATTGTTAACCAAAGTGAATTATTAAAAGCTGCAAAATAGTCAGCGCCTCACCAGCCACAACCCTCACCGCGGTCTCGGGACTGGATATTATGTATATAACAATGCAATGATTGCATATTGACTTAGTATGCTTCAGTTACAGTCATCCCTCACTAGATAGCGCCCTCACTCTATTGCGGTTTTTCACAAAGTAATTCAGAAATTACTAACATGGACTACTGGGGGGAGGGAGGGTCATGCTCCATGTCGGGCTAAAAGTCAAACTTTTTAAAATTTGAGTGTAAAGCCATTTAAACCACCATTATAATACATTGATGAGACAAAAGCCACCATTTTATACACAGAAAGAGATAAACAAGGACACTGATGTGTGCAAAACTAGTAATCATGATCAATTTTTCACTCATTGAAAAATGTTTCTTCGCTTGCATCAAGCCCGGTTGATGTCACGCCCCTGAGAGCCATATACCTTACCGTGATTGGTAGGTTTGTCAGCCACGCACACAACACTCTAAAAAGTGCCATTCATATAAAACTTAGAGGCCGCACTAACATTAAACTTTCATATTAAGGTGGGGGCCACAAGTTTGAGACCCCTGGTATATGACATCCTCTCCTTTGTTGTCATTTTTGGATGAGGACTGCTGTTTTACTGGCCCATTAATTCGCTCATCTCGTTACAACAATGGCAAACTAATGTTTGTCCATAACTTAACCCCATTGCCACCACGGGCCACTCCATCTGCTACACTGGATGCAAAATACGCGGCTCACGCATGCGGGATTTATTTGCGCTTTTGATGCATAGAGCTCCACATCATGCTCTCTATGTTCCTCCAGGTGGTGAAGATGCCTTCACGGTGAACATCCACTGATGTCTACTTTTGGAAACTTCCCTTGCTATTCATTCCCAAATGTTCTCAAATGGATTTAAATCAGGCGACCACAAAGGATGGTCCAAAAAAGTGAGCTTATTCTACTGGAACAAAACCTTCTTCCACCTTTCAATGTCCCACGTTTGGTGCTCTTATGCAAATTATCATCCCATTCCATTTTCTTCCGATTATCCAGGTCCGGGTCACGAGGGCAGCAGTCTGAGTAGGGAAGTCCAGACGTCCTGGTCCCCGTTCCCAGGCCTCCCCGTTCCCAGCTGTGAGACATAATCCCTCGAGCATGTCCTTAGTCTGCCCCAAGGTCTTCTCCCGGCTGGGCAGGTCTGGAACACCATCCCAAGGAGGCATCTAGACTAGATGCCCGAGCCACCTCGACTGGCTCCCACCAAACTCCTCTCACACCCAAGTTTTTGCCTTCACCACCGCCGAAGCAGCGCTCATGCAAATTCCAAACAGGCAATTTTGTGGTTTTCTTCTAAAAAGCTTTTCCCTGCATGTCTGATGCTTACTGTATCGGCCTGCAGTCGGCACCAGTAAAAACCTTCATTCGGACCAAGGTTCGTCCTGTGTCTTGATGGACAGCAAATCAGATCCTCAGACCATCCGGCTCTGGGCAGGTAACATTTTTCTTGGGTCTACCACTTGAGTTTTTCTGTTCCATAACCCTCAAGATCGTTTACAAAGTTTAAAAGGACAACCCCAGCAGCAATGGCACACTGCGAGAGGCCTTGCTTAGGCAGATCAACAATGGGACCGCGTTCAAACAGAGAAAGCGTCGGAAATTAGATTCAATCCGCATTTTTGCCAGGATTTTGGCTTTGAAAGACTCAATTTGAATGTTTGTTTGTCCCACTCCCATTTCTTCTTTTTGCATTTTGAACACACAGTATGCAGTATTCACGACAGGATAACCCGAACCACAATTAAATGAGCTTCAGCGTGCCTATCCCCGCCTTCCGAAGACTTGCATAAGTGGGTTGCTCCTGCACACTGTGGTCCCTGCCCATCAAACGTTTCTAATTACACCACAGGAGTATTGTTATTTCAGATTGGGCGAGGACAGGAATCAGCTAGGGATGTTGTCCTCCATAACCGTCCCGAGTCGTCCTCTCAATGTCCCGCTGTTCACTATTCTACTCCCACTCCCGTTTGGGACCATAAAGGAAACATTTCCTACCATCCTTTCAAAGCTGACCAGAGTCATTTGTACCGGAGAGACGAGATAGAAAACGGGGTAAAAAACTTGTTTCAAATATCCCTCGGCTTCAGAGCGGCTCCACACTGACTCCCTGAAGAAATTAAAAACAGCCTAACTGCGGGCTCTTTCGGATGTCCTCCTCCGTGCGCCTACGAAAACGCAACAGCCCCCACCGGACTCGGACACACGTGGATGCTTTTTAAGTTGCACATTGCTACAAACGGAGGAATGGAAATGCGGAGGAACTAGACAGGAGGGAACTGTAAGATAAAGTAGGAGGCGTGTTCAGTCATTTCACACCTGCCAACCCTGAAGAAATTTGATATTTTTCACTTTGATATTTTTATATTTCTATGTTTTTTATTTTGTGATAAGCGGCACAGAAAAAGGATGGAAGGGTTGACAAAGGCTAAAAAATGTTACAAAAGCCAAAGCTTTTTGTTTACAGTTTTTCTCTCATTACATTACACCTTTTGTTCTACTTCCGGGGAGTTTTTTCTTTGGCCCGCGGCACATTGTAAAAATATTAATAAAAAAAAAAAACCAACAACAGGAAAGACGTAAAAATTAGCAGCAATTGTACAAGAATAATAATAAAGTCAGACATTAAGAAAAAGTTGTAATTTTACAAGAATAACGTCATAAAATGAGTGAAAATTTTAGTAGCATAAACTCGAAATATAAAAAAAACAACAACATTATGGTAGGAACGCAGAAAAGGTTAAAGTGCCATTACAATAAAGTCAAACTAAAGTCATAATTAAGAAAGTTCAAATAGTGCAATAATAATAATAATGATTAATATAATAATAGTATGACAAACAATAACAGCAGAGATGGGAACAAAAGCAGTTTTACAAGATTAAAGTCAAAATATTAAAAATAAAGTAATATTCAAACAAAGTCAAAATTTTATAATCATTGTAAGGAAAAATCATGATATTTAAGTGGCATAGCGTTAAAAAAATACGTTATCCTTCGAATATTATGAATATCATTTTTAGAAAATTAGGTTGGGAAAAAAAATGGAATAAAGCAACAAAGCATAGCATTACCAAAAACAATATATGAAAATTATTTAAGACGAAAGTTGAACTATTATCAAAAATAGTCTTTTTCACCTAGAAAATAAGATATTCTCGTAAAATTGTGGCTTTTTTTTGTCAATACTTTGACTTTCTACTCGTTTTTTTTTTCAATTCAATTTTTTCAATTTCTGCTGGTTTTTTTTAAACTTTGCATTTTTCAACTTTTTTTTGTAATTATGACTTTATTCCGGTAATTTTTTGACTTTATTGTCCTTATATTATAACCTTTTCTGCAACCAAATTTTCCAAAACTTTTTGGTTAGGTTACTATTTTCTCCTATTATTTTGTCTTTATGTCTGTAAAATTACTGATGATTTTTCCATTTTTGCTGATTCATTTTTGGGAAATTGTATATTTGGAATGTGCCGCGGGCCAATAAATCACTTGGACAGCACTTTGCACATCGCTGCTGTAAAGCAAGATATGTTGCATATATTTTAAGAAAAAAAAATGTTTTAGAAACGTCTGAGAGCCACATGTGGTCATCAAAAGAGCCACATCTGGCTCCCGAGCCATAGCTTCCCTACCCCTGTCTTGCATAATACAGTGGTGTCCGGAATATTTTTGGAATTTTCATATTCTTGGGGTGCATTTTTTCCCCACGTATCATAGAACAATAATACGGGTTTTTGTGCCAAATTTCAAGGCACCACTATCTTGCAGTCTCTGCATAGATCTGTCACTGTCAATCACAGCCAGTCATAGCGCAATGTGCTATGTGTGCTGCGCCAGATGCTCCATCAACTGCTTTGTCAACAAGCAGAGGCTTCCCAAGCTTACACAGTGTCAGCCAAATGCACTGCATACATGTTTGTAGTGACAAAGTACAACATATGCAGACTTGTTGCAGATTTTGGTTCACCTCCAGCTGTACAGCCTTTCCAATGTGATGGAGTGTCCTTCCACAAGTACTGGCTGGGTGTCGACCACAGTGCCAGGCGTCCATCCAACTGTAGGACCGTTCCCTCAGTACCCTCCGGGTTTCTTTTTCCCCCCTGCGATTCATGCATTCGTTGCAGGTACTCTTGCAACGGAAAAACAGGGTTGTTAACTTAATTGCAGACACTAAATTACCTGTGCAAATTTTGACTGGGAATCTACACACCTGCACATACAGTATAAGTGGTGGCAATAATGGACTGCCGGAAAGTGCCGGTTTATGCCAGCCCGCAGAGCTTTACTCATTGGCACTTTCACCTTAACGCATTTCAGAATGGAGCTATTTTTACAAAAGCAGATCAACACGCGTTCTGGTTTCGAGTGTCTGTTATGAGCGGTGACAAGCGCGGTGCTTGAAAGGACTAAAAATTAAAGCGAGCGGAGGAGAAAAACAGACACAAACAGGGCCGGCAAAGTGAGTCTTAGTCGCAGTGACAGCGTCTTCAGCAAGGTGACACTGCAAGGAATATCAAACGTGCCATCTGGTCATGGAGAAAGTGACACAGGGACGGAAGACACGCAGAGACAGATTATCACAAGCGCTTAGTTTCTGATTTGATCCCTCATCACAAAGCTGCCGTCAGCCCTCTGATTTTGTATTTTTCTATCTTTAAAATGATAACACAACAGCACTCCAGGGTCCCGTTTGGACTCGTTTCAGCGATCATCAGAGTATTGCTTGTGACTTTTGCTGTCATACCCTGCATCTTCTGCTCTGTAAGAACATGGACCTCCTTGCACGGCAGTAGGTGCCAAGTGTTGAGTGCCAAATAATATGACTTTTGGCTGATATACCATTTGCGGCCTGCAGCTTGTTTTTTTATTCAGCATTTATTGACATTGTGTAGGCATTATGGTCGTTTGCGTTTTTTTCAAAAATGCCCTAATTAATGAAGAATGGCTCTTTTGCAGTTGACCATGGCATACTGGCAGTCAAAAAATACTGAAAGTATATGTAGAATTCTGTGACAATGCATGGAGTCGGCCATGGCATGTCCGACATGATAACGTGAAAAGAAGTTCTCCTCCCATTCTGTGTGGAAGTGTTTTTTTTTTTTTTTGGCTTCTTTGTCCTTCCCACTCCTTTTAAACATTTTCTCAAGTAAATAAATTGGAGGCTAACTAGTGCTAATGTCTAAAGTTGAGTGTAAAGGTGACTACAAGGGTGTTATTTTATGTCTGCAGGGTTTCTAATAACGTTAAAGATTGGATTTAGAAAGTCAGAAACAGGTTTTGAATGCACTAGCTACAAAAACATCACATTTAATAATATTCAGTCCTACTTTGTGGAAATTCACTTATGGCGCTCGGGTGTGAAGCCAATGGCAGGATAAACAAGGGATGAGTGTCCGCTGAATTATTTGGTGTGAAAATGACAAATCGTCAATTCTTCTACTCCTGCCAGTGAAGAGAATCATTCCAGCGTGTCTCCTGCCTCTTATAGTCTTTATGAATAAATAATGATGGGAAATCTGAGCTTTAGGTCGGAGCGCACGAGTCACTTATTGACACTGAAGAAAATACTTGAAAGAAAACATGCATGGAAAACAAACCATTTGCTACTGGGATGTGGATGTGTGCACATCATTTCCCCTTTCAGGAACTGTGAGGGGGATAAAGCAAAAAAACATGTTTATAATCCGTGCTTATTAGAATTTCCATTTTAAAGGCGCCAGTCATTGATATTCATTTGCTTCAGATTCTTGTTACAAATTCAAAATGTCACACTGAAATTGAAAAGCACCCTGAAAGGCGTGCTCATTATTTTCTGAGTAAAATGTTGCGGCCCACTGGTTTGGAGATGCTAAGGGCTGTATAGCCCCTCCGATATTCCTCCAACTCATTTCTCAGATCTTTAATTAAAGTTATTAGTAGGCACAGGTGAATCGGTTCATTAGGAGACAATTGTGTTTTCATTATGTGTTATTAATACTTCCAGCATTTGCCTCGCATTTGTTTTGTGTTTCTTTCATGCTCGTATTGTTTTCCTGCTTCAAGCCTGAATTGACATGACGGGATGTTGTATTTTTTGAAAATAATTTTGGAAAACGTTATTACTCTGTCCATTTTAAAGGAAAAATGTAAATAAATAAAAAAAAAGAATGCAGAAAGAATTGCTTCACAACACAAAACTATAGATTGGTAATTGCCTCGTACCGTTTCATCGAACTGCTCCAACGGTATAAGGCGGAATTATTCCATAAACACCACAAACATACCGCCGAGATCACACAACCTGCTCAGTTGCGGGACAACAAAACGGAAAATGAACATTCAAAAGAGGGGGGAAATCTGCATCACGTATTGGACCTTGTGATCCAATTGCGTGTACCTGGGCCTTATCCCCGTTTCCTCAAGAGGGCTCAAAGGTGGACTTGCGAGGTGTCCCGGGCCCCTCTAAACCCCAGTTCTCCTGACCTCTAGAGCAGCATCCCGGTGAAAATGGTTAGGTGTTACGCCTAAAGGCATGCCCATTGATGCTCCATGAAGGGCTTGGAAATGGATTGGGTTTGGGGGTTCCAGCAGCCCGGAAATCAAAAAGCGCAAGCAGACACCATCACCCTACGGAGGGATGGACCTCACACTTGCCAAATAGTGCAGCGAAACGATGAAGGACATGTACACAAATGTGATTTTGTGTACGTGTGACAACCGCAATATGCTAGAAGAATATTATATGTCTGACCCAGAAAATGAGCATTCACTTATGGACTATTTCATGTCTTCATGCAACACACCATGTACACTCACACAATTGGAGCAGATCATTTGAACAATGTGCACCTTTCTTTGCTTTCATCTGCCAAATGTTGTACTAACATACTGTGTGTGTATGCCGTCATAGCCCTTGCTTGATCCCCATCTGCTCACGCAGAAGTGACGCAAACTGCCTCAACTGTAGGTCATGTCGTTAAAACCCCAAACTGTACAAACTTTAATAGAGTTGCTTGCCAAAGAATGAACCCACATTGAACAAGTCAGGCTGGGGATCTCACATGCTTGGCAGTAGACTATAAGAGTTTGTTTCTAGATGCGAGTTACGTGTCTAAACCCTAGTCACCTACGGGGTGCAAGACCCATACCCCAACCTTGTGCTAGAAGGGGCAGGTGCACCTCCCTAACCCGGCTACTCCGCGTAAAGGGTTAAATCTCCCCGGTTGAGGGACGAGACCTTCACAACCAGCGGCTAAAGAGAACTCACCCAGGTAGTCACAGCCTTGGTATTGCAGAGGCGGCCCCACTGCACCCAGACCCCACATGACAGGAGTAACCGCTCCCTTTTTTGGTTGTAAGCGACACCGGGCCCTCTGCTTTTACGACCGCTCCCCTTCTAAAATGGTTTGTTGCTCTTGGAAAGGACTAGGGATTATTTACCTATCTGCCAGCGATCAGAGGGACTTGTTGTTAGTCTTTAGTACTGCAATAGATGAGAGGTTTTATTAGGACAGATTAGCGAGGGCATACAAGCAGACAGTTTTGACTTAAGGATAATATTCTTAAAGGACTAGCCTAAATGAGCTTCACTCACCTATATCCCGATAAGAGGTAGCACAAGTTGGAAATCCATTACTTCACTCCTACCCAGAAAATGATGCCAGGTATTAGGATAGAAAGTCCAGGAAGAATACGGTCTGTGCTGGGGATTAATTCTAATCCAGGGGAAGTGATCAGGTCGACAGCCTCCCCTGGGAGTCCTCGTGGATGTAGGTTGCTCCCAAAAGAGGCAAGAAAAAGGTTGGCTGCTGGGGTTGGTTCTATACCCCTCCGGGCTCAGATCTTTTTCCGGTAGCTCCACGGTTACTAATCTAAATTTATGAGACCTATCGTCTAACGTTGTTCATTGGCTACCATTCAGCTAGGCCACAGACCATCTACATCTCTGCTCCGTGTCTACCAAAAGTCATATGTTTCAACATCAAATAGAACTACAAGTTCACAGCCACAGCCTTTTGATTGTTTTCGCTGTGTCCTGCTTACATTCAAGAAAAGGAAATATAACAAAATACAAAAAATCTATTGTTCGTGCCTCTGGGAATTTCAACTAAAAGCAATTCCAGGTAAGGCGCAGACAGAGGCTGAAGAGGACTGCCAAAGTCCCTTAAAGAAGAATTTGTCTGCTGCGCTGAATTGACTGAATCCATTACACCCCAACTGCTTGTGTATCGACTACCACAGGGACTTGTAGGCTCAAAGTGCACAGCAGCAGTAGTGACTGCAAAGTCAACATTCATCAGACCAGCCTGTCAACCACTCCATCACTTGGTCCAGGTTGGGGCGCCATATTTGGCTCAAGAGTTTGGTTGTCCTTGATGTTAGCCCATTGCCACCATTGGTTGATGAAAACATTTTGGAACCCTGAATGACCAGTTTGTCCAGAGTGACTGCTCCAGATTCCAACCAGCCCAGCGTGGCCATTGTGCAGTGCTAAAGCTTCTGGTATTGCAACACCAACAAAGCCAGCATGGCTGTGCAAGGGACGATCTGGTTGATCAGATTTATTGATCATATCTGTTCCTGCTTGTTGCACTGTAGCTGTTGAAGGTTCTCCAGATATTATGATCTCTGCTGCCGCGCAGTGGGCCCTCATCAAACATCCCGCATCTCCTTTTCAGGGTGGATT
This sequence comes from Oostethus manadensis, assembly GCA_024372805.1. Taxonomy (NCBI): domain Eukaryota; kingdom Metazoa; phylum Chordata; class Actinopteri; order Syngnathiformes; family Syngnathidae; genus Oostethus; species Oostethus manadensis. The sequence continues at coordinate 228,165 of QODF01000267.1, forward strand.
ATGCAACCAAAACTGTCTAATCTCCACTCCAAGTCATGCGCCATGCAAAGTACCAGTCATTTTGAAAAATGAGTCTGAGCAAGATATACTAATTCTGCCTATGACAGTAATTTCCAGGGCGGGAGACGCTGCCAGCATCTTGTCACAGCAGGGTACCACCAACTCAGTTCTCTCAGAGGCTGCCCTGCTATGGTTCCTTACTCCACTTGAATGGTAACACCGTATCACAGCTGAACTTTCCGACATGCCAGATATACTATTCTCTCAACACGATTTGGACTTTGGATGCACTGACAAAAGTCGGACACCATTTTAAGTTACATGATGAGACCTCTTTCAGACACTCTGCAAGACAGTAAAGCAGTCTGCAGCAATCTGACGAATGGATACAACTACTAACGCTAACAAACTGGTTAACAACTGAACTGCAGAGTGAAAGACAGTACAGGATACTACAGGACTTACTTTAAGACAGTCCAATGACCTTCAAAGGGCTACATCTATCTGGTCTTGAAAACAAGTGCTTTCAAAGTAATTTTGCACGCAGTCTTGACAATCGTATGAAAACCCTTTCCCTTCAAGCCTGGACACACCGGGAAGCCTTCAAATTCACAATCTAATCACGCTCTCAAGAAACGTGTTTCTGAAAACAAAGACACCAAGACTGGTTCAATGAAAATGATGGAGCGATTTAGGAGATGCTGACCAAGAAACACCTGCACAAAGAATACCTAAAAGATACAACTTATGTTGCCAAGGAGGCTGCACTCTGCACTTTTCTATTTAAGGTTGAGTGTAGACTGAGGTAGATGAAAGATACTCAGCTTAAAAACAAAACAGCAAATTCAGACCAATGCGGACAAAACAAACTTCAAGATTTTCTACAGTGCTATCAGGCCATCTGTAGACCACAAAATACAGGATCACCACAGGTGCGTTCAAAGGCATTCAAAAGATGTATTTACAGATGTTGACGTAGTATTCTACACCGGTTAGAATTTTCTCACAACGGCCACAATAATCCCTCATACATCTGTAATAAAAACTTGGGCTACTGTTGTGACCATAACCCATGCCAAGATGAATCTTGACTCTGAACCCAGGACGCCACTTCCTGTCTGTCAGTTTTCTACCCTTGGGAACACATTTTTAGCAACACAAGTCTTATTCATGCCCTTATGGCTTATGTTCTCCTATTATGTTTACTACATTGGGTAATAGGAGAATAAATGTGACTATAGGGGTGTTATTTCATGTCAATAGGGCTTTAATCATGTTAAAAACATATTTGAAAGGTCGTAATCAGGTCCTGTAACTATTCCGCTCCTGTTTCAATTGTAATAGAAGGTGACTTGCGTGTTTTAATTCACTACAAGTAACATTATCAGTGATACTGCTTGCTATTTTAGTCCTCATCCTAGTCAAAATCCTCTGTGATTTAAAGTATTTCTGTTCACAACACCATTCAATCATTTTGTCTGAACAACATTCTAACGTGATGTGGTAGAGAAGTGCCAGGATGTAGTCATAGCCACAGTACAGCAGTCAGTTTTCATTTCTATACAGGCCCTAGGTCAGGGATGTCCAAACTTTTCCCACCAATGGTCAGATACTCAAAAATGATACAGGGTCCACTTTGATATTCCAAAAAATTAATATTTTCAAAATGTATTCTTTAAAAAATGCATCTCATCTTTGTGATGTGGTGAAAAAGTGTATATTATGGCTTCATTCCCATAATAATCTACTAACTTTTTTCCGCAACCTAATTTCCAGAAATTACAACTATCTTTCTTTAATGCTTCAACCCAATGCTACTAAAATGACATTATTTTTGCTCTTAATATGACGTCTTAATATAGACGCTTATTCTAGAAAAAAAATTCTTGTAGAATACGACTTTTTTCCTCTTAATATTCTGACTTTATTCTTGCAAAATTACAGCAGTTGTGTCCTTGTTTCTATTTTTATTTTTATTTTTACCAATCCCACTTTCTTCTTGTAATTTTTTCCCCACATAATTCGTCAATTGTTACCTTATTCCCTGAATAGGACATATTTAAGCACAGCTGTTAATCAGGTCAGTGACCCAAAAAAACTATTGACACATCACTCAAATCTTCACTATTACAACCTTAAACATCCTCCGTTTTGTACGCTGCTGTACGAAGGCTAGAGGTGAGGTCGACAGACAGCTGTACCGGACCACCGTGGTGAAGAGAGAGCTGAGCCGGAACGCAAAGGTCTCAATTTACCGATCAATCCATGTTCCCAGCCTCACTGTGGAGATCGAGATCGCGGATACAGGCGGTGGAAATGAGGCCTGCCCAGCCGGGAGAAGGCCCCGGGGCAGACCTAGGACACGCTGGAGGGATGATGTCTCACAGCTGGACTGGGAACACCCTCGGTGAAACTGGAAGAGGTGGCCGGAGACCTAGAAGCCTGGACCTCCCCCCTTACTGAAACTGCTGCCCCCCGCCAAACGGACCCGGACAAGAAAATGGAATGGAATGGAACAAAGCCCGTAGTAGTTCATAGAACCGATAATACACAATCCTGTATCCGTTCAACGTCAGCGCAACAGCTGATAATAATTCTACTCACAATTCTAGTAACAAGCATGCCACATGAGGCCAGATCAATATCAATATCAAGTATGGCTTTCCATTGACATGCTGGAGCAGAAAACAGAAACCTTACCTCCTGATAAACACTGTCATTGTCCTCAAAGTCACCCGCCTTCCTGGGCAGCACGTGAACGTGAACATGCTGCAAGCACACACAGAAGAAACACGGAATCTCCACAATGCAAGTACGTTAGAATCAAATGTATGTACATGTGTCTGCATGCAGATATGTACACACATGTATCAAAAAACTAAGTTAACAGCAAATTGCCTGCAGATACAGGGTGGCCCATATACTGCTGCCGTTCAATGTGGACTACTACAGAAGGCACTATGTTTTATTTATTCATGCTTTGATTAGGTGCTGTCTTATGGAATCACAGGAGCGCCAAAATTGTATTGACATTGCTTTTACCGCTTAGTGACGTGACTAAGCACTTAAAACATGCATGTAGCTTGAACTTTTATTTACACGGTGCCCGCAAGGCATGCTGGATACTACAGCAGTCACTTTCCTGGAAAAAAAAACCTTCTTGTACTCACATTGCTTTTTTTACGCTACAAGTTTCTAGTAGTTTCTACTAGTTTGTCAAAGGATGTGCAGATTTCAGCAAATTCTACATGTTTTTGGCCTGACTGTGAAGTAGTTCAAGGATAAAAATGAGGTACAAATATAAGGTACCTCATTTAGTACTCAGCCCATCACCATCATGGAACAAGGTAGGTGGCTGCATGGAAGAACTGTGTGTGGCCTTACAGTGTACAAGTACTACTACTTAAGAGTGTAGTATCACATGAAACAAACTAGGCTAGGGGTACGTACGTGTTGTAACAACGTGTAATATTAATCTTGATGAGACAACAGCCCTCGCACGAAGAACTCTGCGATCATGTGACTCTCCCAACCTCACATGTAATGTGAGTTTTCTTACGTGCTGTTATTTTGTCTTATCATGTCTACATACTGGATAGTAAGGGTGCAAAAGTGACTATAGGGGTGCTATTTCATGTCAAGTGGGCTTTAACAGATGGTCGTAACTAGAAAAACATTGCATGTATGAATAAGGCGCCTTCAGGGAAATTCACTGCAATTTCTGGAGCTTCTAACTCTTACGCTTTCCTACACGCTTAACTTGCTTTGCTAAAAAGAAAAGTAGAGCAGCCCATTTTTGGTAGTGGCGGGCATTATTGATTCCTACGGGTACGGAACCGGTATGGATACTACTAGAGAGCGTGTCAGCAAGGCTCATTTACGGCCTACAGACACCCTAGCCGCGTGAAATTGAAGCGATGCAGTCGTGTCAGGTGACCACTGACCAGAAGAGCGGTTGTGCCACGCCGGAGTCAACTACACAACAGCACAAAGCAGTAAAGGACACGATTGAAGCGTCGGACGGGCTCGTCAACATGGCTTCTTATGGGTGTGAATAAATCTCTGAATAATTCAGCAATGCCAAGAGTTTAGCCGTGAAAATGATTATTTAATAGTGTGGAAGTGTTGCGCAAACCTCATGCCATATTAACAGGTGGTGAATTATTAAGTTCTCACCTTCACAGTTTGTCCGGCTTCGGGGCCGTCCTAGTGGGAACAGAAAGCGGTAATTAGAAAGGGGACGGAAACTGTAAAGTATTTACATGAATAATTTGCAGGGATTTTAATTTCAGATGAGCCGCGGCACTTTGCTGCGCTCTAATGATAACAATTTTGGCAGTACAATGTTGCAAAAAAATTGCCATGACTCATTTTCATTAACTGAGCCTGAGCTGAGCCAAAAGGCAAAGTTCTCGATTTACCGGTCGATCTACGTTCCTACCCTCACCTATGGTCATGAGCTTTGGGTAGTGCCGGAAAGGACAACATCGCGGGTACAAGCGGACGAAATGAGTTTTCTCCGCAGGGTGGCTGGGCTCTCCCTTAGAGATAGGGTGAGAAGCACTGTCATCCGGGAGAGACTTGGAGTAGAACCGCTGCTCCTCCGCATTGAGAGGAGCCAGATGAGGTGGCTCAGGCATCTGGTTAGGATGCCTCCAAAACGCCTTCCTAGGGAGGTGTTCAGGGCACGTCCAACCTGGTAGGAGGCCTCAGGGAAGACCCAGGACACGTTAGAGAGACTATGTCTCTCAGCTGGCCTGGGAACGCCTCGGCATCCGCTGGGAAGAGCTGGAGGAAGTGGCCGGGGAGAGGGACCTCTGGGCCTCCCTGCTTAGGCTGCTGCCCCCGCGACCCGACCTCGGATAAGCGGATAAGAAATAGGATGGATGGAGGATGCTAACAAGGAGGAGCTTTCGTGATAAAATTACGTTAAGAACACAGTTGGACTCTCGCAGTGTATTCATAACGAGATGACCGTCGTTTTTTTACAGATAGGAAAGGTGGTGGTGAAAACTGTGGTGAAACCAGCGATGTTGTTTGGTGTAGAGACAGTGCCGCTGAGGAAAAGACAGGAGGCGGAGCTGGAGGTAGCAAAGATGAAGATGCTGAGGTTGTCTTTGGGTGTGACCAGGATGGACAGGATCAGGAATGAGCACATCAGAGGGACAGCACATGTTAGAAGTTTTGGAGAAAAAGTCAGAGAGGCCAGACTGAGATGGTTGATGGCTGTTTTTTTATGGAAAAATATGCCGTGATTTTACAAGAAAAGAGTGAAAATAGTAAGAGAAAAAATTACAATCTAACCAAAAAAGTACTTAAATAATAAGGACAATTTGTAATATTATGATAAACTAGTAAGACTGGTTGCGGAAAAAAGTTATGTTATGAAAATAAAGTCAAAATATGAAGAGAAAAAAGTTTTCATTACAGGAAGAACATTTGTAAGTTGAAATGATTGGAATATTTTTTTTAAACAACAGAAATTTTTTTACAAAACTAAAGTAAAAAAGTCACATTTTTAGAATGAACCTGTAAAATGAAGAGGAAAAAAATGTCATTTTAGTAGCATGAAGTTGAAATATATAAAAAAAAAATTAAATTAAGTGGTAATATGACAAACAGCAAAACAAAATCAGAAAAATTAGGCTGGTGCAAAAGTTTTAATATTATGAGAAAAAATGGTAAAGATTATTTGAAAAGAAAGTTGAAATGCACAGGCGATAGTGACGTGCTGTTATTATCATTTCTTGACTTTTTACACGGGCTGAGGATATTCGTGAGTCCAAATTCAGGTTTCTTTCATTAGACGACATTGAAATGCAGTCTTTGTTTACCGAGCATGGAAAAAAAACTGTCACATTCACCAATGCGCTCGTTATTTCCATGACCAACAACGCCTATGTGGACATTTACATGCGGTGAAAAAACTTATTTTTATTTGGAAACATGTCGTGGGAGTCCAACAGTAGGCTATTATTCATCCCAGGAGTGGCCCACGACTGCAGAGCCTTAATGTGGTGACTAAAACAGGCGAGCTGTCATGATTAATCTTCTGTCATCACTTCTCATCACCTCCCCAGTCAAAGAAAATGATATCAAGGTAAAGATTGCTCTTTGCTGCTTTGGAGTTTTTTTTTTGGTGTTCTCTCACCTAACCCGTGAAACAATTTTCTCTGAGAGGCCGCAGTGCAGGCGAGCTGCTATTTTCATATTAGCATATATATCACCAGTTATGCAGAAAAGGCCCTTCAATCTAAGGTGAGGGCCTGTCTGGGCATCTTGTGGGCGTCAGAGTTAGCTCAGTCTGTGACAGATGAGCTGATACGGGCGAAGATACTTATCGAATATTACTTTCTTGTTAGTTTTCCCGGGTGAAAATATTTAAATACAATTATCACCCCACTGCTTGATTTCCCCCTGGAAACACAAGGAAAACACTATTATTTTTTTTAATATATTTTTTTTAAGTAGCGCTCACTTGCAGGCTAAGTCACAACAAACTCTCTTGTGGTGCAAAAATGAAAAGATGGATGTGTGATGAATAGTGAGAAACTGGTCATAATTCACAATGAAACAAAATTGGCCTTTGGTTGATTATGGTTTGGTTTGATTGATTATTTATACAGTGTCATATTTGGCGCAAAAATTGTGTAAAAACCAGGGCTCCCATCCAAATTAATCATAGTTTTCAAATGAATTAATCGTGATTAATCAAAATCATTAGTCATTAGTTAATCATTGTTATTATATATATGTGGATGTATTAAGAGCTGGAAATGAACTAAGAATGTAAGTCACACCACACATGATCGTCTCTTCAATAGCCGTGTTTTGCAAGTTTCAAGTCAATCTCAAGTCTTGAGTCAGATCTAAAGTAAAGACATGCAAATCTGGGTCAAATCGCAAGTCCAAACAAGACAGGTCAAGTAAAGTCCGAAGTCATAGGATTGTAGTCCTTCCATCATAACGTAATTATTTAACACTTTGAGAAAAACACTGGATGCATTTTTCATTGTTACATTTTTGAATAAAATAAGACTTGTGTGACAAAAAAAAGACACAGCATTCAGGATTTAGTCAGTGCACTGAAATGTCACGTACATTTTTGTTGTTTGTTCTTAAACCTGATTGGACGTTAATTGATGCATTCAGGTTCAAAGGGAAAATATGATGTCTGGCTGAAAATGATACAATAACTATACTTTAAATTAAACACATTTTACTCAACCCGTTGAAAATGAAAATCTCAAGTATTATCTGAGTCAAGTCCTGGAATCTTGTAATGAGGACATTTCAAGTCGAGTCCAAAGTCGTCAAAATTGTGGTTTGTTGCGCGACCCGAGTCATCACCTGTGGCAGCGGAACATTTGAATCACACGTTTGCTATGACATACTGTGATGACCTTACAGCAGCATTCGATTAGAGAAAGAACTGCATTAAAATGGTTTCAGTCCTGTTTGTCAGATCGCTTGCAGTTCGTGTCCACTAGTAATAAAGAACCCAGACACGTGAGGGTCAACCATGGCATACCACAGGGTTCTGTGCTAGGACCGGTATTGTTCATGAATTTTCATTGATTGCTTGTCTGCAAAAATAAATGCTTACAGAATCATTTTCTCTCACCCCTTAAATATGGATCAGGAGTGAAATCCAAGCTTTTTTTTTTTTTTTTTTTACCTGGATGGCAATAGTGAGGGAGGTGGCATTGAAGTGCTTCTCAACCAGGTTGGCAACCTTCTGGGCGGTGTTGAAGAGATCTGTAACTTCATCTGGACCAAGATCCCGAAAACGCTCCACTTGTCTCAGGGGGCAAACAAGCACATCTTTTGGAAAAAAGTTAAGGAAGTTCACGGTGCAGAAGATCACAATCACAATTGCGTTAGCATTCAATATAATACAAACTCTCATTATTAAGGAATTATTTTTTTTGTGTACAATCCGCTATAAAAACATGCCCTAAAAATCATATATGTATATATTCTGTGCCCAGGAGGGATTTCCGTACGGGATCCTCCCTTCCTCCGGTTGGGCTTTGACAGGACGAATGAAGAGCCAGAACATGTCCTCTGATCAAACCACATCATTATCAGTTACAACTGTTATTTTAGTGTTTTTGTGATTCATTTTCAGGGTTACAGTGCATGTAATAAGAACAAGGCATTGCAGATTGGTTTTACATTGCAAATGTAATCATTTCTTTGAGGGAAAACATCTGTTACACCCCCCCACCCCCACACGCACACACATCCCCAATCCATTACATTTCCCAATGCCCTGGTGTCATTTTTCAACTATGACAATGACTTCACATTAGCCTGAAAATAACATATTTCCCTGACCCTTGTCAAGCTCATCTCACAGACCATTTTCACACAAATCTAATAGCGCTCGAGCCAGTGGGCTGTTCGCACATAAAATGAAGCAGACTTCATAACGCCCATGCAAACTAGCTGGAAAGGTGCACTGTATGCGTATTCTCCAACATAAGAAGTACAAAGCTTATCACAGAAGAAATCCTTTCCTGGACCGCAAATGTTTAATATCTTTATACTTCATTAACTCGGGTGGGTATACAAATATTGCATTGTCCTGAGAGTTTCCCATTTTTGCCCATTTGACAAAGATCGTTTACGATCGGCTACTTTTATATCTTTTATATATCTTTTCCATACGATCATCCCTCGTTTATCACACTTAATCTGCAATAACTTAACTTAAAGTAGGATTCAATATCAATAAATTGAACATATCCGTAGGTTTAACATGTATTAGAGCCCTATAGAGATAAAATAACAACCCTATGGTCAAGTTTACCCTTGTATTACCCAATATAGTAGACATAATAACAGAAAATACAGTCAAAATACAGTCATCCCTCGTTTATCACACTTAATTGGCAACAACTTAACTTAAAGTAGGATTTGATATTAATAAATTGAACATATCCGTAGGTTTAACACGTGTTTGAGCCCTGTAGACATAAAATAACAACCCCATGGTCAAGTTTACCCTTGTTTTACCCAATAAAGTAGACATAATAATAGAAAATAAGCCATCTTAGACATGAATTAGATAACACTGACTGACATGTTAGCGTTCACGTCAACGTTACTGACACATAGAGACCAATGGGGACTACTACTCTACTGCGGCTGCGAGACGTTTTCATTAATTCATTTTCAAAAAGAATGCACCTTGAATTTGCTTGCTGTGTCAGTTGCATGCCATGTTTATGGGCGCAGGGGTGTCCGACACACACCTGCACATGCAGTATCTACTACTGTGCTGGAGAACGTCGCACTGCTGCCCACACAATGAAGACTCTCAGGTACAATAAGGCGTTTCACGCTCAGTTGCATTTATTGACACAAGAAGAGGGGCAGTTTACAGACTAAACGGTCCTCCTCTTATTATGCACAAGTCTTTTCATGAAAGGGACTGCATGTGTGCGTTACGAGAGGGCGGGATATAACGCTTGCAGCACACACTCAACTGTGCCGTCTGCAAAAGCCAACGCAATAAACCGTTTTCTCTGATGATACAGAAATAGCATCGTCGACCTCCCTCGTGCTAAACGCTCCCACCGCTTTAACGATCTCGACTTTTCTTCACTTCGCCAATATATGAGCGAGTGCACTCTGTGTACATGTCTTACACGCTCGCAAAATAACAGGCAATGATGAAAGCAGCAGGATTCTCAAATGAATAAAAATGCCCTTTGTCTTGGCAGTTCAAAACCCTCCGTGGTCAAAACAAAAAGATCCATCACTGCCGTTGCAACAATTGGCTCTTTCTGCCTGATTGCAGCTGCCCCAGAATGGCCTCCATTGCCCGGCGTGGCCTGGAAAACCAAGCAGCACCGCCGACACGAGCGCTGCACATTCTTCACACAAAGAAAAGAGCAAAAACATTCATCAGAATCACACGCCGCCGATCTACTGTACGTGCAAGACAAAGAACAGTTCAAGCAGCATCTTTTCCTAAGGGGAACTTCAATGCCTAAGCAAACCCACAGCGTGGATCATTTCCTCTCATCTACTAAATAATACGCATTTCATTTCAAGCGTATCATAAAACCACAAAACAGACCCATTCTCGGCCGCACGGTGGCTGAGTGGGTAGCACATTGGCCACACAGTCAGGAGATCTGGAAGACCTGGGTTCAAATCTCCGTTGGGCATCTCTGTGTGGAGTTTGCATGTTCTCCCCGTGCGTGTGTGGGTTTTCTCCGGGTACTCCGGTTTCCTCCCACATTCCAAAATCATGCATGTTAGCTTCATTGGCGACTCTAAATTGTCCATCGGTATGAATGAGAGTGTGAATGGTTGTTTGTCTATATGTGCCCTGCGATTGGCTGGCGACCAGTCCAGGGTGTACCCCGCCTCTCGCCCTAAGTCTGCTGGGATAGGCTCCAGCATCCCCGTGACCCTAATGAGGATAAGCGGTATAGAAAATGAAATGAAATGAGACCCATTCTCCCAAAGAAAGAAGGGAAACATATAGTCATTCTCTTCCACCAAAAGGCTGAGGAACGGTTTCTTCTTTCCATGCATTCATGGTTATCTTACCGCGCCGCGAAGTCGCCTGCAGGGTAAAGGCACAGACTTGGATGTGACACATATTTTAATTGACTAATTATAAATATCATATTTACGATGGATTTCACAGTGAAGTAAACCCATTGTTCATTCACTCTTGGGGGTGTTAATCTACATCTGCACCCACGGCTGCCGTGGGGTAACGTGACGGAAACGTTGCTGTCAACTCGCACTTACGTTCATTCTCATTCACACACGAGGTGAGTCAAGTTTCATTTCAAACTCTGGGATATAAAACAACCGGAGGGTGTGTTCCAACTATCGTGGGATCACATTCCTCAGCCTTCCCGGTAAGGGCTGTTCAGGGGTTCTGGAGAGGAGCATTCGCCGGATAGTCGAATCTCGGATTCAGGTGTGGTTTTTGTCCTGGTCGTGGAACTGTGGACCAGCTCTATACTCTCGGCAGGGTCCTTGAGGGTGCATGGGAGTTTACCCAACCAGTCTACATGTGTTTTGTGGACTTGGAGAAGGCATTTCACCGTGTTCTTTAGGGAATACTGTGGGGAGTGCTCCGGGAATATGTGGTAATCGGACCACCTAATCCAGGCGGTTCGTTCCCTGTATGACCGGTGTCAGAGTTTGGTTCGCATTGCCGGCAATAAGTCAGACCCGTTTCCAGTTAGGAGTTGGACTCCGCCAGGGCTGCCCTTTGTCACCAATTCTGTTCACTACTTTCATGGACAGAATTTCTAGGCGCAGCCAGGGACTTGAGGGGTTTCAGTTTGGTGGCCACAGGATTGGGTCTCTGCTTTTTGCAGATGACGTGGTCCTGCTGTCTTCATCGAGCAGTGACCTTCAACTCTCACTGGATCGGTTCGCAGCTAAGTGCGAAGCGGCTGGGATGAGAATCAGCACCTCCAAATCTGAATCCATAGTTCTCGCCCGGGAAAGGGTAGAGTGCCATCTCCGGGTCGGGGATGAGGTCCTGCCTCAAGTGGAGGAGTTTAAGTACCTCGGGGTCTTGTTCACGAGTGAGGGAAGGATGGAACGCGAGATGGACAGGCGGATTGGTGCAGCGTCTGCAGTGATGCGGACTCTGCACCGGTCTGTCGTGGTGAAGAGAGAGCTGAGCCGAAAGGCAAAGCTCTCAATTTAGCGGTCGATCTACGTTCCTACCCTCACCTATGGTCATGAGCTTTGGGTAGTGCCCGAAAAGACAAGATTGCGGGTACAAGCGGCCAAAATGAGTTTTCTCCGCAAGGTGGCTGGTCTCTCCCTTAGAGATAGGGTGAGATAGGTTCCTCTCGGCCAAAGTCAGCTGGGATAGGCTCCAGCATCCCCGTGACCCTAATGAGGATAAGCGGTATAGAAAATGAATGAATGAATGAAAGTTTGTAGACACGTTGTTGCCACGTCGGATCCAAGGAGTGTGAACAGGAAGACAGAAGTCAAAGGACACAAACCTAGAGTCAGGTATTGTCTTTTGCAAAAGAAGAAGAGGTCTTCACTATCTGCTCCAACCCGTTCTGAAGAGCCTCCTCTCCTTTTTGCCTTTTATTACTTCTTACATGGAACCAACACACTCCAATCACCATATTTGGAGTTCTTTGTCAGTTGGTGTCTGGTTGTGGTCCCTATGGGTCAGGGGTTAAAAATGTGGGTGCGTGCAGTATGCACTCATGTAGCTGATACATTTCTCCCCGTGCGTGCGTGGGTTTTCTCCGGGTACTCCGGTTTCTCCCACATTCCAAAAACATGCATGTTAGGTTAATTGGCGACTCTAAATTGTCCATACATATGAATGGTCGTTTGACTGGTCGTTTGTCTGCCCAGTCCAGGGTGTACCCCGCCTCTCGCCCAAAGCCAGCTGGGATAGGCTCCAGCATACCCGCGACCCTAATGAGGATAAGCGGCATAAAAAATGAATGAATGAATGAATGAATGTCCATTTAGGATCACAGGATTGAATGATTTGTTTGATGATTCCTCCGTCTTTGTGGACGGCGCGACTAGATGGATGGAGCGATTCTTTGGTAAGCCTACTTTTGGACACCCTCCATTTTGGTTACAAAGTGAACAGGTCTGTGTCAACACGGTGCGTCAATTAATCCTGCAGCATCTGCTCGGAAGAACTGAAGCCAGAATCCAGTTGGAGGACAGCAACCCTGCCTTCCATCATTCTACTTCTTGTGAAGGATAGGCTGTCCTAGCTGAGTGTACCTGCAGAAACTGAAGCTGGAAAACAAACAGTACTGGTACTGGGGGGCCGCTGGTTTGTGTCTGTGTTGTGGCGAGGTACAACCACAAAAGCAAGAAATAAAAGCAGAGACTCCACCATATGCAACCTTCGCCATGGTAACACCCCATTAGAACCAGTCTCCCAAGTCCAACACCTCAAAGCACTGATCACCTCAAAGACATTTGGAGAATTGTAAGGAAAACAATGCTCAAGACTATCTTCAATGGTGGGAAGTCCTCCAACACCAAGATTGGGCAATCAAAACCTTTGTCTGGTCAACACTTGGCGTTGGCTGTACATCCTGGACCTTCACAAACAAGTCACACAGTCGTAAGGTCAACTACTGACTACTAAGAAGTTGTAATTGGATGTTTGGGTGAATCAACAAATCACTCGGTGACAGAAAGTGATGATTTTGACTCTAAGATAGAACTGGAATGAAGGCATGACACATGGCAGCACCATTGCTGCCTCTGCCCGTTCAAGAACTTTGATTTGGCCAAAGTCAGCAATCACATAACACTCGATACTGACAGGCGCGGAGGAAAGAGTGCCGGGGGAATAAGTGTTCCCCGTCATGTTCTTTTCTGAGGAACAAAGACGCACACTCATTGGGAGTGCGACTGAAGCTCAAAATTGTCATCTCACTCAAACGCTCGCAGCTTAAAACACACATCATCCCCGCTGTCACAAAGAAAAAACGGCTGTGGAATCAGAATTTCATTACACAGCAGCCTATTGAGATTTGACAGGCATTGTGCCTCTGGACAGGACTCCCGTCTTCTAAATCAGAGTTATTGTTTGAGAAGATTGGACGCTCCTTACAACCTGACTGGCGGCAATTATCTAAAAAGAGCCACAATGTGAGAGCATGAACGGCAGAACAGTAGCAAAACAAACCCAATCCTCCTTGTGTTGGGGCACCTTCATTTGAAAGAAGCTTCAATTCAAATCCCAGCGCAACTTCACCAAGACAACAGCACAAAGCTTCCTTTTTCTCAGCATAAACTACAGGGTGTCCTCAAGTCTGCACAAATAAGCCTACTGTATTTCATACCATTAGTAATAATTATATACCGGGTGTCCCAAAAAATGTACACACACTTTAAATAACCGTAAACTAGGTGTTTATTATAATTTGTTTAATTTTCAACATGTAGAAGAATTTACAAACATCATTCTAGTGTTCTCAACTGATGTCCGTTCTGGTCCAGACACTGCCGACAACGCGAAGCGATGGAATAGCACACATCATGAATTCTATTCTATTCTCTTGCTGTTTACGTGCATTCACCTTCAATGGTTGCTCTACGTTCAGTGACCGTTGCAGGTCTCATTGCGTAGCCTTTGTCTTTTAGGTAGCCCCATAACAAGAAGTCTAGTGGTGTGAGGTCTGGTGAACGTGGAGGGTATTTAACAAAACCAGTCCACCTATTTGGCAAGATCTCATCAAGGACGGATCTAACATCGCGATGGTAGTGTAGGGGTGCTTTCCTTCGGAGGAGATCTCGTCAAGGAAGGCGTCCCTACACTACCATCGCGATGTTAGATCCGTTAGATCTTGCCCAAGGAAGGCATCCCCAGTCTAGTGGTGCGTGGTCTGCGGAACGTAAAGGATATTAAACAAAACCCCTCTGTCCGGTCCACCTGTTTGGCAAGATCTCATCAAGGACGGATCTAACATTGCGATGGTAGCGTAGGGGTGCCTTCCTTGACAAGATCTTGCCAAAGGAAGGCACCCCCAGTCTAGTGGTATGAGGTCTGGTCCATTTACTGTATAGTTGTGTGTGTGTGAACTTTCTATTTTTTTCCCTTTCTTTTAAAATTGTAATTATCTAGTGCATGTACTGTATTATCAATTACGCGATTATGAAATATAAAACACGTTTTGGTATAATGTATGAATATTACATGACCAGACATTAGGTACACTGTGTACATGGTACAAAAAATGATGAGTATGATCAATCGGGCCTACCTGACACAGTGTGGCAAGTGGAGGAGGAAAAGCAGCTTATCACCCAGACAATTTGATATATGATATGGTGAGAGTCTTTACCTGAACTGAAGGGCATGACAATGTGCTGCTCTGCTTCCCAGTATAAATACACAATATTCTGTATTAGAGGGCAAATTATTCAGGGACTTGGCTGGGTACATTACTTATGATTGAAATATAGCCTTGTATGAAACACAGAGGAAGATAAATAATCATATTAGTAGCAGATGCAGTGCTTGAAATTATGCATGCCCCGCTCCACATTTGCCCCATAAAACCGACACGAGCATCCGTAATTTTTGACAAATATACACTGACTGCAAAAACAAAAGTCTGCATGAAGCTGCAGGCCACGCAGACAAGCTGGCTGCTGATTGTACAATGTACTGTTAGAAGGTGTTATCGACGTTCAAGGCACATTTTGCAACGCCACAGCGAGTGGGCAGCTAACCTGCGACTGAACGCTGAAACCAAAGCGGATCCTTGATCCTACCGTGGCAAAGGCTCTTGCAAAAGCTACTTGCCTGAGGAGCTACACAAGCAGAAGCCAGGAAAATCAAAACAATCTTTTCCTTTGAGCCATACAAAGTGTACTTTCAGTGGACAAAGCAACAACTGTCCACAGCTACAGAAGAACGCTCAATGGCGTGGATGTCAGAGCGTCTCGGAGCATCCCACCTCACTAGGGTTGCAGGTATGCTGGAGCCTATCTCAGATGTCTTCAGGGGTGCAACCTGGAGTAGTTGGCAGCCATGTCAAAACAATATGAAAAAAAAGTTGTAATGTAACGAGAAAAAGTTGTGAGATTTACAACATTAACATTGCAATGTTAAGAGGAAAACTAATGTAATTTTCATAGAACAAAGTTTTTATTTCAAAGCCATAATATGGAAGACAAATCAAGTTGTAATTTTTCCAAAATTAAGATACAGAAAAAGTTATAATGGTATGAGTGTCAAGTAAAAATATTATAGGAATTAATTAATTAAAAAATTTAGAAGAAGGAAGCTGAAATACATAAATTAAATAAACAACAACAGAGATTGAAAAAAAAATAAAGACCGGTCAATTTACCAGAGCAAAGTAAAATAGTATCAAAAAAACATTTTACTAAAGTAAATTTTTAACATTATTGGTAAAAAAAAAAAAAGTAATTTTACTACATACGTGAAAGAAAAATGTTATTTAAAAAAAAGACAATTGACAGTAATATGACAACCAAAACAGTTTTTATATATTAGATTAGGGAAAAAGTTTATAATGTTATGGGAATGAAGTAATAATATAATAAAAAGAATATTGACAATGATGATTAAATAAGAAATGTAAAATATTTGGAAATTAAAAAAGCAACAGCAAAAATGAGAAAATAGTGAAGTTGATACTAATAATACTCTTTTTCACCTATACCACAAAGCTAGGGCTGTTTTTTTATTGAAATATATATAACTTATAAGCATATCTAAATGTGTTGCTTTACAAAACAGCAAAGTGGTCATTTTCATGTGACCCTGTGACCAAACAGAAACTTTCAAACTTTTTGCTCTTCTCGTCTTTGTCTCTAGTCTTCAATAGTTGCTGGGATCCCTGACTCAACCGTGTGTTGTTTGCAACGACGTTTTTGCAATGAAAAATGTCACAAAGTGGCCGAACACAAAGTGATGCTAGGAAACAGCAAAATGGGATTTTTCGGCACAACTTTGTCATATTCGGTAAAGCTCGCTTGTAATGACGCAGGAAAGTACAGACCATCAAAGTTGGCTTCAAAAGCTTCTATGGATTGCGGGCAAACTAACAAAAACAAAATGCAGATCTGTTAGAAGCGGGGAGAAATCAAGTCACAGTCAGTATTTTTCTATTTCCATTCCGATTTACCCACAAGTGTACATCGATTTGGTCAACTCGGCCGTTGTAACATACCAACATTGGATCAAAAAAAAGATAGGAAATGGCACCTCAGTATCAATCAACCAATTGTATCAATGTTGGACAGACCTCTGCATCTGATTTAACACAAGAGCCAAGACGGGGACCGGAAAAGGAGAAGAAATCAATATTTGCGGTAAATGCCTCCAAGAAGCGTGCTGAGCTTTGAGATAAGGACATCACTCGCCTCAGCTCGTGTGCCTCCATCCTAATTTTGCTGCTTGCTCTGCCTTGTCTTTGTTCAAGGACTGGCAGGATAAGGAAGTACTACTTCTGGATCACAAAGCGGTCAGAGAGCCCAAGACCAAAAGGTCCACTTGAAATAGGAAGTCACATCATGGAAATCTACTAGGATAGTTATTCCTATTGGCCATCAAGTTGTGGTTTGAAACACCAGTGATACATGACATGATACATTTAAACCAATGCAATAATTATTATTTATTCATTCATTTTATGTACTGTGTGAATGAATAAGACCGGGCCAAGTACTGTCCACGGGCCAGGTAAAGCCTAACAAACAGACCCATCACCACGCGTTCTGTTCTTTACAGTGTTCACTTAACTGAAGACTGCTATGAAGGAACAAGCATTTGGCCTAAAAGTACGGTATAAATGCATTTTGGATGCTGGAGCGGTATTCCTGGTGCTATGCTATGCAGGAAGGGGACAAGATCAAGCGTGTCACAAGTTGCCACAGAACAGTAAGTCATGCCTAATTTACGCATTGTTTTCTAAACACTACGCTACCATTGCCAAGTTGCGAGCAAAACTAGTAATAATCATCAGTTTTTCACTCATTTAAAAATGTTTCTCTGCTCGCATCAACTACGGTCGATGTCACGCCCCTGAGAGCCATATACCCCACCGTGATTGGTAGGTTTGTCAGCCACGCACACAACACTGTAAAAATTGCCATTCATATAAAACTCGAGGGCCGCACTAACATTAAACTTTCATATTAAGGTGGGGGCCACAAAATATCGACTCGCAGGCCACAAGTTTGAGACCCCGGATTAAGAACAATTTAAAACAATAATTGAAGGTTGAGGACCTCGACGATCATTTAGACTCATCATTCTGTGTTTTGAAGCCGACCACTCTTCATCTCCATGTCTCTTCCGCATCAGACACGCTAGTTTCATCGTCGATGGTTCAAATATATACGGCTAATTTCTCTGTCATGCATGCTCTCTATCTATTTCATCTCGAAATGCTCCTTCCTCCTCGAAAACCATTGACACATTGCTCAAATCTGTGCTATACAGGTAATGACTGTAAACATCCTGCTTTCAAACAATATACAACTTTTCTTTGCCGCTTGTCCTCATTAGGGTCGCGGGTATGCTGGAGCCTATCCCAGCTGACTTTGGGCGAGAGGCAGGGTACACCCGGGACTGGGCAGACAAACGACCAGTCAAACGGCCATTTATATGTATGGACAATTTTGAGTCGCCGATTAACCTAACATGCATGTTTTAGGAATGTGGGAGAAACCGGAGTACCCGGAGAAAACCCACGCACGCACGTGGAGAACATGCAAACGCCACACAGAGATGCCCAACGGAGATTCAAACCCTAGACTTCCAGATCTCCTGACTGCGTGGCCAACACGCCAACCACTCGACCACTGTGCAGCCCCCCAATATCGAACGTAAAAGCACTTTCCGGTCATTACGGTAATCCAAGAAACTCCATCACAGCAGCTCCTAGGATGCAACTCTTTGATGTTCAATGATTTCTAGCTTAAAATTCTAATGATAAATCCAATTTCCTTTATTCGGAGAAAGGTTTAATACGGCAGCCATATAAATAGTTAAATATATAAATAACAATCAGTGTTGGTTTATGCAACACGGCCCAAAAGGGCATCCTTCAGGCATGTGAGGAACCGTTTGTTCCTGAAAAAGAGCAGCAGCATTGAGGCATTGTTATTGTTCTGTGTTTCTGATATGCTGCATTAAAGACAAAAAAAAGTCACCTTGGTTGCTGAGTTTCCCGTTTGATCGCAGACCTGAAAGCAATCATTTGCAGAGATGGCAGTTGTGAAGGGTGACAAACTAGCTCCTGATGTTTTGTTTGAGCTGCCATCTGGTGTTTTTGGCCTTCAATGAGTTATTGAAGAGCGAAGGAATGCGTAAAAGGGGCTGAGATGCCAATCTACGCGTTTTCTTCCCCGTAAAATGACTCCATTTGCTCAGCACTGAAAGGCTTTTGAAGAGATCCAATCACATGACAGTTCGAGACATTAACTTGTTTCAGTACCCTTCATACTCCAGAAAGATGGATGCTGTAGAACTTGCTGAAAGATGGCCAACAAATGTATTGTTTCAACTCAGTACTTACTTACCTAAGTGCAGTACGGACAATAGACTTTTGGGGGTCCATAAGACAATTATAAAAATGCTTGACTTTTATGAAATTGTTACTATTTTTCCATGCACACACACATTTTTCAGATTTCCAAATGAAGGTCCTTTGGTGGTTATTAGAAACCCAGTTCGGACCCCGGGCTATATATGGCTGCATCAACCACTGAACTGCAGATAAAATAGGCTTAAAAAGACCACTGCAATTTCTATTCATTTATTTATTTGATTTACTGGTTCTTGATGAATTACTCCAGCCTGAACAAACTGGTTGTTTTAATCTAAGCTGCTCATCTTTTGGAAATGATTGCCATACACGAAGCACTGACTGTCACCGGCGACGGGATTTGCAGTGCTATTTTTAAACTACCGTAAGTCTTGAACCATAGATATTCACTTATTTCTTTAACTATTTAATAACATTAACTCATAAATGAGAATATTTTTATGGTTGCGGATGTAAAATGACTTGTCTTAAGACAATATCGACATTAATCACAATATTTTGTGCACGAAAATGGTATCAAGCGTGAGTCATTTTAGCTCGGAGTATCCCTTTAGAACTTTTGTAGGAATTATAACTGCAAGATGGAATATGTTCCTCAAGACCTGTTTTATACTGTGGAACCAGGTTAGTCAGTCCTGTTGATCGGTGATGTGCAGCCAGGGCCAGCCAGGCCTTCTCTGCTGGCATAACCATTACCAGAAGTACAGACCAGAATTCCAAACTTAAATTGTGCCATTAAATTGTATTAATTTATTTCTAATGGTATATCATCTGCATTTAGTAGCGTTTTTCTTAGCTGCACTTCTTCCGTTTTTTCTGTTCAATTCTCTGTGTTGCCAATCTGCCCAGGGCCTTCAAAATCAAGAGTGCTGGCCCATGTCACATACACACTATAAGCAATAGGATTGGGTTTTTTTTAGCCAATCAGACTTCCTCCCGGGGCCATCTCGCAGGCTAATTAGTGACCATGTATGTACTATAACTGCACTTTGCTCAAGGTTCCAGGCAAGCTTTTACCTTGGACTGACCACAAGTCAACAGACAAAAAGAGGCAGACCGGTCACATACATTAATGATTTTCAGTCTTCTGTTGCCGGCTGCCCAGGGAGAAAGCACACCAGCACAGAATGAGCTGAGATTCAAACTCACAGACATTACAAACAACTCAGCTGACAGACCAGCAGCCAGTCGACATCATTAAGCTTGGAGGTGACGCATGTCACCAAACAAGCTCGCCTTCCAAGTCATTAACCAAACTGAAGTTCAGGTTTCTTCCCAGTACACTCACCTCACCTCCTGGTTCAGGTCACACTCCCAACAAGTCCACACAAAATCTTTCCAGACAAAAAAAAGAGACCATTTGGCAAGACGAGATGTACACTGGGTTAATCAAGTTGCCTAATTTGCCCATGGCCTGTTACTCACTCTGGCGAAGAAGACGCATCACTGCAGAAAAAGACACAATTAGGCCCATTTAATCTGGCCCAGGCAGACACAAACAGGAGAAAAAACAGCTGCCACACAAACTGTATCATTTTCATTCAAAGTTGAAGCCTGCCTCAGTGGCCTATAAACACACCAAGGTGACAAACACAGTCAGACAGGAAGCTTGTTTGCAGAGAAGAGGGAAGGGCATTTGTGTAGAAATTGCGTGTGAATGCAATGTGGGGGAAAAAAAAACCAAACATATATACATACTTTTTTTTTTTTCACGATCCAAAAAGTATATTTTCTGCATATATACATAAATATGCTTTTGCATTTAGGTACATGTTATAGATATGTATACTGTTTATGCTGCTATGTTGGCTGACAAAAATACTAGTGTGAGCAGCACCCATTTTTCAAATTTTGGGTAGACCTAAAAAACATTCTCTAATGAGAAAAAATGTCACCTTGACGGGCCTGAAGGTGTCCAACGTTACTGGCATGACAAGGAGATCCCACCTCATATGTGCTCCACAAGAGACAGTGGAAGGGGTGCCATCATGATCTGGGGGGCTTTTTCCTTCAATAGATGGAGCAATGGAGCTTCAGGTTGTGCAGGGGCCTCAAACAGCAGACTGCTAAGTAGAGATGTTGCAGGGGGAATCCCTCATGACTGAAGGCCCTCGTCTGTGGTAATTACCCGTCTTTTTTAAGACACAGCAGTCCACAATGCCCGCCTGAAAAAGGAGTAAGTTCACTCTTATGGACTATTCGTGTTCCCTTCATCTAAATCTAATGGAGAACATTTGGGGATGGATGGCAAGGGAAGTGTACAAAAATGGACATCCGTTCCAGACAGTGGATGCCCTCTGTGAAGTCAACTTCACCACCTGGAGCAACATTCCCACAAGACTCCTGGAAACACTGGGATCAAGCATGCCCAAGATTGGAGGTTGGGTGTTTAGAGTTTTTGAGCCGTGATTGTCAACTTTTGATTGCGCGTTCATTTTTCTTTGCAATAAATAGCTTACTCAAAATTGTTGTTATCATTTCTTCCTTTTGCATTTTTAAGTTCTACCTAAAACTACCTTAGCATCTAACAGTTCAAAACGTAAATTTTCACAATTTTTCCGCTGGTCTTAACATTTGGAACAGGAGTGCACCTACACTGTAATCCCTCGTTTATCGGGGTTAAATGGTTTTTCCAATTTCCATGAAGTATGATTCCTTATTAAAAAAAGAAATATTTTCGTACTTAAAAACACAGAAAACGGTTTTAAACGTGATTAGAGCCCTCTAATCAAGAAATAACACCTACATAATCACCTCACCGCTTGACCCATATAGTAAACATCATAACAGAAAATAAGAATTACATAAATAAGACATAACATAGACTCACGTTAGCATTGAGGGAGTTGTTTTTGATTTTTTCTGGACAGTGTACTTCCTGTGGTGGCTTTTTTCTCCGCAATGTAATGCAATGGCGGCTGAATGACACCACGTCAGGACAGGCAGATGCTCAAAACACAGCATGAATAATTCAACACTTTATAGTTCTATGCTATATAGTTCTATGAACTTTTTTCCAAAAAGCGAGCTCTAACCCAGCATCGACTTCGCTTAATGTAATATATTGTTTTGATTTTGATTATGTTCTACGTTGTTTGTTTTTTGCAAGTGAACATTAAATTTGCAAAAATTACATTTATGGTTCTTGGCGGCACCCATGACAAAGTCGTTGTAGCAAAGTGTCATTTCCGTTGACTTTATTCGGTATATTTTCCATCAAAATGGTAGTCATGCCAAAACCTTGTGTTGCTGCTGGATGTTTACTGCATCTGAGTGACACGGAAAGTTTGTTTTCTTTTCTAAACAAAGAAGGTAAAAGAAAAAAAATGAGAATGAGAAACCGATGGAAACTCACCTCAAGTTCAGTTTTTTTTCTTTGCAGTATTCATTTTACGAATGACTGCCCTGAAGCAACACAAGGAGCATTTGGCTTGAAAGTACAGTATAAATGCATTTTAAAAAACGCATGCTAGTCCAACAGTGGAATAGTACCGGTTGCTACACTGGAGAAAAAAAAAGACAAGAACAACCACAGAACAGATTAAGTCATGTCTTTTTAACATAATGAATTCTAAAGACTATTCCACCATAGAGACAAGGTTATTTAAACATCTTTTCACAGCAACTTGTTGACGGTGGGGGCGAGGGCGGTGACGAAATATGAAATAAATCA
>QODF01000267.1:251695-424095 GCA_024372805.1 Oostethus manadensis
TTTTTTATATGTCAGTGTTACAATTTTGCGCCATTCTCTGGTGATCTTGGAAAGTAATGTCACGTAATTATATGCAAATGATTCGTATATGGCATTGGGTCACAATCAATGCACACGGCTAATGAAGACACGGACTATAAATTGGCGGGTTTTCAATCAGCTGGGAGTCATTTGATGTTGCTTGTTCTTTTTCCATTGCCTTTCAAGATGGTCTCTCTGCATTCACGTCATGTCTCAACCATAAATGGCATCGTTATTATTGGTCCGGGGTACCAACACTTTGATCTTAAATTGCCAACATCAGTTTTGCAAAAACCTCTCCGCAAGAGCGGTGCGGTATCAGCCTTCGGCGTGACTGTTAGCGACTGCATAATTAAAGTCTGCTAGATAAGTCAGCTGCAGGTGTCCTAAGAGGCAGCAGCAAGGAAAAATGCATGAATGAATGCACACAGCAATCACTGTGATTTGCCTTGCAGCCAGCTGCAGCGCTCATCTCAAAACATTTCACTTTCATTTAAATATATTTAAATACCTTAATCCTATCCTATAGCTGATTTGCATGACTTGGACAGAAGAGACATATCTTTAAAGGACTAAAAGGGAGAGGATGGGGACTCCAGGTGACTGCTGTGGGCTTGATGGGCAACTCGGTGTCATTTTGTAATGGCAGTTATTCAGGGGATTTAAAAGAGATCTACATAAATATTGATTTGCCGGGTAATTGTGGCCTAGGGCCTGTTACGTATCAGTTAACAAGTCTGACATTTAAGAGCCAGGGCTTGCAGGCTTGCATACGCTCAACGGCAAACACGTCGCATCTATAAAACGGTGGTTCTCCAACTGAGAGCACAACCGGACATGTCCACTGCATTGCCCAAAGTCAAATACAGACACGATTCGGAATTCAACCCCAAACCGGCAATATCTCGGATATGCTCAAAGCGCTGCCATAGATGATGTAGTGCAGGATCTCAGCTCACCTTCTCTTCAGTATGAGGACTCGGATCAGTAACTGCAATATTTTCTGGGTTACACATACACTAATAATTACGGCACTAGCATATTCATAATCCAATTCTTCCTGAGGGTTGCACTGATTTCCCATACGGCAGACAGAACAGGAAGTGATGTCAGAGGTTTAGAGTTGAGTTTAGGTTGGTCGTGGGTTATGACCCCCACATTATGATTATTATTGTTGTGAAATAACTTAAACCTGCAAAAAATGCTTTTTCAGACGTCTGGTGAACACCTTGCAATTCTGCTCTTTGTCTATTACCCATTACAACATCAACATTCAACGCAGAAGTGCAAGCGTGGGTGTCTAGGCCAACTCAAATAATTTCAACACTTAAAGCTGTAAGCCTTTTTGAGTGGTTTCCATATTTGTGTAAAATTCAAAGGAAATGTAGCCAGCTTTAAAATGAAAAAGTCCATCAGCGTTCACATATCTGGATGTCAGCGTTTGTGCATATAAATCCAATATGTCTCCAATGTTGCTGCTGTCTGAACTCGGATTTTGCAGATCTGACCTACACCACTTTTTGGAGAAAACTCATGCAAGATTTAGGCGAAAGTTCCTCGTCATCCAAAAATTTGTTTAAAAGTTTGCATGAGTAAAAGGACTCGGGTCAATGTCCCACCACTTCTCACCCACGTGCTCCATGGAACATCTCAACAAGTTCCCCACAAACTGCCACAACCAAAAATTTTGCCGTCTTTCTTCCTAATCTTGGTTAAGAAAAAGTTGATTCTGCTCGCATAAAATCTGAACTGGGCATCATGCGCTGCAGTGTGAACCTTGCCATTGGGAAAATGTATTTAATGACGGCTGATTAACGATCAAGAAACACACGTAACGGGGAGAAGCTCAACAAAGCAATTTTGAGAAAAACAGAAGACAATTCAAATGAACACGTGGAAACCAGCAAGCAGTCGGAGAGCAGCACATGCACGCTACAATATCATTTGTTTCGTCTTTTTCAAGAAAAAGGGTCTACGGCGAGGGTGCCCAAAGTGTGGCCCGGGGGACATTCTTTAAGTGGCCCTCGGCAAATTCAAAAACACATACAAATCAGCAAAATAAAGTCAAAATATTACGGGAAAAAAGTTTTAATCTAGTTGTAGTTTTAGGAGAATAAAGATAGAAACATACATTTAGTAGCAAAATGTTAAAATATTATTTATTAAAAAGTTTTGCTGCCATTTTTTGGAAAATTAAGTTGCAAAAAAAGTTACAATGTTATGCAAATAAAGTCATAATATTATGTCATAAGTGTGAGAAGAAAATTACAAAAAGGGACATTTGAAAAAAAAAAAAAGTGGAAATATTATAATAAACAAACTAAACTAAATAAAGTTCGAGTTTTTGTAATATTAGGTTGACGCAAAAGTTGTAATAAAGTAAAAATATTATGGGGGGAAGTCAAAATATTACGAAAAGAAAATGAAAAACAAACAGCAAAAATGAGGAAAAAACCAGCAAAGACCAAACTTCATTCGAATAATGGTTTTCACCTATACCAAAAGGGCAGTTTATATATATATATATATATATATATATATATATTACTTCTTAGCATATCTACATGTGAATCAAAGTGGCATCCTTTCATTTGTCAGTGTGTGGCCCTCGCTGAAAAAAACCTGGTCTAGGGTTTCCAGGTTCTACCAAAATACACAAAACTGAGGTACATTTTGCTAAATACATGACGTCCCAGGGGGCTCTTTTTGTCCCGTCAGGAGGGCTTGACGGCTCAAAGCAGACAGACAAGACACAGCGGGGTTCAGCATCCGGTTAGCGTGATGGATATGTCGAGTGAAAAGCATCTGGCTGTTTAACGTGATTCCTTATGACGTGGAAACGAGGGCAGACTGGATGCACCAGACACCCGGCACCACGGGCTAAAGTCTCCCGGGCAAAACCAGTAAAATCATAAATTCAATCAGTTCATTCCTCCCTCGGGTCTTCATCGCTACAAGGTGTAAAAAACGCCATCATAAACAATGGCGGCCCACAGCCATTACTAGGATTAATAACAATATGAATTCATTCTTTGTGCTTATGCACCACAAGACATGATGTCTCCAACTAGCTTCAGGAAGATACGGCTGACATCTTGGCAATGTCATACTGTATAAATTTTAGACGCTTTGTGATGCATTTGAACCGTTCAGGATGAAACAACCTGGAGTGGGTGAAAAAAAGTATTTTGAGCCCCTCCCGATTTTGCAAGTTTTCCCCATTCTAAACATCCTTTCTGTAAGGCAGTGGTTCTCAAATAGTTGGGCGGGTCCCCCTGGGCAGGTGGCAGGGAGTACTTTCAATATTAAGTGTAAACCTGCCAATATGTCCACATTTACAGTATTATACTCAACATGCCCTTTGACCCTTGAATACACTTTTTGAGCAAGTAAGCCAAGAATAAGTCATTAGACCAAACGACCAGCGTTGGTGGAAGACAGCAAGTTCCGCCCATGGATTTCTCACTACGTGCTACCTGGAAGTCCTGCTGGAGCTCCATCAGACAATGTAAGGAAAGTCTTCTTAAAGAAGGCGTTTCATCCTCTGTAAGTTTCACGAGTGATATACGTTCTCTTCAAAAACAAAGTAAAATATGTTTGGTCTCAATGAAGGTTCTTGGATGGTTCTTTTTCTCAGATCATAAAACTAACATCAGTGGTGTAATGTGGATTTCTGGTGCCATAAAAAACATTGGAACCCCCGCCTTTTATTTTTTACCTACCTTATCAAGAGAGACTTACAGCTAATCCATGTGCATGGTATCAGTATATCTCATTGATGATCGGTAAAGCCAGATCAGATCACCTCTATTAATTGTGAGTATCAACATTTCAACTATTTTATTTTTAAAACGTCCCACTAGCCCACGAAAAACAACAAGACAAGACCACAAACGGAATGTTTGGCTAAAATAGTAGCAACTGGATGACCAGTATCATCAACACCCATCCATTTATTTTCTATGCCGCTTATCCTCATTAGGGTCTCGGGTATGCTGGCTGACTTCGGGGGTACACCCTGGACTGGTTGCCAGTCAATCGCCATTTAACCTAGCATGCATGTTTTTGGAATGTTGGAGGAAACCGGAGTACCCGGAGAAAACCCCCACACACAAGGGGAGAACATGCAAACTCCACACAGAGATTCGAACCCAGATTTCCTGACTGTGAAGCCAACATGCTACCCACTCATGCACCGTGCGGCCCTATCATCAACACCCTTTTAAGAAAACTGAAACACTGAGTGGTTTATGAGCGGTTACATTAGACTTCTAAAGACAAGTCTCTTTTCCAGTTGTTGTAATCACGCCTAAAGTCGCTAAAATAATGGATGAGTGTCATTACATCATGACAACAGCCATATTACAAAGGCAACAAAGCAGTAAGTGTTCATTAGCAGAGAGGCAATTGTTGGCATGAGATAAGAAGCCGAGTGCTGAGAATTGATTCAATCCTTTATATTTTATATTCCCATTTAATAACAGTTTGCTGTCATAATGTGCATACACAGTGATGTGCAAAAGTGATTGATTTATCATTTTTTGGCATGTCTGTACTTAAATGTTTCAGATCATCAAATTTAAATATTAGTCAACCATAACACAACATGCAATTTTCTTAAAGAGTCTTTTTCTGTCAGGCGATACCAACATGCGCAAACTATTATCATTTAATACACACATCAGGCTTATTTTATTGCGACGCCACGAGCAAGCGTCTTCCCGAGGAGATCAGCATCACTCATGCGCCGATGTCGACAGAAAAAACGATACCGATGTGATGGTATTTTTATGCCACTATTAATGACATTGATCAATATTACCGACATTCCTTGATTTATGCCATATATATATATATATATATAAATATAAATAAAAGGATTCAAGCACTGAATATCAGTTAACAGCAACACAAATGCAACCACGCTGCCCCGCCTGCACTGGGGCCTCGTTATACTGTATTTGTAAACACATCATTTTTGATACAAATGGCGTTGCATCTCATTAGCTTGTGCACACACAGCCAACAATGCTCAACAAAATCAGAACAGCTTCTTCTTTGTAAGTTTGCCCACTAACAAAGAAATGATCAGTCTATAATTTCAATGGTAGGTTTATTTGAACACTGAGAGACAACAATGACAAAAAAATCCAGAAAAATGCGTTTTAAAAAAAAAGAGCTATATATTCATTTATAGGAAATAAGTATTTGATCCCTTTGAAAAACGTGCTTCAGTACTTGGTGGCCAAACCTTTGTTGGCAATCACAGAGGTCAGCCGTTTCTTGTAGTTGGCCACAAGGCTTGCACACATCTCAGGGGGGATTTTGGCCGACTCCTCTTTGCAGATCCTCTCCAAGTCATTAATGTTTCGTGGCTGATGTTTGGCAACTCCAACCTTCAGCTCCCTCCACATATTTTCTATGGGATTAATATGCTTCTTCTTGAGCCAATCCTTTGTTACCTTGGCCGTGTGTTTCGGATCATTGTCATGCTGGAATACCCAACCACGACCCATCTCACCCAACACTTGACGGTACATCCATTGATGTATCCATGGATTGGTGCAGCGTCTGCAGTGATGCGGACTCTGCACCGGTCTGTCGTGGTGAAAAGAGAGCTGAGTCAAAAGGCAAAGCTTTCAATTTACCGGTCGATCTACGTTCCTACCCTCACCTATGGTCATGAGCTTTGGGTAGTGACTGAAAGGACAAGATCGCGGGTACAAGTTCCCGAAATGAGTTTTCTCCACAGGGTGGCTGGGCTCTCCCTTAGAGATAGGGTGAGAAGCACAGTCATCCGGGAGAGACTCGGAGTAGAACAGCTGGTCCTCCGCATTGAGAGGATCCGGATGAGGTGGCTCGGGCATCTGGTTAGGATGCCTCCCGGACGCCTCCCTGGGGAGGTGTTCAGGGCACATCCAACCAGTAGGTGGCCTCGGGGAAGACCCAGGACACGTTGGAGAGACTATGCCTGTCGGCTGGCCTGGGAACGCTTCAGCATCTGCCGGGAAGAGCTGGACGAAGTGGCCGGGGAGAGGGAAGTTTGGGCTTCCCTGCTTAAATTGCTGCCACCGCGACCTGACCTCGGATAAGCGGAAGAAAATGGATGGATGGATGGAACTTAACAAGAAAAAAAGTTGCAATTTTACAAGAAAATAAGACGTAGTAGAGATGAAGATGCTGAGGTTCTCTTTGGTTGCGACCAGGACGGACAGGATCAGGAATGAGCACGTCAGATGGACAGCACACGTTAGAGGTTTGGGAGATAAAGTCAGAGAGGCCAGACTGAGATGGTTCAGACGTGTCCAGAGGAGACAGAGTGAATATATTGGTAGAAGGATGCTGAGTTTTGAATTGCTCTAGGAGGCCTAGAGGAAGAGCAAAGAGGAGGTTTATGGATGTAGTGAAAGAGGACATAAAGGTAGTTGGCGCAAGAGAAGAGGATACAGAAGACAGGGTTAGATGGAGGCAATATATTCGCTGTGGCGACCCCTAAATGGAAAAAGCCCGAAGGAAAAGAAGAAGAAAGAAAGCTAATCCGTTTGTGCTGTCATACATCATTGCTCGTAATAACACAGTTAAAGTGTGAGTCAAATAAACTAGTGTCAGGTAAACAGACTTTCAGTCATGTGTGCTATCTTTTAGCTTGATTTAGTTTCCAGTTCATTTGGAGCTGATAATATATATATATATACCGAGCTATTTATAGTCCTTTCAATAAAATACAGTACGAATGGGCATATTTCAGACGTAGTTGCAAATGTCGACTACTTAAATTACATTCGTTATCAATAATTCATTTGAAAACTGCAGTTAATCTGATTGAAATTTATAATCATTTGACAACCCCACACAACTGTGCTCATTTGTCTGCCTTGTCCCAAAATATTCCATAATAGTTGCTGTGCCTTCAAACAAATCTTCATCTATAAGCTGACAGACTGTCTGCATGAAAGGGGCACACAATTGAAAAAGGAAAACCTCCTCCACCCAGTCTTGGAAAGAAGAAATTAGGATGGCACAGAACTGCTCTAACAACATGGCAAAGTTCACCCAGACAAGCTTTCAACCACAAATGAAACCTTCTTGCCGCTCTAAGCTCCACTTAGATTATCTGCTGTCTTCTTCACCTGCCAAGTGAACGGCAGCTCTCAGCGGACCCATTTTAACAAGAAGCGCCTCCGGGAAAAATAAGGCATGCCAGCACATTGCAAGTGCACCCCATGGGAGACAGCAGCCGCGGTTTGCAACTCTATCTGGACCATGACGTTCCAACAAAGTAACAAGGAAGTCTCAGGTCCACTGGGAAGGCGGGGCTGGGTTAGTGCTTCACTGTCACCTTGGGAAAAAACAAGAAAGCACACCAAAAGTGAGGTAAAAAAAATAAAAAATAAAAATAAACCCTTGTTCTTTGATCAATTAACTGTGGGAAAGTTTCAAGCAATTACGGATCAAAGAAGGCGCCGAGTTGCACTTCTGAGGCTTTCAAGGACTTTAACAAGTCGCTTACACGCCTGGCAGTGTAAAACCTGCCATCGTCAATTTCAACCTTAAAAGGACACCAAGATGATCAACGCCCCTCATTCATACCCCAGGAAACAAAGCCCACACGACAGACAGGCCGGTCATACAACGCCCACACGGGAAGCTTTTCACCCTTTCATCCACACAGTGAAGCAAACAACAAAGCTACTTCTGATGACATCACCGCCCCATCGACGTCACATGACCAGTGACCACGGCCGACAAGGTTAACGGTTGTTAACTGAATAGTTTTACAATTACGGTTTCACATGCGGAAAACAATTCTAAATGCATGTAAATACATGACAAATGAAAGGGTTACGTGAACATTTAAGGTTACTTTTGCCGTCACTCAAGACGTGATTCTTGATGTGACTGCAAGTAGGAAAGTGGTGGTGGTTAACCTCGCTGCCACATTGTGTCTTTGGAAACTCTCATGTCTTCACTGAAGGTAAAAGTAACCCTAAACGTTCATTTATCACTTTCATGCGTCACTTTATATGCATTTAGAATTGTTTTACGCATGTAAATCGGGGTATCACTGTATCTGAATACTTCAAGTGGTATGACTCACCCAAGTCCAAATGCTCCTGATATTTTTTTACCATCCTATACTGCTCGGGTGTGACCAGGATGGACAGGATCAGGAATGAGCACATCAAAGGGACAGCACATGTTTGAGGTTTTGGAGATACCAGAGTCACAGAGGCCAGACTGAGGTGGTTCGGACATGTCCAGAGGAGACAGAGTGAATATATTGGTAGAAGGATGCTGAGTTTTGAATTGCTCTAGGAGGAGCAAAGAGGAGGTTTATGGATGTAGTGAAAGAGGACATAAAGGTAGTTGGCGCAAGAGAAGAGGATACAGAAGACAGGGTTAGATGGAGGCAATTGATTCGCTGTGGCGACCCCTGAAGGGATAAGCCCAAAGGAAAAGAAGAAGAGAGTGCAGGATATGATGCCCGATTTGGATTTTTTAATTTAGATCTATAGATGTGGTTGTTCACATTACCAAACAAACGTGACTTGTTAATGTGAACACAAAGCGTCTGGAAAGTGGCGTGCATGCGCAAAAGTGTGACATCACTCGCATTTCTCTGCGTTTACAGCGATGTGCGATACCATTGATTTCAATTCTGATTCGATACTGGGTCAAATTCAGGCTGGTATCGGCGATAACGATTCGATACTACAGTATGTGCAAATTCACCTAATGTTGTTAAATTGGAAAAATTAGTGTATCGTATTTCAAATCTTAGCATAAAGAAACAAGACATCGTAGTCATTTACTGATTTATTTGAAACCCTAAAGCAGTGGTGTTCAAACTGGGGGGCGCATCCCCTAGGGGGGGCCCGGCATTATGACAGTGCAGGGCTACCACAAAGATTTTTTATTATTACCGTATTATTCGATTGGATTGTGAAACTAAAAATCATTTTCATCTCCAAAAGGGGCGGGGTGGGGGTGCTGCAAAAACAGCTTTTAGTCGGGACAGAAAGATCGTAAATCCAATGAGTAACCCCATAAGGTGGCTGGACTCACCCTAAGAGACAGGATTAGGAACCAGTTGAAGTGGCTCGGGCATCTGGTCCGGACGTCTCCCTGGGGAGGTGTTCCGGGCATGTCCAGCCGGGAAGAGGCCCTGGGGGCAGACCGGGAACACGCCGGACGGATTATGTCTCACAGCTTGCCTGGAAACGCCTCGGGGGTCTCCCCAAATGGGAGACGAGGCCGGGGACCGGGAAGTGGAATGCAATGACATCGTTTGTCTCCATTTGCGCAAAATGCTGGATTAAATAAAAGGGGATAAAAGAATGGCTGAGAGGGAAGTACCAGGTGAGTGGCGGTTCCTTTCCTGCTCACCCTTCTTCCTTTTGTTGGATTTGGACATGACCAAAAATGTAAAACCGTGCAAAACTGTGTAAACGTTAGAAGAGCACAATGTAAGCAGTATGAAACAAACACAAAATCAATTTGGCCTGTTATTGAAGTCGTCAAGGTATTGTAGCGTCCTGACAAATAGTCTGGCGCTCTTTTTAAGCTTTGGTGCCGACATTACGCCAACAACAGTGCTCAATTCCAACGCCGTGGGAAACACTTCCTCGTTACCCACAAAATCACACCGACGGCAGGGTGCGTTCACAAACCGGGCAATTGTTTGTAAATGTATTAAACGTTTATTAACAAGAAGGCAATGTTCCCTGGTCTCTGCAGCTAGGGTGTCATTTTTGAACAAAGGAATAAAACTGGCTGGTTGTACTTTGGAATGGTTTGCACAAAAAACAGAGAAAGCCGATACAGTGGGTAGCACATTTTTTGGTTATCTCTGAAAATGTACATCAGCCTTCCACACGGACACCACCTTGGTGTTTTGCTATGAGTTACAGAATGTATTGAATCCAAATGTGTTTCTTACCTTCTTGATCAAAATGGTGCCACTTGCAGCTTCCTTAGGCTCCATTTTGTCTTGTTTTGCAGCCGTTATGCAAAGAAAAGCTGAGACTTGAGGTGACGAACGCTACTGATTCAAGAAATAACTCATGGCAAAACAGGAAGGTGGTGTCCATGTTGATCTCACCGCCACATTGTATCTTTCACAACAGTCACGTCTTCAGTGGAGGCAAAAGTAACCTTAAACGTATCATTGTTTCATTTACATGCATTTCTAAGCATTTGAAATTGCATGTAAAACTATACCAGTAACACTAAAAAACATTTCAGTTATTTGCATTATTTGTATTTCCTTACTATGGATATGGACATTGGGGTAGTGAGAAGATGACTTTTTTTTCTACCTGTGTGAAAGTATATATTCATATGTGCACAAACGTCCATGAACGTGTGAATAGTGATACCAATGGCATCGATAAGGCACGCTAAAACATTTGAAAGGCCGCGTTTGCTGTGACCCGCACACCGCTGCAGGTTGCGGATTTATTGAGCATTTTGGTCAGGACGCTGTGACACGAGGCAAACTCATCACCCTGCTCGTCACTCTTGCACATCCGTGTTATTTTTCATGTAGCATTACGCGACGTTTGTCCTGATAGTTTTCTTTTCAAGCACATCTGCCGTGCCCGACGCCTGTCACGAATGATGGGTGGGAAACGCGTCCTCTGATATGGCGTCACTCGACTGTGACGCCTCCACCACGGGGCCTCGGTGAGACATATGTTCCCTCTCAACACCGCCAAGCACTTGTTCTCCGGCTTGCAATCCACCTCGCTTTGCCATGTCCAGTAGCCGCAGGTTGGCTGCTGCCTTCGGGTTAAAGACTGTTCAGCTCTGGAGGGAAGGCCACTGGGTTAGCTGGGGAGGTGACAAACCTTGCTGCTCCTTTTTGGCCCGACGTCCCACTCGTTACCATGTAATTATGTGTCACATGATGCAGTTGGGAAATAGAAGACGTCTTGTGAGGATGTCATCTCTTCTGTCCTATTCCTGTGAATTCATTCCAATCCTTCATGCAGGTCATTCTCAGGGCAGTGAATCCATCGCCTCTGGACTATTCCGGCTGTCACAAAGACTTGAGATGAAGTCACGTGGCTTGTTGGGAGGCTTTTCTGTACAGTTTCTTTGTGCCAGTGTTGAAGCGCTTTCCCATTTTCCATATTATACATATTTGTCCATGTACATACAGCCTGTAAGGCTAGGCATTATATATATATATATAATCAGAGAGTATAGGCGACAGCAACCCCGCCCATCTGTGTCAGAGACAAACAAAGTGACTCAGAGCTGGCAGATCTCAAGTACGTGCCCCCCCCACCTCCTGGCCCTGATGTTGCTTTTGAACAAACAGTACATACAATTCAGTGGAGATGAAAACACTGCATGTCATAATAATAATAAATAATAATAAAGAGAGAATTTGGGAAGAAGAATGTTGGCCTCACAGTCAGGTGATCAGGGTTACTTGATCAGGGTACTCCAGTTTCCTACCACGTTCCCAAAACATGCCTGTTAGGTTAATTGGCGACTCTAAATGGTACATAGGTGTGAATGTGAGCGTAAATGGTTGCATGTCTGCCCTGCGATTGATTGGCAAATCAGTCCAGGGTGTACCCCCATTGGCTCCAGCATACCCGTGACCCTAATGAGGATAAGCGGCACATAAAATGGATGGATGGATGGAATTTGGGAAGAAAAAGTCGTTCTCTTTTTGCTCAAAAATCTACTGAAACCGGTAACCCAAACACTAGCTATGGACCGTATATTATATTCCAAAATTCCACATTTTCCACACAGAATTTGCAATGAAAATGAACAGACATTGTTCACAAGTTCCACATTTCTCAGCAGACTCAAACTCACCGGGCTCATTCAAAACACCCATTTTCCACATTCCAAAAATTCCAGTTTTTTTTACAAAAATCTACATTTTCCGGCCCAAAAAGTTGCCATTTCTGAAAGCACACCATGCGTTCCCATAACAAAGCATTCGGGATAACAATTTGTATCAATGCCGTGGTGACACTGTAGCTTTCCCAGTGTGCACAGCATGTGTGTAAATAAACGTGGCCCTTCCAAGCCGAAGCTACTGTTGCGCTGAGGTTGCATTGTTAGCCCGGAACTCTTAAAGTAAGGACTGCTGGTAGAAGTCAACACTAGTCGAGTTCATTATTGTCTGGCAAACAACCTCTCGGGAAGCGTTCCAAAGCGTGGCGCAGGCTCCAGTGAGCTAATTGACAAATGTGCATATCTCACGAGGACAGGCTCTCCAAGTGTTGAGGAATAGTTACCCATGTGAATCTTTTCCTGGCGACGCAGGTTACTGCCTGTGTGCCTGAAACCTCATTAAGCATCCGCCGCCATCCTCCATCTGTTCCACACTTATCCAGCAGAGGCGAGGAGAGAAGGGAAGCAAGCTGTCCATTAACTTCCTCTCTTTCACTTCAAAAAAAAAAAAAAAAAACACCCTGAACTCTCTCTTACATTCAGTCTGTTCTGCTTTCTGCACTGTTATCCCACCATCAACCATGTTTATTGGCATACGTGGGCTTCGAGACGAATGGCATATTTACCCAGCAGAATTAACAGTGATTAATCGTGGTTAATCACAGACTTCCCTAACCCGTAAACATGCACGGTGACACACCATATCAATACATCTTGGCATGTGCCCAATGTAGCTTAAACTACATCGAGTCCCCAAGTGACAGATAGGAAACAATTAGGCTGTCATGTGACAGTCATGTGACTATCCCAAATGGCAGGTGATCAAGCCTATTTTGAAATATGACAGTTCTTCTTAATAATAGCCACGCCTCCATATTTAATGGGAACAGCA
Source organism: Oostethus manadensis (assembly GCA_024372805.1). Classification (NCBI taxonomy): domain Eukaryota; kingdom Metazoa; phylum Chordata; class Actinopteri; order Syngnathiformes; family Syngnathidae; genus Oostethus; species Oostethus manadensis. Next base: position 264,531 of record QODF01000267.1, read on the forward strand.
TCCCAGCTTCCGTCGGTGTCATGTGCAACGGACGGAGACACCCGCCTGTCGGGGTTGTCTTTCCGATGAGAGCTGATCTCCGGGGGCGTCTACCACGGGGACTCCCGACACTGTCAGCTACAGACCTTCTGGGCCCCACTGGCTGCCCCCATAACCCTCCAAACTTTTTAATGAGGCAGTTAGCCGAGCAGCGCTAACCTTTCAGCGACGTTCCCTGACCGAGCACTCTGATGAGAGAGAATATTGATAAAGCTGTCAGGAGGAAAGCTCAGCTGCGCTTAAAAAGTCCCTCCCTGAAACTACTTCTTTATTTATTTACTCTTTGGTCAGTTGCCAATGGCAGCAGTATTTTTTAGTAATTTATTTTTTACAAGTGTTTTTTTTTAAGATTTCATTGTTAGGCTGGTTTTGATGTTTGATTATTTTGAGAAGACAATACAGCATCATAATAGCTGATTTATTCCAAGAAAAGTCAAGTATACAGTACCGACTGGCTCCTCCCCCTCCGAATCCTCATGTTAACTTGACTGCTAGCTCTCCCATGACTTCAGATTAACATTTGCAATAAAAGTGTTTATTGTCTCTCATTTTGCACCGGTGTCAAGTCGTTATGTACGCTTTATTATCGTCATATCACCATATTTATAAATGATTACAGTGCAGAGGATAAAAATCCATTCATTGAATTCATTCATCCAGGGTCAGACTCTAACCAAATCATCCATCCATCCATCTGCTTTTGCTTATGCTAGGTCGGGTCGCGTGGGCAGCAGCCTAAGCTGGAAAGCTCAGACTTCCCTCTCCCCAGCTACTTCGTTCAGCTCCTCCCGGCAGATCCCGAAAAGTACCTATGCCAGTTGAGACACATAGTCTCCCCAGGGAGGTGTCCAGAAGGCATCCTGATCAGATGCCCGATCCACCACATCTGGCTACTCACAATGCGGAGGAGCAGCAGTTATACTCCAAGTTGCTCCTGGATGACAGTACTTGTCATCTTATCACTAAGGGAGCCCAGCCACTCCTTCGACCATTTATACCCCTGAGCTTGTTCTTTTTGTTACTACCCAAAGCTCATGACCATAGATTAGGGTAGGAACGTAGATCGACTGGTTAACTGAGAGCTTTGCCTTTTAGCTCAGCTCCGTCTTCACCACAAAGAACCGATGCAGACACTGCATCACTGCAAACGCCACACAATCAATCTTGCTTTCCATCCTTCACCCAATCATGAAGAAGATCTTGAAGTACTCAAACTCCTCCACTTGGGGCAGGATCTCACCTGGAGATGGCACTCCAACCATTTCTGGGTGGAAACCGTGGACTTGGAGGTGCTGATTCTCATCCCAGGGACAGTTAAATAATCCGGGCCGATGAAGCCAGGGGGACCACATCATCTTTTAAAAAAAGCAAAGACCCAATTCTGCAGCCCCTAAACCAGATCCCCTCCACAACACTTTTGCACACCTGCTTTTGTCTCTGCATTCGGGGGGTCAACTCATTCTTCAGCTCAGCCAAACGGAACACCATTACCATTTAAGGTTCCTTACTTTAAACGCAACTCACCTTTGAAAACTCACAGTATTACCAACAGCAGATAAATGTCACACAAAAATGTTATGTTGGCGATGGTTCAGTAAATTTAAACTTAGTCCAGACCATCCAAAAACACACCGAAAAAAACAATTTAATGTACAAGGTCTACATCGGGAATGGGCAACCTCTGTAATGGCAGGGGCCAATCAAATTTCACTGTCTGTGACCAAGAGCCAAAACATCCAACAAAAACGACTGAGCAAATCGTTCACTGAATGAAATTAAGGTTTCTTAATAATTTTAATAATTCAACCATGTTTCCTTCCCAGAACAGCTCAAAGCAACATTTCCATGACGCACATGAGGGATCTATGCTACCTGAGCATTCACACTGCAGTCGCATCGCATACATATCCCGTTTATATCCACATACGAATGGAGCCTGGAGTCTCATTTGAAAAAAATCGGAATATTGCTCTTCACACTGACACGAAAAAATCCGATATAAAAAATCGGTTGTTTTTGACATCTACTTTTTAAGTGCGTGCTGTCTGGAACCATGCTTTTATGATTATTGCATTTTTACCAACAAACATACCTTAAAGTGCAGTGAGATTGTCGAGCTGACAAGCAAACAACAAAAACTGCTTGGAAGATCATGAAATATAGATATTGATATAGGTAAGTTCAGAAGTACACATCTTCCGTCAAAACGACAAATTCGTTTAGAAGGAAAAAGGTGAAGTGCAACTGGAAAAACACGCATGCAGTACCAAAAGAGAAGAAAACAACACAAAGTATCAAAACTAGCACACAACCCCGGACAGCAATATTGGCGCCAATATCACATGCACGACTCGGTCCAATGGGACTGAACGCATTGTTATTAGCTCTGGTGTCGTAGTACAATGCAAGCAGAATTATGATTTCCCCCGATATTGGATATTATGGTAATATAAACTTGTCCAACAGCGGTGCATATAAATCACCGAGGGAAGTGACGTACAGAATCATCCCCGTCTCTCTGTGATTGGAGTTTTACTAAAATCAAAGTCCTCAAGTACTAGAAACAAAGCCCAACGAGTTGCTTAATGAACAAACAAGCATCGTTTTCCACAGGGTGGTTAAGCATGCTGTCCGGTTTACCGACACGGCACACGAGGGAAAAATTTGATGACATTTATGTCAACAAGAAGGACCACCAAATGCTCAGAGGGCAGTTTGAAACATATGAGACAATATATTCTTGAGTATTTTATCAAATGGTGCAGAGAATAATAATGATTCATGTGCAGATCTTTGGATGTCATCAATTAAAAGTGCACTACAGCAGATACTTTCAGCAGACTTTTCACCTTTTTTTTTTTAATTTGAAAACCCTTTGCAAGGCTTTCTGTGCTTTCCACAAACTTCCTCAATTTCTCTTTAGGCCAGTTCATGTGTTTTCTTTGGCAAGTTGTAACCTCTTCTGCACATAAATAGATTAGCTTCACAAAGACGTCTTTTAACTGTCACAGTACTTACAGGTAACTCTACCTGTAAGTAGAATCACTGTATGAATAACAGTGATTCATCTGGTTAGTCACTTTGGACTGCTATTATTTGAACACTACTGTAAATCAAGCAAATCCATCATGAAACGCCTTTTTAAGGTCATGCCAGAGCAATAGAATTCATGTCAGGACTTTGATTAGGCCATTTTTTGACTCTTCTTCATTTTGATTTTCTTCAACCATTCAGAGGTGGACTTGCTGGTGTGTTTTGGATCATCGTCCTGCTGCAGAACCGAATTTGGTTTCCGCTTGAGGTCACAAACACATGAGTAAACGTTCTCGTTCAGGATATTTTTGGTAGACAGCATGGTTCCATTTATCACAGCAAGTCTTCCAGGTTCTGAAGCAGCAAAACAGCACCACTACCACCACCATATATTTCTGTTGCTATGATGTTCTTTTTTGGAAATGCGGTGTTACTTTAATCCCAGATTTAATGGGACTCACATCTTCCACCTTTCTTGTCAGACCACAGCGTATCATCAACAAAATTGAGACAAGCCTTTAATGTTCTTTTTGTTCAGCAATGGTTTTTGTCTTGGAACTCTGCCTTGCAAGCCATTTTTTTTGCCCAAATCAGAAAGGGGACAAACACTTTTTCACACTTCTTTATACAGTAGTTGACTGCTTAACAGAAAAATAGTGTGATGGGATACTGATACTGATGAGGATACAGAAACTGAAATGATACTGCAAGTTTACTCAAAGATGCCTTCTAAAGAGTAAAATATAAAAGCATGCCTCCGCTATATGGAAAGAAAAATGCAATGTTACAAGATACAAACCAAAAGCACAAATTCAAAATGAAGAACGTTCAAAACCTGCGCTAAAATGTGCCGTTGTTTGTGGCTGAGGAGCGACTCATGATGCACTTCAATCACATTATTGACTAGCAGAGAACACATGCAATGAACATTCACACAGGAGCTGCTGTCGACCGCTCTCTAAACTGCTAACTTGCTGTTATCACTCAGCTACAGTCAACTCTGGCAAGCTGCTATCACACACATAACTCCCTAGGCCCCCCTTCTTAAAGGAGCACACAGATACCCTATTACACTTCGCATCACGTCTTCTGAAGGCCAATTACAATTTGCTTAAATATGCATTTTTTAATTTTATTTTTACTAACAGGCCGTATGAAACTTCGAAACAGCTATCATTTATCAACACATTTTGCAAATGACTGTACGGTTGTATGGATGCAGCATCCTATTAAAGAATCCCTTTGACAAATTGGCCAAGAGAAATGACACATTTTTGGAATAAATTAATAGTTGAGTTATTCGAGAAAGCACGTTTATTGATAATCAAGGGAATACATCGTCCATTAAAGATAACCAAGGTGAAAGTCATGCTCTGTTTTTGGGGAATACCAGCTTGCTTGTTGTCATTAAGTCCTTCTGTGTCCTCAGACACTCGACACTGCTGAGACTGAGCTGAAACCTGATGAAGTCGTACACCAACGCCGTTGCTGCCAAGTTAATGTGACAACTTGCTCTTGTCGGCTGTCACATGCTGTTTCAGCATCCACACTCATAGTAGCACTGCCGATCACCAGTGTGCAAAGAAGCGGCCACTGATAATTCCAGGCTAAGCTGTCCAAATGTCTATCAGATGCGGGAGCAGACGACGACGTCTAGTAGGTGTTCCGAGGTGATACCTAGAAACCAGCGTCGGCCATGCTGGTTACGGGCTTGCATGTGTGAGCACACTGATTTTAAAAGCACGGCAACATACTATGAAACTCTCGAACGGATGTCCGTTCAAACAAGATTAGAGACGGATGAAGTAAGAGGTAGAAAGATCGCAGAGAGGAGGTGGATTTGTCTGCTGTATTAGGAAGACAGACAGGAGATAGCTGGAGGCTTTTGTGCTTGGTAGGTGAGGATCAGCTTTGACATCTTCAAAAGGCTGTCAGAAGCAGTGCCGTCGACTGAACTTTTTTTTTCTTGTGTTCTTGGAGAAAACCGTTGCGTGCAAGGGGAAAGTCGGCACCAAATGTTTGCCTTGGAGGGTACACAGTAGATCGCTGCAGTAATTGAGATGCTCTTATAAATGTCTAATTTGACATGACGTGTAAAACAGTATCAGGAGGTCATCAAACCAAGCGCCCCCAGATGGCGTGGAGTACACCACTATAGAGGCCTTTTGCCATTTGTTGTCTAAAAAGGATGCCTTTGCTGCTGCTCTTGTTTTTGCGATAGTTTTAGGAATGGAATATTTACCATTCTGTTTTGGATGAGTATATCACTCTGGTTCATAACACACAGTCACAAGCCCTTTCACTTGGAACCAACACATGCTGTTCTTTTAATTGTCTCGCACGCATGCAGGTTTCAGGATGGGTCCCCTTCCTGTCTCCTGGCTGAGACACCCAGCCACCTAGCCAAGACCGGTTGAAACCAGATCAGACCAATACACCAACAACGGGAAGTTTCCTGACCAATGCGACCACCTCCACAGTTTTACAAGGAAGGGGGCCTCCGTTTTCAGACCACTTGGACCTCGCTAGATGGTAGGCTATCCAGCTCGGCTTGGTAGCTGACAGTTCTCTCCAGCGCTGGAATTGCAATTGCTTGTATTCACTACAAATAGCACAAATTCTTACACTTTCCTCTAGACTCCAATAGATTTCACACTTGAAAGAATTAAAGAAGCCGGGTGATTCCCGCTATGGTAGTAGGGCCAGATCGGACAATAGCAAGGAGCTATCCTTGATGTTACCCACCCACCCACCCACCTACCTACCTACGTAAATACCAAGCAACGCTTAAATCATACTACTTAGGTCAACCGAGTTGTCTTCTATGCAATATTTGATTACAAATTAAGTGCAAAATTGCAAAGCTGTTGCTCAATGACAGAAGGACACAGAAGCCGGAACCTTCACCGAGCCTCCCATTGTTCCCTGGATGTGACTTCATCGGTATCCCGTGGCCATAACTGGGGTTCTGTGCGACATGAAGTACCAGGACCTTCACCTTGGTCTACCTCCTAGAGCGGGGGGGCATTCTGCCAAAGTGACTCACCCAACCTAGTCTATGTGCCCAAGATGCAACTCAACAGCACCTAAAACCCGCAATCATCCTTATATTGGTTACAAGTGATTGATTGATGCCTCAGAGAGCTTCTTCCTTTTATTCAAAAAGCGAGCCTATCGGGCTTTCGGTCTTGCTTAACACACATGCACTGTACGGACTCGAGAACTTCACCACACTTCGCTCCCTGCCCCAAAAAAACCACCTTGGTTTTTGTATGATTCCGTTGGGCCAAAATGTAGCCCCATTTGTCGTAAAACATTGTGCGCCACAAACGAGCATGTTTTTCCTGTACTGTATCATTCTGCGAATGGAACAGAATGGAGTCGCCAAACAATGCACCTTTTTGTCTACTGTGGTACTGTTGTCCTGGTGGCTAAGCAACGTAACCTGCATTCCTGTTACCATCGCTTTGTGGTGCCTGGGATGATTGTTTCTATCATGCTGCTGGTGAATCGGTGTTAAAATGATCAAGTGTCTGGCTTGGATTGGGTGCTGGAGATTGCTTCTGAACGTGTACCAACTCGACTGAGGGACAACGGCGGCTGATTGGCCACAGCTAGCAGCAGTGAAACTCCATTACACCATCTCTCGGGTGCTCGGTCTCAATCGGTGGTTCCCTCCACCTTGTCCTACAAGACAGTTCGGACCTCTACATTGACTGCGATATAACCCCAGAAGCTGTCGTAAAACGTCTGTTTACCTCTGGAGCCGCTTTTGGAATTTAATATTGATGAAACCTAAGATTCCAACTTCTAAAAACGAAAGTTTGGGACACATGATCGCATGGCTGAAAGCTGAAAGCAAAAAATACATTTCAGGGTTTGCTTTGGAAAATAAGATGTTGCTGGAGAGTAACCAGAACAGCAGCGCCGAGCTGCCGGGTTTAAACATCTCCTTATTACAAATTAATTTTCATTTCCAGTGCAGGGTCCGTAGTGCATGACAGGTAGGCCAACCCCCACTCATCTCTCTTCATTCTTACACACTCCCTGACCTTCTTCCACTTCCTCATTTGACCCGACTAGTCACTTCCCAAACTACCCTCACCTCTGCAAACTTCAACCTCAGCAGCATCAATCTTGATGTTCCTGCACGGCCACAAATTATTTGTATTGTCTCGGTCAATTACTCTCCCATTTATCTTCCCGCAGTGCTGTGACATTTCTCTCTTTCACGCACGTGTGTGTGCGTGCGTGGAAAAGTACATGCAACCACCATACACCCGACAGGGTCTCTATTTGGGCTGTCATATCCATTGTTCGTGTCCTCGTAATGACGGCTGGTTTTTAAGGTCACGGTTTGGTTCATTTTTGCTACAGTAAAAAGGAGCACATTTCAAAACAAAAACTGCTCAGCTTATGTTTAAACAGCTGCAATGATTTTTAAAATGCAACACAAAAACTACTAGCATGTCCTTCCCCAGTAAATACATCTTTCGAATAAAACCTACAAATATTTGAGTAGCATATTTACTGTAAAAACAGTGTGAACATGCTGCTTTGATACTTTTGCTGCAATAAAGATGCTAAGAGCAATGAACGTGTGCTTAACTACCTGAACTAAACCACTGCTGGGGCCCATAAAAATGAACAACAGCAGGAAAAAAATGGCCCCTGGGCCACACTTTGGACACTCCGGCTTTACAAGGTTTCTTTGTGGTAAATTTTACGGTTGGAGACAAAGGCAACAGCAAGAGTTTGAAGATTGTGAATGATTATTTTATTTGTACTTTTTTTATTGGTTGAAGTGTAGTATGAACAGTCCCGTTCCCCAACTTTACTCAACAATAGTGGCACACTGCTTTCATCTTATCCACTTGTCTTTGCCCCTTTTACGTATTTCACCCGGAAGACCGAGTGCTCCCAAACAGGAGACTTTAACCTTGGAAAAGGCTTTTCCCTCCATCGCTAGTCACGACTCTCCCTATAGACCAGTGGTCCTCAAATAGTGGGGTGGGCCCCCTGGGGGAGGAGGCGCGGTGAAGCAGGGAGTATTTTCACATTTAGTGTAGACTCGTTAATATGTTTGAATTTATTATACTCAACATGCCATTTGAGTTGGAAGTTCAGTTTGTACAGCATAGATTAATAAATAGATCATATCAGTTGGCAATAGTACTGGTGATACCGCAGTTCCTGTAAGACGTCCCCATCCAATACACACATAGAAAAGGAGAATCCTCTGTTCCTTTCAGCTTATCCTCGCTTATTCTATCAGGGGTCGCCACAACAAATCATTTTCTTTGACTTGGCAAAAAAGTTTTACGTCGGATGCCCTTCATGACACAACCCTCTATGTGAGGGACATGATCTAATAGTGGTAATAAAAAAAGCTCACTCATGGGTCGCCATACCATGCTGTATTTCTGCAAGAATTCCGGCAAAAGGAGCCCCGACCAAGCACGGACTGCTGTACATGTTGATATTATTCACTTGACCAATATGTCTAAAATCCTTTTTTTTATTGGTCATAAATAGGGATGCCCGATGTGGTGTACAAATAACACAAAAAGAACATCATACCAACAGTAAAATGATTCAGTTTATCTTTTTTCCCCCATGGTTGAGGATATTTGCTTATTATCCGGACTAGACCACAAGGAAGTCAAACCAGAGAGCTAGAATACTGTAGGATTGTACCATTTTGGGAAAAATGTGAATTCCAATTTTCTTGCTTAGAATTGAAATCACAAATTTTCTGGCACAAAAAGAGAATGAATCACAGGTTTCTATTACGATTGCTTTTACTACTACTACCACGGTTGCATGTCTGCTCTTGCTTTGCTTCCAGATAAACTGATACTGCACATACAGACAGATCTACGAGAGAAAGTCACATTTCCAGCAGCTGACGCGATCGCTCCTTCCATGAGTTGATGAACGATAAAGCATCAGCCAATCAGAGGCCAGATGGTAAAGTGGGTAAACGTTATTAAGTCCTTGAGTAAAACGGCAACAATATTTGCGAGGGAGCTCATTAAGTCGAATGTAAAACATTGTCAGATTCCTTTTTTTTTTGGTGTTTGTGGTTGTCAGCCAAAAAACAGACACACCCACATGCACTCAACAGGAGAGGAAATGGGAAGGGTGGAGAGAAATAGCCAGGCGGGACACTGGAATTGATCTAAGTGGGGCATGGGGGCAACGTTATGACACGCTTTGCAGTGATTAGTAGCGACTGGAGGAGGGCTCATCTCTGCAGAGACAGAGCCATTATCCTCCTGAAGGAGGGAGTGTGTCATTAATAGCTGTCTACACGTCAGAAAATAAAGCCGCGTTTGTGCTAATGGGCATCCGAGAATACCGAAGCGCCGGATAAACAATAATATTCAAACATACGCTGCGGGAACAGGACGAGGAAAATGCAGTGCGTGTCTATTCTCTTCTCCACCATTATTCCCCAGGGAATTGGACGACTTGTTATCGGTTATTAATTAGGGGTGTTATTTTCCGCGTGGAAGCCAAGTGAATTTGGTTTCAAAAGGTATATTTTGGAACCCAAATAGCCAGCGCGTCTACAATTTCAGTGTCCCACAATGAGCTCTATGCAGCGTTAATCTTGATCCGTCCCGAATAGCCTATTTCTACTGTGGATGTTCAAAGTTCCATGTAGGTTCTCACGGCTTGTTTTCCATTATCAAGACATCACAAGCCATGACGCCCCTCGGACTGGCTGGCTCATGTCGAAATAAGTGGCTGTCGACAGAACTGAAACCGAGGCGGAGTCTTTACTTTGACTTTGGCCAAAGGCATAAACAGCAGTGTGCGGTCAGGGGAGGGGTACAGCAAAAAAATAGCATCAAATGTATTATACATGTATTTTTTTCCTAATTTGCGACATTTTTTCCAGTAAAAATGGCTGAATTTGCACATTCACAAGGCTGCAACCGGCGTTTCTTCTCGGCTTAGTGCGCAAGCTCTGCCTACCGTCGGAGTGTACTCAGAGTTAGATGCCAATTTGTGTTTGCCGGCACGAGGCCGATAACACAATGCTGCAGACACACACACCGTGTTTTGCACACCAGGACTTCCGGCCTTGAATGCAAATGTGACATCAATATTCTTGCTAATCCCACATTAAATACACAGAAATGTTAAAACTCCACCTCATTCTCAGAAAGGCTGCATGCACTTCATATACATTTAAAAGGCCAATTTTTCATTACCCTCTTCATGAACAAACTGTAACTAAACGAGTCGATGCCTCACCAGCCATGTGACAGCAATACCCAGAAAATTATCCAGAAGGTGGTTGTATTTCTGCAATTCAACTTAAAAGGTGAATTTGACATATTATATAATCGAATAATATGCAAATAAATATATTTCAAGTTTTTTTTTCTTTAGATTTGCTGATCAGGCCTTGCAGTTAAAATAAAAAAAATCACATTTTCTGAGTTTGAGATATGTCAATTTGCGTGTAATGGCTCAATCAAATGTGTTGGTTTCATCGTTTTATGTTAAATTGCCAAAATAAAACAACTTTTACTTGATATTGTAAGTTTTCGGGTAGTACCGTACTTTAAATGTCTCTTACTTCTTATGGGTTAATCTCTAACTAGTGTCTTGGGTGGTTTTTAGTTAACATTCTTTTGTTGAACTCTGTTGTAATTAGAGTAGAAATGGGAGCAGGACCTGTCGTGATGCCAGATGCTCTCTTCCATGGCTGGCGTCTGACCTCCTTTCTAATGACTGTGACACAGTCACCTTATACCGCTGTGTTGTACACCAGGATCATCGACATGGGTCCGGTGCTGCGTGCTGACCCTGGTTAATGGCTACATCGCCTCACGGCCAGGATGATACTGACGGTAACAGCATAGACATATTCAAACATTGGCGCCCCCACCCTGTAATCCCCCTGTGCTCAAATTACTACCACTAAAAGTATCAAAACACACAATGCAGTACCTCTGGTGGGGATGCACCATCCATCAGCGTGAGACGCTTTACAAACTGATTTTCTAATCAGTTCTACCGATATTCTAAAATCTGCACATACACTGCGAACTAATACATCCATCCATTTACTATGCCGCTTATCCCCATTATGGTCGCGGGTATGCTGGAGCCTATCCCAGCTGACTTTAGGCAGAAGGCGGGGTACACCCTGGACTGGTCGCCAGTCAATCGCAAGTCGGACAAACAACCATTCACACTCACATTCATACCTACGGACAGTTTAGAGTTGCCAATTAACCTGCATGCATGTTAAACATGCATGTTTTTGGAATGTGGGAGGAAACTGGAGTACCTGGAAGAAACCCACACCCCAACACGCAAGCTCCACACAGAGATGCCCAATAAGGATTCGAACCCAGATCTCCTGACTGTGAGGCAAACATGCTACCCCCTCATACACCATGAGGCCCGCAAACTAATACAGACATATAAAATAAAGACTGAAAGCACAGAATCCTGTTTTAATACACTCCTGATCAAAACTGTAAGACCAGTTGAAAAATTGCAAGAATGTACATTTTGCACTGTTGGCTCCTGAAAAGGTTGTAAGTAGAGATTCTAAATGCAAAAACAAGAAACGGGAGTGCGATGAACAAAAGTTAATTGGCAAAGTTTCCCATTTCTAACCCCAGCATCATTGGCACACTGACTGCCTTCAAAGAGACAAAGCTTTTTTGCCTTTGCCATCAAGAGAACCTGACAGAAAATGAGGGTGAATCCACATTTTTGCCAAGTCTTTGGCCTTTAAAGGGTCACTGATTATTTATCAACTTTGCTTAAATATACTGTTTGTAATTATGTTATATATTCTTCGTTTTATGAAAGCGTGACGGTAAATTTGCAAAAATTACATTAATTGGTCGCGCCGGGAGCTAAAGCAGAGTAAACAAACGCTTCTTGAGGTAGCTCCGTGACTTTGTTTGGAATATCCACCCATCCATCCATCTTCTACACGGCTTATCCCCATTAGGGTGGCGGGGGTATGCTGGAGCCTATCCCAGCCGATATAGTTTTCATCAAAATAGTAGTCATGCCAAATCGTTGTGTTGCTTCTGGTTGCACACAAGTGTCCACGTGATACTGTAAGTTTGTTCTCTTTTCCAAAAGACAAAGGTTTAAGACAACAATGAACAAAGCAAGTAGAGCTAACGAGAGACGCGTTCTGTTCTTTGCAATGTTCATTTCACTGGAGATTCCTATGAAGGAAACATCCCTTTTTGACAAAAAAGCATTTGGCTTGAAAGTATAGTTAGAGTTTTAAGCGCATTTTGAATGGTAGGATGTTGTGCATCTTTCTGTCGCAGCCTGATGGAAATACACGCGTACAAAAGAACGCATGAAGCTAAACTGCAGATGCGTGACGTCCATTAAGTGCGAATGATGACCATGTTTTGTACACTGATGGAGGAGATGGTACAATAACATGACAATAATAACGTCTCAGGGAAGCCGAATGACATGAACTTTGTGGCTTTGAGGGAGTGTCGCATGGCTCTCACTTGTGTTCATTCAGTGTTAGGGATTGGAATTGACATTTATCGAGTCGCAGTCCCCTAGACTTTTACTAGTTACTAGAATACAAATATCCGGCCAGGAAAACTGTCAAAGTCAAGGCAACATATTAAAAATGTTTCAGCAAATGGCACATTTTCCAATTCATTCTGACAGACATTTCTATAGTGGACTGGCGACCAGTCCAGGGTGTACCCCACGTCCTGCCCGAAGTCAAACTATTGAGTTATTGTCTTACTGTATCTAGCCGCTACCATCGACGGATAACTTTTGGTATAGATATAAGCATCTTACTGCTGAGTTGCTTTGTCCGGAATCTGAAGCTGCATTTCCGTGTCTCGCTGGAGACCCTCGTTCACCGCTTAATTTGCCGCAGAAGCACAGTGGCAAATCAGAAGGGGAGCTTAACGCCAGCTGACTGATGTCATACGGTATCTACAAATTGACGTTTACAACATGCATTGCACATGCGATGGGCCCGAGTTGGACGCATGCTCTAAAACCTCCGCAATGCAAGCCCACAGAGACAGACACGGTCCTCCTGCGCTTGGTGGCACCTCGTCTTGCTGCCAAAACACACAATGGTGTCAGACAGAGAGACATGCCTAAGAGAAAATGCAACTTTAGTGAAAAGATGACATCTATAAGAAAAATGTTGCGTTATTATGATGTACCGCTTATCCTTGCTAGGGTCACTGTAGCTGTTCTGTATACCTTCAGTAGAGTTTTTATTAACTTTTATACTTCCATAGTTTTTTTTTTACTGCTCAACATCATCCTCTACCACATTAATTTGATATTGGATTAAAAACTGATATTCAGCGTGTGGGGGAAGCGGGGACCTGCATAATCGATAGTTCATACCAACCTGACTAATAATGATAAATGAGTCATTGCTGTTATGATTTCTATTAATATTAATGACCTGACAGATGAACGATAATGTTTTATTTATTTATTTAACTTTAGTCAGCACAGTGTTGCCAACATGATGAAAGAACGGAGAGGATCTAATAAAAGCCCACAGCAACTGGTCAAGACAAGGCAGGCCAGACCCGCATCAGGTCCAGTGTCTTTAGCACTCCCAGTGGTAGGGATCACATGCCAGACAGCAACCGGATGCGAGGAGCTGGTCAGGACTGTGCAGCCAGTCACGAAAACATGCATTGCCGATAGTAAGCATCACACTCATACAACTACATCTAATACAAGTCAGTTCATCATCCTTATGATTGCTGTGATAATAGTGATCAAAAACTGTGGATAGACCAACAAGGCATTAATATTAAAAGAAAAAGTTGCATAAAAAGATCAATGCAAACAAACACCCCCCAGATCACGCAACTGCTTCAAACAAAAGAACAGATCACAGAGGATTTGGTCGGGGCCGCTCATTTTGGTGCCCTTTGTGCCAGAGAGCAGCCGGTCCGTAGAAGCTGGTTATGACCACATGGATCTGCATGATCAATAGCAATAATAATCATACCCATCAGGGCAGGGGTCGCAAACTCAACTTACCTTAGGGCCGCTGGAGGCAGTAAGTCTTGCTGAGGATGGGCCGCAGTCTTGGCGCACATGCACGCAGTTTAAATTAAAACATTTCAAATCCAATCTGCTCAAACGTCTTTTAAAAAATTCTTAACACAAAATAAGATAAACAAGGACACTGTTGTAAAGAAGTTGTGTTCAAAACTAGTAATAATGATCAGTTTTTGACTCACTGAAAATTGTTTCTCTGCTTGAACCAAGTCCGGGCGATGTCACGCCCCTGAGAGCCATATACCCCACCGTGATTGGTAGGTTCGTCAGCTCTGCGCACAACACTGTAAAAAGTGCCATTCATATAAAACTCGAGGGCTAACATTAAACTTTCAAATTAAGATGGGGGCCACAAAATATCACCGCCATCGTGGGTCGCATGTTTGAGACCCCTGCATTAGGGTATGGTGTATTTTGGACACAAAAAATTCTGATCTTAAGACATTATCCAGCTATCAGTCTGCTACATAGTGTCTTTGGCAACGATCACGTCTTCAATGAAGGCAAACGTAACCTTAAATGTTTTTTAATTTAGAGACGGATAAATGCATGGAGTCATCCTGCTCCATCAAAATGTCATCATAAAGTATTTTGGTGAAAACTCCATGCAATCAAGACATTTGCCAGAAATGTACTTGACCAATTAGGGCACACTGTAGGCAATGAAATCTTGTTTTATGGTAAGAAAAAAAGTTTCAACTGTAGTAGAGGCGTGAAGTCATTAAGCTCCAGAAGGGACATTAAAAGAAAGTGTTGAGCCCTAGGGTGATTCAAATTATGACCCCCGACTTTATCCATAAAACCCCTAATTACACGCTGATGTAGGCTTTATAATTAATAGTACAGAGCCAGTCTGTTGAACTAGAACAGTATATGTACTGACCCTATAACAGTGGTGAGGGAAAAAATAAATAAATAAAAAGGTTACGAGAGTCACAAAACATACAAAGTGAGTCTGACGTTCCTTTTGTGGCTCAGCTATCCCGCATCGGCTGTTGACCTTTACTGTAGAGGTTGTCCCCATGTCCACAAATACATTACACTATCTAAAAAACATCCATAGGTTTGATGGTGAAACTAAGACAGCAAACTTCAGTAATTTCCGTCAAAATTACGCTGAAATGCACTTGGACAGAAATTTAGAAATAGCCTACAAATGTGTGGAAATGGAATGAACCAGCAACCAGGATTGGCAGTCAAGTCCCGAGCCATGCGGCTTGGATAACGCTCCCTTCATACTGAATGAGTTGCCGCAAAGAACAGCCTGAGGGTTTGTGGGAGCAAAGAGAGAATGGGTGTGAGGGCTCAAGCTCCAAGACAGATTACAAGCTCTCTGTTAACTGACACTATCAAAAGAACCCAATAACCTCGGCTCCTTCTGCTCAGACAAATCTTCCTGCTGGTGACAAAGATGCTGGACGAACAGCTCACTCACTGTCTGGTTTTGCAGTGTACTGTACATTCCATGACTTGGTCATTTATTTTAAATATACTTTTAGTGATCACTGATACAACAATATATGAAATATGGACTTGATACGATGTTAGAATTCCATGTACAGTGAAACCTGGGTTAGCCTCATTAAATCCTTCCAAAAGGTCTGATGAACCAAAACAATTGCTAAGCCAGTCCATTTTTCCCACAAGTAAAAAAGGTAAATCCAATGAATTCGTTCCAGGAAACCAAAAATGTTAACACAAAATGAGTTTTTGGTTTTACAATTATAGTGTAATATGCAATAAACAATTTAAAATGCATATAAATGCAAAACAATGAAAGGGATAAATAAGCATTTAAACTTCATTTCACCTTAATTTATTTTTCAGATGTGACTGTTCCCAAAGACACAATGTGGCATACCGATCAAACACCCCCACCTTCCTGTTTTGCCATGAGTTTTTTCTTAAATCGAGTAACGTGTCTCACCTCAATACTAGAGATGCTCCAATCAGGGTTTTATGCTGCAGACGACACCATGTGGCATAGAGATCAAACACCACCACCTTCCTGTTTTGCCATGAGTTTTTTCTTGAATCCAGTAACGTGTCTCACCCTAATACTAGAGATGCTCCAATGAAGGGTTTATGCTGCAGCTTTAGGCAGCGTCAAAGATTAGTTAGGGCAAGATGCTACACTGCACAAAATGATCACGGTGGGCTGCAATAGTGCTAGCCACCCGTGATCGGCTTTTTGTGATTGGTGTTGAAAAGCATTCATCAGCATTTGCCGATCTTGTTATTTTTTTCCATGGAAATTGGTGAATACTGATTTCCGGCCGATTGATCGGAGCACCCCTACTCCATACTGTAATCCAAAATAGCGCCAATGAAAGTTACAAGTGCCAGCATTTTGATAAGGAAGGTTAGAAACACCTATGACAAAACAGTCAGATAATTCACTCAAAAAACAAAGGTCTTTAAAGAGTCTCTCAGTCAAGTACTGTACACCATCACGGGAAAGACTGCTGACTTGACAATTGCCCAAAAAAGGATCATAGACACCTTGCACAAGAACAGCAAGCTGGCTGTTCACAGAGATCTGTGTCCAAAAATATTAATAAAAAGAAATGTTGCAGGGAAAAAAAAGATGTGGTAAAAAAGTGTACAGGCAATGGGGATAACAGCACCCTGGGGAAGATTAAAATTCACAAAGAGTGGACTTTAGCTGGAGTCAGTGCTTCAAGAGCCACAACAGCCAGACATATGCAAGACGTGGGTTAGAGCTGTCGTATTCCTCATGTCAAACCACTTTTGGACAAAAGACAGCATCAGAACTGTCTCACCTGGGCTAAGGACAAAAGGGAGAGGACTGTTGTTCATTGGACCAAAGCCATGTTCTGTAATGAAAGTAAATTTTGCATTTTCTTTGAATATCAAAGTCCCAGAGTCTGGAGGAAGAGAGAAGAGGAACAGAATCCACGTTGCTTGAGGTCCAGTGTAATGTTTCTACAGTCTACAGTGATGGCTTGGGGTGCCATGTCATCTGTGGCTGTTGGTCGATTCCGTAACCTTTCAGCAAACATTTCAGCCAGTCTGAAATACTCCACAGTAGAGTGAAGGTTCCTAGATTCTCGTGTTTTTTTTTGTTGTTTTTTTTTACAAGGGAATTAGGTATAAATTAATTACGAATATAAACAAACAAGTAAACAACTATGAATGCATTCCCGTTTTATTTGATTAAAGTGCAACCAACACTTCAGGTTGAATTAACAATGAATGGATTAACAAGTTGAATTAAATCCAGTCTGTGATTAATTCTGACAAAACATTGCTAACTTTAATTTGATACCTCATTCGCTTCTATAAGCAAAGTATAAGAAATGGATAAATACACTACATACAGTAACGTCTGTACAGACGCTATTAAAGCCACAAGGAGGAGTTTGACAACAATGTTTCTATTGCAAGAAATAATGGCACACAAAGGCACAACAATGGCTCTCTCAACTGAATCCTAAACGACCCCCCCATTCATACACGGCTACCCGAAACAGTCGGACAACCACAGAAAACAAACAAGCACATCAGCATAACTTTAGGGTTGCTACAATACCTTTTATCTTGTCCTGAAGCTCCCATTCAAGAGATTGAAAGGCTTCAAATTGGACTTAACTTTGGATGTGGTCCAACACTCAGTATAAATCCAATACCAAATTGAAGAAGAAGAAGTCATGTACCAAACAAGCATGTCTACCAATGAAAGTACATCCCATATCCTGTGTGGTCAACGTCTACACAGGTCAGCATTACAAGACGTCATCCGTGCGCCCCCGTCAACAGGCATGACTAATCGACCTACGCCAAATCAAACTGTTACAAGGGTAATGTTAACGTCTGTATCCTTAAAATTGCAACAAAAAAAACACATCCACGTAAAATCTGCCGTGCTTATATCCAATGTTTTATTTCCTAGTATCGATTAAATCGATTGATTAGCTTTCAAACAATGTCTGCTATGGCAATCTGGTGAACACAGATCAATGTAGCTGGATCATAGGAATATGAATCGATACATCGATCTAGCAGAGGAATAGTTGAACCCCTGCTAAATATCAAACCTATAAGACAACTGAAAGTGAAACATATTCACCCAATGCAGCATTTACTGCTTCTTGCAGGCATGGCAATCATTTTTAACCAACACATTAAATCTAAGAACTTGGCCATTATTTACCTCTTGCTTTACCAAGCATCTTTTCACATGAATTTAAAAAATCATAGCCAACCCAGCGTTTCTAATTATAATCAATTAAAACATGCGATATTCGGTGCAACAAGTACATGCAAATCACCTAAAATCTTATAAAAAGAGAGCGATATGAATGCTTTATGCTTCATAACCTGCACTAAAAGGCATACAAAAATCCCTGGATAGGTCAGCGCTTCATCTCACGTACAAGCAACCTTGTCTTTTTCCCTACAACATCGACCTGCTACCGCTGGGAAATAATACTTCAGCATGACTGCTTTCCATGACAGATGAGAGGGCTCATTTCTGCCCGCTGGCAAAGTATAACCCAAGGCAATTTCTCCTCGATGCTGAAAATGCGAAAAATAAGAAATACATAATGGAAGTGCACACCGGCAGTCCTAGACAAACACGTAATGAATGAAGCACAGGATTTCCCACCAAGGAGTCAAGTGAACTCCTTGCCATTCCGCCCGCGAGCTGAGTTTCTTGAGAGTGGACTGACATACACTATTCCGGGATACAGTACCGGCTCGGTAAACACTAATGTTAAGCCACTGGTCCAGTAAACATGAATAGTTATTGCACACCAAGCCTTACATCCCTAAACACACGATGATTTTCATGTTCAACAGATGCACTTATTTTCCCACATAGCAATCACAAATTCAGTTGAATGGATGTATTAGCCACACCGTGCGACCGAGAGACCTCTGAACTTTGAACCTTTGACTGACCGCTGACTTGACCCAGAAGAAGGGTGGTTACCGCAATAGCCACTCAACATCTGCACATAAAAAAGCACCAGCCTCTTTTCTAAAGTACGTGGGAAAGGCCGATTACACCCGGTCCTAATGATGACGAATTCATTCCGTGGACAGTTCAATTGTGACGACTGACATGCTGCTTGATGGGTGGAGCAAGGAAATATGGACTGCACGTCATTTGTGTGTTGACTTTGGCCTCTGAATGTTTTTATGTGCCTTCATTTTACAAACAATCATGACAAAACAGTCCTTATAGAAAATAGGAGTGTCAGGAATCCATTAAGCTTTGTTTGCATGGACTTCGTGAAAACTCCGACCCAAAGTGACCTAGGCTCTCCTGATGCGACACCTTTGGAACGCCCGATTCTAGCTTCAAAAAATTCTTTTTGTCGTATCTTTGTAAAATTTGAAATGGGATTAGGTAAAGACTGGGATTTCCAGTGTATATGTCAGAATTAGTTTGTTTTAAGGCATGTCATCCATTTAAATAAGTGCTTTTTATTTTTACCCAGAGGTTTGCGACGCATTTGGTTAAATAAAACTAGCCTGTTGGGGTGTTTCATCTCTAAGTGTATGGTGGTAGAACCAAAATGCACTTCTCATTCAGATTACGTGCGCAGTGCACTGTATGATTACAAGAAACATAGAAACAAATCCAGATTGGGGATGATGAGGATTGAAAGTTTTGTTTGACAGCCCCCTGGCATTAATCAGGCTGATCCTGGCTGGAGCTGTGGTCTGGATCTCAGCGGAGCGCGGCCCAAAGATCTGACGAGATACAGAGATAAGTGTGGGAATATGCGCTGGATGCGACCATGTCTGCCTGGGAAGTGGCAGGCCTGGGGGCACAGGTTTCTGTCCACCATAGTCAAACACAGCCAGACTGTCATCAGAAGGTCAAAGATCTAATAAAGTTTGGCAATCGTGCACCAAAAGCGGTTGATTTTTTAATGTCAGCCCATAATGTCTGCTGCCTTATATGACTTTCGTGATTCATTCCTTCAATTCTTGTGTCCTGATCCTTCACTGGCTGGTCATTGCAGGGTTTGTCGTCTAGACAATGAAAGCAGGCTGTGACGTGCCTGCAGGGGCTTGATTAAATATCCACCTCACTTCAGACAAACAAGCAAAGCCCCGAGGCCAAATATGTAAACCCACCAAACACGAGGCAGACAATAAAGGTCAAGAAACAGCAAATCCTTTAGCTTAAAGAAACTGATGACTTGATTTTGTTTGCATGATTTCTGGCATGCAAGCACCAGTGATCCATGCATAGTTGGGCGTGCAGAAAGGAGGGATCACGCATGCGTGTGATTTGGCCTTTTGAGGTCAGAATAATGTGCAAACAACACAAACACAAAATGAACACAATTTTACCTTCCATTTTCCATCCAAGGATGTTGAACCCTTTCTATTGCTGTGATTTGGGGGGGATTAAATGCAGAAAAATACCCAAAGTCAGGCTGAATTCGGTGAAAGTTTTTGAAAGGGTCACGAGTTTGGAAGTATGGACTAGAAGACACAACACACCTCAACTCATTTCAGATGTAACAGAAAAGCAACCCTAACCCCCAGAGAGTTCACCGCGCTTCCCCTTAGGGGTGCCCGCCCCACTGTTTGAGAAGCACTGGGTTAAAGCATCCAGGCTAACTACATTTATGATCAATAATATGAGCAAAATATACGCATCTAATGAAAATAATCAAGTGTGGCGCAGCAGTCAGTGTGTGCTTATGGAGGTAAAGCTTGGTGTGGAACATCTACTTTTACTGCACCATTGCTGAATTTACTATTGACTTTGCTATAATGGTTTATATACTGCAGCAGAAGCGCCACTCAACTCATTCCTTATGGGTTATATACCAGGTATTTATATACTTGAGGCCGCTTTTTCGAGGGGCATCGCTCAGATGCTCCACTAAAAGCATGACCAGCTTTGCTGGTTGTTGCTGCCTGTGCGCCTGGAGCACCTTAGAGAAGGCGACAAGGAGGCCATCAAGGACCTACAATAGGCTTAACAGATGCACGGGAGATAGAGATGGGGGTTATTATTAGTGATTCACTTTGAAGGGAGCCGGAAATTGGTGAGCCGTTCTTTTCAAAGAGCTGTTCAAAAAAACTGGCTAATTTGGCTCATTTTTATAGTAAGTTTTGAGAAGCCAGACTGGCCTTTATCTGGGAAATCATCACTGGGAGGTAAATAACTTTGCTACCCCACCAATGTGAGTTTGAATTATTCTGAAATATTGATTATAACCTTATTTGACATGTCTGGTTCAAGTCTAAACTGGAGTCATCGTAAATCTTCCACAGGGTAGCGCCACATCACTTTGCTTTGACGGACTTTTAACTTTTTTGAATTACCTTTTGAACAAAACCCGTGTATGTGTGTAAACCATGTCTTGACACGTATAAACGTTAAAAAGCAAACAAAAGATTGTTAATAATACAGAACAACAAAACACACAACCAACCTGTACAATACACTGGTGGGGTGGACTGTCCCTGGGGTGCATTTTAGGGTCAACCCTAAGGGTGACCCCTGAACCGTTTTTGGGTTATAATTGCATTTCTTTGCATCTGAGGATTAAAATGGGATTAGAAATATACATTTTTCTACTAGGGTTGAAAAGGTATATTTATGTGTAATCTGAGTTGTCATTGCTGAACGGAGAGGAATTGTGCCTCATGTACGCGTCTACTTTGCAAATAAATGCAGTGCAGCTCAGCATTTGGCTTGAAAGAACATCAAAACCACACGGCATCTGACATTTGCATTAATATCACTCAAGACATTTGAAGAAGCTATTCGGGGAGGAAAAACCCCACCATTATCCTTGTAACCCATGCCTGAGTACCACCGAGTACAGAATAATGAAGGACAGCATTCATATGCTGATTAAAACCGGCTTCCCTCACCCGTTTGTAATGTGACGGCCATCAGCTCCAGTCGGCTGTAGGACTACACAGCAGCATGACATGAAAGTTCAGTCAGAAGAGCCTCGTGAGTTTACTCTCAGATGGAATTTACAGTGGGTAAAGCGTAGCTCCACCACGCAGGCATATTACTGTCAAACAATATTCCATAGGTTGAAATATCATACAGAGAAGGTCATTCGTTTGCCATCTGCTACTCTGTGCCGTCAACAAATTACAGTAAGTGTCACACCAGATGCCTGTTTGAAAGGGTCAGTGGCCACCCGGCTGAGGAACCCCATTTCTGTTGTGCTGTAGATGGACAGTTAAGTGAAAACTTTGTCTTCCGGTTCAGCCGTGTAATGGCATCACACCCCTAATTCAGGAACCCTGAGATACTTCAACTCCTCCACTAGGACGAAAACCACATTCCACCTCCTCTTCTCTCCAGCACTCTGGAATAAACTTTCCCAGATCTATAGTTGGAACACAGCCACCAGTCACCCTTCATACTGAAGAGATGTGCCAACCAAGCGCCTTAAGGAATTGAAAGCAAATCTTGTCCCGCCCTGGGGCCGCTTGCCCCTGAGGACATTTCGGACTACCTTTGATTCCTGAGCCGCAATCATGAGCATGTCTGTGTTCATATCTTCAGACTCTGCTTCCACTACTGCAGTACTGAAAAGACCTCTGAAGTACTGTCTGATTATATGCCCATTCCATCCCCACTGTAGAGCTCTGGGCACTGCTTCCCCCCTCTTATCAGTTCGCCAAGAACCTCTTCGAAAGCTGACTGAAAATCTTGCTCCCAGGGCCTCAACGACTGTGTTTTTATGGTTCGGTTAACAGCATTTAATTGACAAAAGTTGCTGGCCTAATTGCAGACAGAAAATCACTTTAACTGCACAACATTCAATCACTCAAATCTGTAGCCATTTACTGATTACATAGTAGCAAGCGAGTTAAAATGTGTTTAGTTTAATTTTGTTAGGTTTATTAGGAAAACAAAAGACAACTATCAAAATGGATAAAAAAATAACCAGAATGCCAAAGACTCAGCCAATGATTAGCTCCAGGATGATCAAAGACAGTCTGGAGTTTACCTGTAAGTGCTGTGACAATTACACGACATCTCTGTGAAACTAATCTACTGTATTTAGAAGAATCCCCGCAAATAATGAATTGTGGAGTGTTGTTAAGAAATCTTGGAGTAAAATGATAGATGAAAGGTGCCACAAGTTGATTGAGTCCATCCCACACTGACAAACTAAATATTAGTTTAGTCAGATACAGGATTGCCAAAGCCAGCGGCGGACGCTGCTATTTTTTCTAACAAACCCCTTTCAACTAAATGCCCAAACTGAATAGCTTTAAGAGTGTGTGCAAGAATGCTGGGTCTTGTTTGTTTTCTGAGAATCTACTGCACCTACTGGTAACTTGTTTGCCATGCAGCACTAAAAATATACTATTAAGAGTGATTAATCCCGTTAGTCACATTGGACTACTATTAATTTGAACACTACTGTAAGATTCTCTGTGTACACCTGAGTTCTGTGGAGCCGGAGCAGTAGGTGCCTGGACTTGAGGCTGGCGTGGAGCTGAAGCAGGACGTGGACAGGGTGTCCTTGCGGTGTAACATTTACTTGGCTGGTTCATTCGTTTGCGTTAGTCGACTATCTGGTTAAGAGTTCCCTCAGGATGCAAGGACATGGCAGCTGGTGCGATCAATACACTCTTTATTGGGGATGCCAGAAAATAAACAAATTGTCATGAGAACCATTACAATGGTATCTCAATTATTAAAAGGTGTGCAAAGGCTTTAATGTAATTAATTTCATCCTGAAATTCATAACATTTCATGTAATCATTAGCGCTGTCTCACCTTCATTATTATTCTGCAATATGCTCTAGTGCCGGGGTGTCAATCACATTATGGCTACCCTCAGGGGGCCGAATTTACAGCAAATTTACTCTCAATGAACATGAATGTGTAATTGCCATACGCTATTATACAGTCTCCCATGCATTTCATCATTTTTATTTGAGATTTTTTACATATTTTTAACAATATGATAAATACTTTGATTTTGTATGTACACCATAGTATTTATGATTTATATGCTTGGATTATGTTATTGCATGATGAGACAATATTAACGTTTTGTTTACGTAAAACAGGGCAATGCTAATATCGCTTCACTGTGCATAAAGAACTATGTTTAGAAAATGTGTATGTTTACTAATTTACATTTAGAAATACCATTATGACAGAGAGAGAGTTGTGTTTTTCCAGCTAAGCTTGCTGTTGGAGGGAATTTCACTTAACAAAAAACAAAATCGAATTTCAACAAAAGAACACGAGCCATGTGGCAAAGAAATTCCCTCCCTCAACACATCACACAAGGAAATGAAGCCATCTGTAACGTGCAAGAAAGCGGCATTTTCTGCTGGAATAGTTTGTGCACTTGTGACAGATGCACTATAACACCTGCATCAGCTCCACACCAGCACAGGGTTCAATTCCTGCTCTGCCGCAACACAGGGTCAAGTCGCCACCTGTCCATTTGCTGCCTGTTCCGGTCAGGTTGCCAGATCCAGATGGACCACAGGACCCTCCTAAAGGCTTCCCTCCACCCACATCAGGTCCTAAGAGTCTACAGACCTTCCTCCTTCCCGTTTGATGCCGAGTGCTACCCCTTTGCAATGGAG
The DNA here is from genome assembly GCA_024372805.1 of Oostethus manadensis. Classification (NCBI taxonomy): domain Eukaryota; kingdom Metazoa; phylum Chordata; class Actinopteri; order Syngnathiformes; family Syngnathidae; genus Oostethus; species Oostethus manadensis. The sequence goes on from QODF01000267.1 coordinate 289,254, forward strand.
AGTATTTTAGTGGCATTGGTGCTGTTTGTTACGTGGATATATAGACATTGTTTCATGGGATGACTGAAAAGCGCGATGAAGACATTGCTCACTTTCACTTGTGAGCAACATCATCTGTGAGCTTGTCGAACACATACTCTCACCTGGTGTTTGAAGAAAGGATACGTCCAGGTACCACGGGTTTCCTGTTGACAAGAGCAAAGGACAGTTCCGTCTGCAGGAACACGGCAGAGACCTTGATGAGGTGTTGTCCAAAGCGCAGGGTCGCCATGTCACATATGCTGAATGGAAGCACAGATAGCAGGTAGGATTGAAATGTAGGAATAGGAAATTTGATTGTTCACAAAGCTTCTGCCGCAAATGTGTCGTGGGCCACACTTTCGACCCCCATGGTTTTATAGTTTTGCGTTATTTGGTTAGAGTACGTTCCAGTTAGAGTTGGACCTTCTGGAATGGATTAATGAAGATGACCAAGGTGTGAGTGTGAATGGTTGTATGTCTGGCCTGCGATTGACTGGCGACCAATCCAGCGTGTACCCCACCTCTCGCCCAAAGACAGCTGGGATAGGCTCCAGCATACATAATGAGGATAAGCGGCATAGAAAATGGATGGGTCTATGGTTAGTCTTCATCGGCTATTTCACTTGAATGCTTGTTTGCTATTAACATTGTTGTCTGCTTCATTTCGGCTTTTTGCATTTTGAAGCTCTACAAAGAACCTCCTTAAAAAAAAAAAAAAACTCCTGCAAAATATAAATTATAATTATCTAAATTATAAATATGGAGTGTCCAAAAAGTCCAAGAAACACTCCATGCGCTTTACTGTTCTCTGGTGTTGCGTGACTACAGAATATGGTATAATAATTGCTAATAATTACAAAAGTGCATTGTAGTTACTAATTACACAAATTAAAAGTTAAATTCTGATATTCCACAATAATGGTTCTGGAGAACCCAAAAATCACATTGAAACATTTTCTTTCCATTTTCAAACATATAAAATCATGTACACTGCAAACAATATCCTGCTATACAATAATGCCCAAAACTATTTTTCAACAAAGCAGGTAAAATATCACCTTTGGGACAAATCACATTTAAAACATTTGTATGCAAGCACAGTCCAAAAACCTGCAGCATATCTGTATGCGGAATGAAAATATGGAACTGACTGAATACAAAAGTCAAACAATGTAGAGTGGAACTCAAGCGTCTGCCCCGGTTAGCATGCAAAATTTACACCGCAATTTTTCCTAGGTTTTTTTTTTTTTTTTAATCACAAAGCGTCCTTCCTTGTTAGCATCCACAAGTTACATCGTCCATCTATGATGTCATCAGCGGTTGACTCTAAAAACTTAACACAAAACACTTTTTTTACGGTTTTACACGCATAAAACAATTCTAAATGCATATAAATGAGGAAAGAAAGGGCTAAATGAATATTAAAGGTTATGTTTACCTTCATTGAAGACGTGACTTTTCCCAAAGACACAATGTGGCAGCAAGATCAACCATCACCACCTTCCTGTTTTCAGTCCCGTCAAAAATCACGTCTTTGGTAAATGGTAAAAGTAAACTTCAATGTTAATTCATCCCTTTCATTCATCATTTATACATTCATAAGCATTTAGAATTTGGTTTCTGCGTATAAAACTGTCATTGTAAAACTCTGACAATGTGTTCTTGGCTTTCTGAAAGAGATTAATTGGATTTACAATATTTATTATGGGAACATTTCATTCGGTTAAAGTCATTGCAGTTGGAGTCGGACATTGTGGAGTGAATTAATGACGCTAACCAAGCTTCCACTGCATTCTTATAAGCCAGTTTAAGAAACAAAATAAGCACGTAGTGTTTACAAAGTACGAGAAAGATGAAACCTGAACCAGTGTCTGATGCCACGATACTGAACCATTAGCTATTAATAATCGTATTAATCCGTATTACACGTATTAACCCATTGTACAAATTTATGCCAAGTATATTATCATACAATGTTTAAATCAGTTTTACTCCTTACTATTCATTCTTCCATTATTAGTTATTAGTATTTCTTGTAATTTTTTACCGAACAATATTTCTTTAGTCGTATTACTGTAAAAGTTATCAACAAACTATTGTTATTGCTATTCCACGTTTCTAGTTAAGACGTTGGATGTAAGCCGCCTTGAGCCAACAAGGCTGAAACGGGTAAAAATTCCCAGCTGAAGGTTTCTAACTGGCTCCCTAGCTCCCTGGTGGACTGCACATCGGTGATCAGGGGGATGAGTGGGTTTGTGATGGACATGTGGGAACGACCTAACCAGGAGCTGGCTTCTCTGTAAGGTGAAGCCTCACTTCAAAGTACTTGCATCCAGTAGCCTTGCGAGACCCTGGTTGAAATGCACTGATCTTAGCACAAATACCAAGGGAATCTACTACAAATCAATCCTGCTAACCCCCACCATGGATGAATACCGATGATGTTCATTAAGACCAAATGTTCTCCAAGGTCACTTGAATTTCATCTAAGAAACCGAAGAGCCGGCCTTCCCGTGGTAACCGAGAAACGCCAAACAAGAACAAAAGGCCTCCAATTAATCCCCCACAGCTCCCACGAGAGGGTTAACATTCAAAAGTAGCAAAATGACTTTAGTGCGATCAAAGTAAGTTGCCATCTGGACACCAAGGTCTGATTTTGGAAATAACAATCAGGCAATAGTTGAAAGGATTTGTGATGCTCTACACGAACAAATTGGTTTGCTGGCCCAGGACTGGTGTTTGTTAAACGCTCCTGTTCATTTTGTACTTTTGCATTACAAGAAAAAATACAACCAGAAAACATACATAGTTTTTGTTTTGGTAAGGACTCATCATCCCTCATCCGTTCTCTCTCTGGATGAGACAAAATAAATACATTGCACACTAGAGTGGCGTGTATTCCAGAGAAGAAGCGGAGCAAATAAAGTAATACTTCAATCTTTAGACTGGACCATGTTGATTGAAAATGACATTCAATACAAAGAGTAGATATTCACTGCATCTACTGTAATTGAAATATCTTGTATCGCATGAGGCATGTTCACAATTGGGTATCTTTCATTGTTATTGCTTCTGGTCAAAATAATTTCACTGTAATCCCAAGCAATAGACGACCAGATTAGTGAATGTGAAACAATATCATGAACTGCAAACGGCAAAGGTAAGACAAGGTTGGTAATCGCAAACTCTCATTTTTGGTTTCATTTCTTGTGGCGTTAACATTGACATATGTTGTTCTCTGATTTTTCACTTGCTTTTGTCATTTCCCCATTTAAATATGAGTGGCTTGAATTGTCCTAAATTGGTTTTGCCGAGCTTCTAACAGGCATCCATTGGCTTTTATAGGTGTACAGCATTCATATAGTTATTTTTAATTTAATAAAGCAATATCCCCAAAGCCCCCTTGGTACTGGGGTGTTTTGTGCATAGGAGAAATAATTATTATTACAAGGCCTGAAGACAGGTAGGTTATGGACTCCACAGATGTCCAGGGACTGAACCAGACAAACTCAACATCATGGATTCCTCCAGTGAGTGCAAAGTGATTTGCAAAACTATTACAAAAAAGCCAATGAAACCCACCGTCTTTTGGCACAGTCCAGACTGCTGGAGCCATCTCCTCCCAGGCACTAACACACTGGGCGGAGAATTATCCCTCTGGATAACTGCCATGGCATGCAGAATGTCAGACAGAAATAATCTCCTCCCAGTGATAACCCAGTAATCTCACAGCCCAGGGCAGCTAGAGACACAATTAGAAAATAAATGGAACAAAAACATGGCTGGCAGGTAATGGGGAAATGACACTGGGACTGCGGGGCTACACAAATGCACATCATCACCATAAATTGACAGAAGACAAATGGACACAGCAAAAACTACCATGTACTAAGTTTTACAAGTGCTTGAGTTGCACTAATTAACAATTTTGTTGTCCAACACATTTCCAAAACACTTCATTTATCATCATTTTAAGATTCAAAACATCTGGAACATCCCAAATACTTTTAAACACGTTTCAAAAGTTCTACAGAGATATTTTATCATCAGATAGATTAGAGGTCCTCAATGGGAAGACCTTGGGCCATGTCTGGACCAGACCGACACCTTGTAATACTGACCCAAACCAGTTTGTGGCGGTTCTGGACATCTGACATCCTCCTTCGACACCCCAGATTAGGGTTGGGATATTTGGTTGAAGGAGCTAGAAGATGGGAGACGTGAGGAAAAGTAGTTTATCACACTGGTTTGTTCTAATGTTACTTCATACAGGGTTTATTTCATCTGCAAAAAGTCAGTGAAGATGGGAAATAAAAATATTTCTGATCACTAATCAGTAGCAAGCTATTTCTAGCAGACAATACTGTGTAATAAAAAAATAAATAAATTGTGCCTCAGTCAAGTACAGGCTGCCTAACATTTAGTCCGGATATGCCGTTTTCCAGTTTAACCAAGACAAAAATTGAAGATGTGGGATAAGCGGTACAACAAAGCTGAATACCAACTGAATTAGTCAATTCAGAATTTTCTTGTCTCATCAAGAGCGTGTTCACTTAGAAGGGACCAGCTTGTAGCAGCCAACCAACCATAAACAAAGTACAGTTTTGCATGAAGACTGCAAGGATATAGTACTTGAAGGAAAACGTGGCTGCAGCTGTTAAATGCAAAAGAAGACGACTTCGTGACAGAGCAAGTTTGCCACAAACCTGTCCCGAGCACTTTGTTATTGGCGTAACAAATTGGCTGTTTTTGTTTTATTCTTTCTGTCGTGTCAGGTGTCAATAACGAGAAGAGACAAATGGAAGGGATCTAAGATACATTTCAATTTTATTAACAGAAAGAACAGAACGGGTACTGGTTATGTGCGATCAAATCAACTACTTCAGAAAGTCAATCGTGTCTGTCTTTTTTATGGCCACTGCAAGTGCACTGTTTCAACAGGTTACGCATGTACAACCCCAGGAGCTATAAGCCATTCCCTCCAGCAACAACCTAGAACTTCCCTCGTGAAAATCATGGAAAAAAAACAAATGTTTTGCAGGCCAATCTCTGCAAATCTTTGCTTTTCAAGCCCGAATGACCCTGACAATCTGCGCTGAATCGATGCATTCCCCGTGAACTTTTTCCAAGAAACACTTTTGTCTCTGATCTTGTATCTTGAAAGTTACGATGGTGTTGCTAGTTCCAGCATAGAAATTACATTACATAGAAATTAAATTGTGGCGACGAATCCTGCAGAAAAGTGAAGCAGTTTTGTACTACGGCCTATCTGGACTTAATCCTCAAAAAACTCATCCTTCATTAGGAGAAATGCTGCTTCGTAGTACAGCCCCCTGCTCCCGTGTAGATTAGGTTTGTGCCATACAAGATCAGAACCAAAAACAATGCCGCCCAGTGACCAATAAGATGTCGCAGTCAATAAAGGCCCCGCCCATTGACCACTTAGTTGTCTTTTGGGAAATGACCTCAATGTCCTGTGGATGTTAGCTGCTTTGATTCTGCACAGATAGTAAAAGTTTAAAGCAAAGATACCAACAGATTGGGAAAAACCAGTTTGATTTTCTCCATTATTCATTCATTCATTCATTAATTTTCTATGTCGCTTATCCTCATTAGGGTCGCAAGTATGCTGGAGCCTATCCCAGCTGGCTTTGGGCGAGAGCCGGGGTACACCCTGGACTGGTTGCCAGTTAATCACAGGGTATTTCTCCATGATTTTCATGAGAAAAGTTCTAGATCCTTGTAGGAGGATCTGTTTTTATCTGTGACCACTTCTGGGTTGGTATGTTTACAATGAGGCACCGTGATCACAGAAAAAACCAATTACAGTAAGACGAGAAAGATAGAAAATAGAATAGAAGGATAAATAAATAATACGTAACGGTTGACTTCTAATTTGTAGTGCAATAATACAACATAATAAATTCTATTAATGCATAACAAGATACATACAAGACAGTGATAGTAATGTGCCACTGAAAGTGTTCTTCTGTTGGGAGATGATGCTGTCCATCATCAGATGCATCAGAAACAGTACACAGCTTAAAGTGGACATAAGGAGGAAAGATAATAGTTTCCATTTTCAAGTATTTTATTTGATTTCACATACCCACTATCTGTTCTGTTGTTCCTGTAAAAAAAAAAAAAAGTGAAAATAATCCCAGGCCTTCCATTTGGCACTCATTGTGGTTGTCATGACAGCTCCTCAGCGAGAGTGAAACTCAATGACTCCTTTCTTTATTATTTACTTTAGCTACATCAATGTTCACGTCATTTAAGTGTGTTTTAATGTAATCACGTAACACGACAACAACCACAAACACATTTAAGGAATCATGACAAAACATACACAGCACAATATATGATTTTTATATTTCAATTTTTAACACCCGGGCTGCAACTGAAAGTATAAAACAAAAACGAGCGGTTAATTGGTTCCAGACCCGATCGTGATAAATTAATTTTGGGAATGCGTTTCCTCAGTAGGGTGCCGGGACTCACCCTAACAGATAGGGTGGGAGCTCAGCCATTTGGGAGGAGAGCTTCACATCGAGAGCAGTCAATTTATGTGGCTCGGGTATCTAGTCCGGATTCTCCCAGTTGCCTCCCTGGGCCCAGCCAGGAGAAGGTTCCGGGGTAAGACCAAGGACACGCTGGAGGGATTATGTCTCCCAAATGGCATCGGAATACCTGGGTGTCCCCCCGATGGAGCTGGAAAAGGTGGCCGGGGACTGGGAAGTCTAGACTTCCCTACTGAGCCTGCATCCCCCCTGATCTGGACTCGGATAAGCCGAAAAAAATGGAATGCAATAGAGTTTGAGGATTGCTGTACTACAAAGCTGGTTCACTTCTTAACAGGATAACTCACCACTACAACCTATTTGCTGGAGCTGACCCACTCTGGAGTACAAAAATCAGATCCCGTCACAGTATTGCAAACTGACCAGCCTATCACCCTATAAAAGTCCTGTCCACAGACCAATCAGTTGTCTTGGAAAATGACGTCACTGTTCATTGACAACAGCCGTGGTGATCCGGCTCAGATAGTAAGAGCAAAAATGATTTGCCCAGATTGGGAAAAACTGGAGCCATATGAGGTGGCTCGGGCATCAGGTTAGGATGACCCTTGGAGGCTTCCCTGGGGAGGTGTTCAGGGCATGTCCGACCGGGAGGAGGCCTCGGGGAAGACCCAGGACATGTTGGAGATACCGTGCTTAGGCTGCTGCCCCCGTGACCCAACCTTGGATATGCGGAAGAAAATTTGATGGATGGATGGAAAAAAGGGGGGGTTTAGCTTGTTCACTCTCCTAAGAGCCCAAAGTTAAGCTTTGCCAAAACTGAGTCCCCACAGAAAGCACGGTGGATTGGTGACTCACTCTTTTCTTATTGCGTGAGACTGCTAAATAACCCGCCATGGGGCCAAAGGAAGTAGCAATTGCCAGCAATTTGATAAAGAAGGCGAGAAAGAGTATTGAATTCAAGACATAACTCACCTGAGAAGATTGCGTACATCTTAATGTACAAGAGTGTCGAGATTTAAACAGGTTCCACTTTAGAGTTTTTACTTCCTACTCTCTCCTGTTCAAGACTTTATTTTGCACATTGTTTACTTCATTGTTTGCCGGAACCATGGGATCCATTTCTGTTGTTGCAAAGTTCATTTTTGGTTATTTTACTTCGGACTTAATGACACATTTGGAGGGGACATGTACAAAAGGAAAGAGAGAGGCAGAACATTACCCCACAGGGGACGTTTTTATGCATTACGGGTCATCATTTGAGAGGCTTGAGAGCCACTCAGACACCATTAACTAAGACGAGGGACCAACATGGCTACTTCCTGCCAGGAAGTATCGAGAGAAATATGGAGTGCATGGCTAGAGCTGACGGTTTCAGATATCCCTTGTTTGCAAATCACTCCAACTGTAAATCAATTTATAATGCACTGCACAGAAGGAAAATGCGATTCTTCTATGTTAACTTTCTGAAAGTTGACAACACCAGATTATTGCGTCTCTATGGGCATTTAAGAAAGTTCCTTCTAAAGATCTGCAGAATACAAGTGTAAAAGAAATGTCTGAGGATGCAATTTGACATATTTATTTAGTAAAATAATGCACACATTGCATTTCATCACTGTTTACGTTATAATACTGTAGCTTAGAGCAGACGTGGGCAAACTATTTGTTGTGGACCACAATGGGTTATAAGATTTGGTTGAGAGGGTGGAATAAAGAAAAAAAGTAATCAAGTAAACACATACATATACAAGAACATAGTCCACAAGTAAAAAAAAAAAAAACATCCATACATTTTAAATAATCCACATGGCATTGGCTGAAATCAGCCAATCAGACAAATTTCTAAATACTGCCGCCGATAACAGCTTGAGTGTTGAATGGTTTTGATAAAAACATATGTAAAAGTTGGGCATGCCGTAGTTTGCCCAAGCCTGGTATATTGCAAGAAAACAACTAATTTTATTATTATTATCATTTTATTATTTGTGCAAGTATAGTGTTATTATTTGCCAACTTTTGTGGTTATTTTCCAAAGCCTTATTATCCACAATACTCTTAAAGTGCTCATGACACGAAAACACAGTCTTTGTATTGTGATTCTGATCGGATAGAATTTTAGGAACTATCGCCGCCCACAGCTTTGGCATGCTTACGACTGCGGTTCCCAATGCATTTATGCGGTTACGTGAGGATGCATTATTTTTTAAATACGAGGCCCCTTGGACTGCATTTTTTTTCCTTAACGCAGAAAGAGAAATATGCGGTTTTAAAAAAACCCTGCCACGTAAGCTTCCATGTAAGGCCTAAGTAAGCTTGTCCACACAAGACACCGTTCACTTCACAAGGCTGCACGGTGGCTGAGTGGGTAGCATGTTGGCCTCACAGTCAGGAGGTTCAAGGTTTGAATCGCCATTGGGCATCTCTGTGTGGAGTTTGCATGTTCTCCCCGTGCGTGTGTGGGTTTTCTCCGGGTACTCCGGTTTCCTCCAACATTCCAAAAACATGCATGTTAGGTTAATTGGCGACTCTAAATCGTCCATTAGAGTGTGAATGTGAGGGTGAGTGTTTGTCTGTCTGCCATGCGATTGACAGGCGACCAGGGTACACCGGGGTGTACCCCGCCTCCCGCTCAAACTCAGCTGGGATAGACTCCAGCATTCCCGCGACCCTAATGAGGATAAGCGGTTTAGAAAATGAAGTTGTTATTGTTGTGAATATGTCACTTTCCTCGCCTGGTTGCATCTGCCAGTGTCACCCGTAAGTGTCCAAGACCTGAATTGCTTGCTTCATAAGGTGAGTACTTTCATTTTGGCATTGTTTATTCAAACTTGTCCACTTCAAAGCTCTTTTACGACAACTTGCGTTCAAGGAATTGTAGATGTGTTTGTGATACAAAACAAACAGTTCCTCACAAAAGGTCCCCAGGTAGTACACTAGTCCAGTGTGACAGAGGCAATGCAAGGGCCTTTCGTTTGTACCGTTGTGGTACGTGCTTGTCTTTTGTATGAATATGTCCCAAAAGGACCGATACCAGGCTCTCTTTCAGCCACGGAAGAAAGGGAGTTCGCAGGTAATGAGCAGATGGCACGGGAACAAGCTTCCTGCCATCCATCTGGACAGTCTACAGGTAAAGCAACCACTCTGCACTTACGCTAAAAAAGACAAAGTAAAGACACAGTAAAAACACAGCAGTGCGACTTAAGTTGCATCTGTCAGTTTAAGGTTCAAAGCAGAAATGAAACTCTAAAAGCCATTTAATAAAAATATTCGACATCAAAACATAAAGTTTGTCTTTAGAAATAAAAATAGAATGGTAAACAACTGCTTTATTAAAATTAATAATGTTTTTAACTCATATCTAACGCTTTACTAGGGCCCTATGAAAAAAAAATCTTATTTTTCCCCAAATTCTGTGTTTGTTTTTTTCCAAAATCCCACTTTAATTTTTTATAATTCAGTATTTTACATTTTAAACATTTTATTTGTTTTACATTTATTACACTTTAATAATTTATATGTATTTGTTTAGTATTGTATTCTATNACACACACTTGTTAATTTCTGTCGGAATAAAATGTTCGTTAATAAAATGCAAATATCCTTACATTTATTGATGCCGTACATCAATGGACAATTCTGCCCAGTAATTGAGAAATGAATGTGTCCTGGTTTTCTAATGAGATGTCAGCTTCTGCACACAATGCTACAAAATCTTAAGCAAATTGTAATGACTGTGTTCGAGATGAGGGAAAATGTAGTTTAACCGCAAATTCCATTTTTTCCCGGCCAATTCCGCGATTCTGTTAACGCAGTACGAGGCCTCGGTGGTTGCTTCTGTGTTGCTATGGTAACTGCAATGCAGCGCTTGTATCAATATACACATGCTGTATATCCACAAAACCGCAAGAACGTTATCAAAACGCTTAACCAAATCATTAAAAAAATATAAAAAATTCTAAACCACAAGCACTGAAATGGTCAAGTGACATTTTCATTCCATTTTTCCTTCACTTTGACCCCAACATCCTCCATGTACACCTTTTTCAAGCAAAGACAACGTTTCTCCAGCAAACTGACCTTCTTACCCTCAGAGTGTATCCACAGTGTCTTCCCGTTGTTAATCTTTCATCACAAAAGTGGAAGAGCATGCAGGTTATCAGTAACTACAAGTGCAGCAACTCCACTCCACCAGCCAGTGGGCTAAATCATTCTTATGATCATATTGATAGATGTAATAGCGAAGTTGTGACTAGTACTTGACCAAAGTTGTCACCAACCATATAACCCACGCCTTCGGTCACTGGAAAGTGGACTTTCTTCTAACAGTACGGTATAGGTCCGGATACACATGCTCCTCCACCATCGTACTCAACAGAGACGTACCACAGGGCTGTGTGCCGAGTCCATTCCTGTACGCTCCTGTCACTTACATATACTGTAATATGGTATAGCGCCTGGCTGCTTGGTGTGAGGGTAACAACCTGCTCCTTAATACCACCAAAACCAAGGAGCTCAATGTGGACTTCAGGAAGGACAGGGGCAGACAGCACAGTCCATAATCATAACTGTCATAACTAGCTTGCAAGGTGAGCCCAATTCAAAAGAAAACTACTTAAATATGTTGCACAATGTCACAGTTATCAAACAATATGGGAAAGAAAAACTGATATCTCTGCTCACAAAAAAAAACGTTGAATATTGCAATGCCATGGACGAGACATGAAAACATTCAATAATTCACAAAAACGTGATCGTCATAGAAGAGAAAAGAAAAGCTAGAAGAAATTTGAGGCTGAATCAGATGGCTGCCGGGATTGTGCTGATAAAGGCATAATGAGAAAGGTGTCTGCCAGACAAATTTATCAAATCAAATAAACACTTGCTAAAAAGCCATTACAAATCAGCAAAAAGGTATTTAAAGCTGCTGGTGCCTCTGAAGTCCCACCAACCCCAAGGTGTAGAATCCTCCAGAGGCTTGGCGTTATGCAGACTTTGTCATTCTACTACTTCGGTGCTAGTTCCACACAAGCAGCCAAAATAAAAGAAATACAAAAACTGCAGGAAGACCCGGTGCTCATCTACAAGGAGCCGCATTCCATTTGATGGCTAGCTTACAACAATGCTCTTCAAACTGTGCACAGAACAAGTGGCAGCCTCACATAATCCACTGAGGTGCCTAGACAAGTAACACGCAGTCCGGGTTTCCAAACACCACGTTGTTGTGTCTGTTTGGTGTGATGAGTCTGTGTTCCATATCTGCTTCAAGAGTGAACAATGGTCTATGGAGAGGAGGAGTAGAATTGCGTATTGCCCATTATGGGAAGTGGAAGGAGTGAAATGGCCAAGTCAATCACCTGACCTGAAGCAGACTGAGCATGCATTTGTCTTGCTGAAGACAAAACTGAAGGGGAAAAGCCCAAACTGAGGACAGTAACAGTAGAGGCCTAGCAGAGCATCACCAGGAATAAAACCCAACATCAGCTGATGTGTGGCGTTCCACATTTTAAGCAGTAATGGACTGCAAAAGTGAAATTTCGATTTATATGATTGTTCCCTTAAAACGTGGGAGGCACATACTGCTTACAAAAGGTTGCAAGTCCTACACCTTCCACCTGATTTGGATGTAAATACCCTCAAATTAAAGCTGAAGATCTGCATCTTGTTCTTTCCATTTCAAATCCATTTTGGTGTGTTCAGAGCCAAAAATATATCAATGACCCAAAATGTATGGTCTGTATCTCCAACTTGCACACAATCTCCACGTCCTCGCCACAATCAGTACTGGATGTCCATTCACGGACATCAACACAAAACACAGGAAGGTGGTTCCATTACGCACAGATATGGTAACCTTCATATGGAACACATGGACTGAAGGCATGAGTAGCTACTCCTCTGTTGTTAATCACCACAAAAATCGGTTAGGGAATGCTTGATGCCAGTGTTTCCGGGAAGCTAGTGGGGATGTTATTCCAGGTGGCAAAGATGGCTTCACAGAGGGTATCCACAATCTGGAGGGGATGTCAGTTTTTTTTAACTTCCCTTGCCATCTATCCCCCAAATGTCCTCAATTGGATTTACATCAGGGGAACACACAGGATAGTCCAAAAGGTACTCCGGAAAAAGGCTTTTGTCAGGCAGTCATTGTGACCCACAGCATTGTCGTGTTGAAAAAGCCATTCATTACCATACAGTCGAGGGCCTTCCGTCATGGGGGATGTCCTCCTGCAACATCTCCACATAGCCAGCTGCTGCTTGACGCCCCTGCACAACCTGAAACTCCATTCCGTTGAAGGAAAAAGCACCCCAGATCATGTACCGTGTGGTAAACATCTCAAGTGGGATCTCCTTTCATGCCAGAAACGTCGGAAGCCATAAGGTCCGTCAATGTTAAATTTTTTCAGAGAATAAAACTTTCTTCCACCATTCAATGTCCCATGTATGCTGCTCTCGTGCAAATTACAAACAGGCAATTTTGTGACGTTGAAAGAGGCGAGGCTTTTGAAGATGTTTTTTTTTCTTAAAAGCAATCTCTCACAGATGACTAATAACTCTAATTGTTATTGGACTGTACTAAGCGCCTTCAATAACCTTAATTTGTGCTGATGATGGTCCCGTGTAATTAGGACAACCAATCAGATCCTCAGGTTCAGGGCTGGTGACATTTTTTTTTGGTCTACCACTTTTTTGTTCCATAACCCTAAGGATCGAAATGTAAATTCTTGTAAAATGTTGATCAGGAGTGTATAACATTTTTCTTAGTATTAACAAAAAACAGTATATGCAGATAAACCAGTTATGCAAACTAAGACTCTCCCGCAACTCACCACTACAAATAGATGGCAGCCCTGTGGGAAACACTGTACCCAAAGCACTTCAGCAGTTAAAGCCATTATTCATTCACTCAGCAGTCACACACTGGCGGTAGTCAGCTCAAGCTACATGTTTAACTGAGGTACATTGGAACGTGGCTGCGGGGCTCTCCGACCACCATCGAACATTTGTTCACATTTATGCACCAGTGTGAGCAGGGTGGGTGAAGTGTCGTGCCCAAGGACGCCACCTCCAGAAACTTCAGAACCTCCAGTTTCTGGATGACCTGCCCTACCTTCTGAACCGCTGCCACCCGATACCAACAGATACCAACCAAATGTGTTCGAGATGATAAAAACTGTCACACATTCTAGTACTTTTTGGTGCAGTAGCAATGTGTGTTGTGTGCTGGCAGGATACCTGAGAAAATGACTTCTTGGTGAAGTGGTTCGGAATGTTTCTGCGCTCTGCTTGCCTGTGGGGGATGAAAGTAAGGACATTTTTATGTGAAAATCACCAAAGGGGAGAAGCAGAGCATCAATATGCAGCTTGGGGTCATGCCCCGACCATATTCTCCATACCTCAACTGTGACTCCACGACCTTCAAGTAGTAGCTTCTGCGTGCAAACACAAAAAAAAGTCAAATGAGTGATGGTAAAGGTGTTTAAATGAGAGGGACTACACACTAAAATATAAGTATTAGCGTGAGACTTTATAGTCACGTACCCCTTCAGACATCTGAAACCATGTGCCCAATCCTGCACACTAAAAAAAACATACACTTTTTATATTATAATTCATTGGTTGATTCATTTCATAGTAATTGTGGGTCAAAATGTTGTATTTTGCATGGTCACAATTTGACATGAGCACAGATAAATAGGTAAGTAATCATCCTCCATATCTCTTACTCATGATGGCTATGGTTTAAATCTGCATACCAACTTTGTGCTGCGTCTCATTTCTACTCCGTCCTCCTTGTGCCGTGAGGCATTCAAGCGCACTCCTAATTGTGAGCGTAAGGCGCTGTTCTTTTTATTTTTTTTATTCACGTACCCCCTATTACAATTGGCGTACCCCACTTTGGGAATCGAGACTGCTGTGTTAAATTTAATAAACAATCCATTTCTGTGTGACTATGTGCTATGTATGTAAATAAGTGGCAAACTTATGTGGAGGTTATTTGTTCATAGAACACTCACTGAACAATGAACAACTCTGTTTGTCTCCTTTCTCACTTATAGAGCACACTGTGCAATGCACTGATGAGGCAGAGGAAGTGCTTTGCCTATTTGGTCGTAGGGTTTGCGCTCTTTTAAATTATGACTAGGCCGCACGGTGGATGAGTGGTTAGCACATTGGCCACACAGTCAGGAGATCTGGAACACCAGGGTTCAAATCTCCGTTGGGCATCTCTGTGTGGAGTTTGCATGTTCTCCCCGTGCGTGTCTGTTTTCTCCGGGTACTCCGGTTTCCTCCCACGTTCCAAAAACATGCATGTTAGGTTAATTGGCGACTTTAAATTGTCCATTAGAGTGTGAATGTGAGTGTGGATGGTTGTATGTCTTTGTTTGTCCATATGTGCCCTGCGATTGACTGGTGACCAGTCCAGGGTGTACCCCGCCTCTCGCCCAAAGTCTGCTGGGATAGGCTCCAGCATCCCCGTGACCCTAATGAGTATAAGCGGTATAGAAAAAGAATGAATGAATAAATTATGACTATCATGGCAGCAAAATAAGTCACAATTGGGCCCAAATAGCAGAAATTTTAAATTCAATTAAAAAAACCCATGAGAAACACTTATGAATTCAAGAAAGCACAAAGGTAGCGCAAAGGTTTAAGGGAGACACATGTGAAAGTGAGGCGGGCCAGTGTGTGTAGTGATGATAATACAGTATATGCTGCTGAAGTGTGCAAGTATACAGCTCTAACCGTCCAACTTTGAACAAGGCCGGGCTACGCATTAGAAAATAAACAAACTCATGAAATCCTGTAGTTGCTCTACATATTGTACGTATGTATGTACAATATGGTTATTGGGTTATTCAATAACCATATACAATATGGTTATTGAATGTTAACACTTGGTGTTACATTCAAGCTTGCTATCTATTCATGTCAACGATGTGTGACGTGTGTGGGTGTGAGACATGTCAGAGACGTGAGCGAGAAATGTTTTTGCACCCCCCCCAGACTAGAAATACTGCTGAGAAAATTATAAGTACCACAAATTCACACATGTTGGCAGGTCGACCCCCATACTGAAAATCGTCCCTGCACTCTTTTATACAAAATTCATTGAAATTGTAATATTTGTCACTATCAGTCTTTATAATTGGTAAATTAACTTTCATGGCAAAAAAAATAAGCTTTTGGAAATGACCCTGACACATTGCCATAGCCTGGAATAGTCACGTGACTGTCACATGACAACTACCACTAAAGCTTCCCTGTGCTGAACTAGTGATGGGAAGTTCGGATCATTTTACCAACTCAGATCTTTGAGTCCCGTTCAGTAAAAAGAACAAATCTTTTTTCGAGTCATTTCGTTCATTTTAGCAAAATATGATTAAAATGCAACATGTTTCTTCCCTATCACATCTACTGCTTACACAAAAGTTAATCACCCCACAAACAGGACAAAATTATAATGCTACAAAAAACTGAAAAGGACTAATTCATTGTTTACCTGGGTATTTTATCTATGAATCTGATCGGAAAAGTGGTCACGTGACAAAAGAACGAATGACTCAAACCTGAAGACTCGAGAGAAGAACTAATCAATTCTCTTTCCGGCTCATGCAGCATAGATCTGATGTAATGCAAATGCGCATGCGCTACTGAACGAATCACTCCACGAGACGATTCGTTCTTCCCGAGTCACAATTCGTTCATAAACGACCCATCACCATGCTGAACTCACTTGGGGGACTTGACGTGTTCAAGTCAAGCACAGGGCTGTACAGGACACATTCTGAGTTTTTGTCCCCGTAAACATTATAAAACGATGTCTTGTGACGAAAACACTGGACGAATAGGTTAATAAAAAGTGCGCCACAAAAACTACCAACTTAAAAGACCTCGTCATATAATACAAAGTGCAAATGTGGTACTTCTACTGTATTGACGCCGTCGTCACAGTAATAAAAATACGTTATCTGAAAACGCCACAGCTCGTTCAGGAGACAATAATAACACACAGCAATTATAAAAGGGGAAAACAGAGACAGGTATATTCACTCTAACTTGAAAACTGAATAATGGACGTTACTTCCACCCGCTCGTGCTTTTCACGCTTACCGTATATCCGGAAAAGCGAGCCGTCGCGTCGTTGCATTGTGGGCAACGTAGTTTTTAAACACGTGTGTGCCACTTGAAGCCTTGAGCATTGTGATCTTTAAAAACTCCAAGTCCCAAAAACAATTGTCAAACGGGTGGTGCGTTTACTGACTACAAGATAATAGCAAACACCACGATGATTTTGATCTGATTGTGTAGAACAGGAGTGTGTACTTATTGTATTGGTATATATTCTATAAAATATTCTAAAGGAAGAATATTGTAAAGACAAAAAGCTAACATGTGAATGTTTTGTGAAAATAGCTGGGCATATATTTACATTTGAGCATCTTTCATTCACAAAATGTATCAAAGTGGCCACCGCATCCTTCAGTTTGTCTGCATGCTATTTTTATTTTTTCACTCGAGAATTGAATTAACTGAAGTATTAACTGCGAGCAGTTTGCAGTCTAATATGTTTCATTCAAAAATGTTGCTGTGTCACTGTTTCTATGGTAGTAGATTGTATCAATGACCACATGCAATACTGTGATAGTCAGGTATAAAAAAAGGAAAAGTGTCATTCTCTGCCATTTTTGGGTTCTGCCAGCACCCCCAAAAAGAGGTGAGAGGTTTCCCCAACTCCCAGGCCGGAACAATGTGAAAAAAGAATTTTAGACAAGCAACAGGGCAGGAAAAAATGTCCAAAAATTGAGCCCTTGTAGAAGTGGCATTTTCTGCTGGCACCCCCGTTAGTGTGTGGGACATTTTCCTCACCTTCCAGTCCCTAAAAGTGCAATTTAAGCGACCTGAAAAAATGACATTTTCCAACAGCCCGCGGGGGTTAAAAAAATGTCAGAAAATGAACCCCTTGTTTTGTACAATTTTTTGGGTCCTGCTGGCAACCCTGATGAGAATGTGGGAGTTGTTCTGTTGAATGTGGCTTATTTGAGAATGACTGTACACGTATCAAAGAGTATGACCATTTTTATGACAATTAGAATGCTAAAAGTGCACGTCTTGCATATCCCTGATACAAATATGATGCAAGATGGGCTGGTTTGATATGACATGCATTACATGATGCTGTACAGTGTAAGCAATTGGTAGATTGAGTTTAGTGATGAAGCAGCATCCCTACTCAATTTACATAGCGACTGTCGTTGCTTCTAGGGTACAACTGTGTCTAGTCTGAGTGTACATTTGATGCTATTCCTCTTTCATTCAAAAGTTCAAGAAAAGCCGGAGTTGCCTTCTCAAGTGCAGGCTGGCTTACGTCCAAATAAATTTGACAAGTGATAACCGTGCAGCAGATGTTCGATGGGAACGAAATTCCTCTAAAATTCCAAGTCAAACTGCTGACAATTGAGTCACGTAAAATGGAAGACTTGTTTTCCGAAATAAAGGGACTTAAAAAGCATCGGACTTGCGGGCAAACAAGATGATGGAGAAAACGTTTGAATCCGCTCAACTTTACAGGGCTATTTTAAAGTGAACGACTCCAAACTTTGAAACTAAACTCCTCAAAGTTGAAACGACCGATGGAAAGGAAACCATAGCGCTTAAGGACCTCTTGGAAGACGACATTGTGTTGAAACCGAGCTCGCACAAACTGAGACAATTATCCAGTCCAACTATTGACTGGGATACATGGAGGGCAGTCCTATATCTGTAATTAGAAGGGCTGAAAAGTGACATAGTTAAACTGACGGTAATCGTGGGGATTACGAGTCACACCTGGACAAACTTGGAAAACAGGTGACCAAAGCAATACGAGCTATTTCAGCGTAGGACGTATGGGTACCACAGAATAACATCAAGGGACGAAAGAATCCATCCATCCATTCATCCATTTTCTATGCCGCTTATCCTCATTAGGGTCACGGGTATGCTGGAGCCTATCCCAGCTGACTTCGGGAGGGTACACCTTGGACTGGTTGCCAGCCAATCGCAGGGCAGACAAACATTCACACTCATGGACAATTTAGAGTCGCCAATTAACCTAACATGCATGTTTTTGGATTGTGGGAGGAAACCGGAGTACCCGGAGAAAACAGACAAAAGAATCCTCGAGACTAAAAGTCAATTGAGGCATAACGACCCAATTTTGCATCCCACAGACGATGGAAATAATGACTGCAGAAGGAAGGTCGGTGCAACCTTCGTCAGTCGCAGTCCAGTCTTGGAGGACTAAAGCAACTCGTTTGGATATGTTCAGTGGTGGCAACAGCGAGTAACACAGATGGAAGGAAGATTGGGAATCACTGCAAAGACAAGCAAATCCACATGGATCGGATGAGGTTATGAAAGCTCAGCAAATAGACAGTTTAGACAAAAAGGTAAGAAAAGACCTAAGACAGGGGTCTCAAATGATATTCAGATTCCAAGTANTAAGACAGGGGTCTCAAATAATAGTCAGATTCCAAGTATGGAAACATTGTCGTTGAAATCTTGAGAGGAATTACTTCCTATTTCTATTCCTACCCTAACATTCCAAGACAGGTTATCGAGCTCATCAAGAAAAGATAAAAAGCTCTACCAGATTTAGAAGATCTCGAAGGTTATTAGCGGAGGATCTGTACTGTCAGTGGAAAGTAAATTATCTTTTTTTCCTCCAGGATCAATGACTAACCTTTGTAGACAATCCCACGTATTATGTTCCGGCTCCCAACCAGTTCAACAAATTGCTGTCATGTCTGAAAAGAAAGGAATCTTGAACGACAGACCACACATTGCTGAAGTCAAGAACCCTGACTACAATACTGAGAGAATGCAAGAATTTACCAAATTATCAACATCAACGGGGGGCACTGGAACCACATGCAACGGGTGCAGAAAAGATCAAGAAGACTACAAGATCTTTCTCTGTAGAGAGTTCAAAAGGCTTGGACTGCCTGAGAAGAAAGCTGCCGAGGCAAATTAGGGGCCTGCAAACTGTGTTTAAGGTACCACGATGTAGTAGAGCACCGCAATGGAGCATACTACTGCAGAAGGGACCACCATTACTTCCTCTGCCCAGGGAAGAAAAAGGACAGTGAAAGAAAGAAAGGGAGAACTGGAATCCTTACCAGTGAAAGCATTAAAGTGAAAGTTTACACCTGCAGGTAGAGAGGAGGCCAGAAAGCTCTGGTCTCAAAGTTCACCCAAATGTGCTAACAAAGACACAATCTTTTACAAACGAATCCTCTATCTGCTCTCTCTTGCAATGCACTGCTGGTCCTGCCAGGGCTGAGCCAACTGTGCACACTAATTGTGATGGGAGTCTTTTCCTTTCAGCTTATCCCTTCAGGGGTCGCCGCAGCAAATCAATTACCTCCATCTAACCTGTCCCCTGCACCTTCTTCTCTCGCACCAACTACCTTCACGTCCTCTTTCACTACATCCATAAACCTCTTCTCTGGTCTTCCTCTAGGCCTCCTGCCTGGCAGTCCAAAGCTCAGCGTCCTTCTATCAATATATTCACTATCTCTCCTCTGGACATGTCTAAACCATCTCAGGTTGTCCTCTCTGACTTTATCTCCAAAACCTCTAACATGTGCTGTCCCTCTGATGTACTCATTCCTGATCCTGTCCATCCTGGTCACACCCAAAGAAAACCTCTGCATCGTTATCTCTGCTACTTTCAGCTCTTCCTCCTGTCTTTACCTCAGCGGCCAAGCATCGCTGGTCTCACCACAGTTTTGTACACCTTTCCTTTCATTTTAGCTGAAACTCTTCCATCACACGTCACACCTGACACTTTTCTCCACCCATTCCAGTCTGCCTGCCACACTAATTGTAGTGGGAGTAGAATTTCTAAAATAGAAGTAGACTTCCTGCTTACCAGCAGCCCAGCAGTTGTTATGTAGCCCCTCTCTTCCCATCCACCATCGCTCGCCCACGACATAGAGCCGAGCCAACATATATGGTTATGTACAGAACCACAAAAGTAGGGGTATCCAAAGTGCGGCTGAGGGGCCATGTGCCGACAATGGCTTATTTGTCATTTGCTTCGAAAAACTGCAAAAATGGTAAAAACAGAGCAAAAGGCACTACGAGAAAAAGCTGAAACAAACAACAATAACACTTTGTATTTAAAGACAAATCCTTAAATGTATCACTTTTTAATTTACTTAAAAAAACAATCTACTAAATAAATGTGTATTCTGCATTTGTATAATTTAAATATATTGTATATACACTACTCGCGGGGGTGTAGTACCACACTGTGTTCCACTCACTGCTTCTATGCAGACAGAGGAGGTAGTAAGTACTCCAGAAAGCCGGTAGGAAGTAGTAGCACCAACTGTCAAAGCTTGAACAACCTCCATTTTTGCAGCACTTTCAGTTGTTGACCTATTTTGTGGTCTGTGAAACTTTTTTCTATAATTGTGAAATATACAATAGTTTTTAGTTTTGTGTAACCTTACCCTTTTCTAACCTCTGGCACTTCAGCACTTACCACTCCAAGCTATTCATCGGACTTGAACGACTTGCGTTTCAATTAATAACTGGAAAAATTGGGGTGTTTACATGCATATCTTGGGAGGTTCACTGCAGAGATCCGAGATCTTGGCCCCTGTAGTGGACGCCACTACTAAACGATTGTCACGTGGGACGAGATCACTGGCATGTCCAGATACAACTTTGTTTAGTCGGAGTATAAATTTGATGTTATCCATCTGTGAGGTTTCAACCTAACCTGCCAGCCCCTGTAAATAGTTGAGGTGTGAAATGAAAATCTACTGGAGTTGAGTTTTATAAATCGCCCTCTGCGATCTTCTTCAACGGCCGAGTGGCTGGGGAAAAAAGGAAGAAAATTGACCCCCTTGAAAAGTGGTGTTTTCTGCCATTTTTGGGTCCGGCTGGCGCTCCCGAAAATAAGGGTGAAAAGGGTGCTGGATGTTTTGCCCTGCCACCCAGTCCCTGAGAAATTGCGATTTGAGGGCTAAAAAAAAGGCAGAAAATGATGTCCTGCTCAGGTGCAACATCTGCTCCACTTGTTTTGTACGGTGGCAAGATGACCAGCTGTAAATGTGTGTATATTTTAGCGAGTCGTTTTTGCTTTGACTTCCTTTCACCCCACTGACCTGAAAAACCTTCAGCTTGAAAGATTACGTGAACTTTATATCTGTATTTTTCGAGGAGTCCTGACTACATCTTAGGACTCAGATGTTCACTTATCTCCATGAATCAGCTGTGTGTCAACGTCCTTCGTGTTTGCAAACAAACCCAAACATGGAAAAACAATGGGAAGTGTTAGTGTTAAAAGGTATTATAAGGACGGAAACAAACCACCACTCTTTGCATCAAAGCCTCGTCTTCTCAGAGCTATTGTGATGATTGCATGGATTGCTATAACATCATGTATAACACTGGAGAGCACAGGCCCTCTGGTTTTACACACTATTGGAAATATTTGGTTTGCACTGCAAAAAGTCTCACATTTTCCCCAATTTCACATTTTCTGAGACAACATTTTTCAAAGTTCCACATTCTCCAACCAGCCGCCGTTTACGCTTTGCCAGGGAGCATCAGATACGGGACATTGAAAGGTGGAAAAATGTTTTAAGTTTAGGTCCAGATGGCTTCCAACGTTACTGGCATGACAAGGAGGACCCACCTGAGATGTCTTCTACAGTGGAGAGGGGGTCCATCATGATTCGGGGTGCTTTTTCATTTAGTGGAACGCTGGAGCTTCAGGTGGTGCAGGGCCGTCAGGTGGTGCTGGTTACGTGCAGATGTTGCAGCGGGCATCCCTCATGACTGAGGGCCCTTGTCTGTGTGGTTCCAGCTGGGTTCTTCAACAAGACATCACTGCAGTTCACAGCGCTCGCTTGACGAAGGACTTGTTCACTCTTTCAGACCATTCCCCAAACATTCGGGGATGGATGGCAAGGGAAGTTTCTAAAAATGGCCATCAGTTCCAGACAGTTGATGTCCTTTGTGAAGTCATCTTGGACCAATTTTACCACTAGCTACCTGGAAACACTCGCATCAAGCATTCCCAAACCAATTTTTAAAGTGATTAACAAGAACGGTGGAGCTACTCATTCCTGAGTCCCACTGAGAACATTTTTTGGCCCTGGTTTGGAGAGTTTTTTGTCATTTTTTGAGCAAAGGTCTTAAACTTTTGATCAGCTGATAAACAGCCTCTTTTAGTTTAATTGTCGTTTTCAATAAATGACTTTTTCAAAGTGCTTTTTGTCACACTCCCCCCTTCTTGCTTTTGCATATTGTAGCTTAAAACCTAAAAACCTTAAAACCTCATTGAGATCCAAATGTGCAAAAGGTCAATTCTAGCAATTCTAGCAATATAATAATCAAATCCATTGTGTAACATTATGCTGAGGTTGTGCTCATATTTACAGCATATTCAAAATGTCCGACTCATTAGAGCATTGCTCTTCTTGGGGGTTAGCATGCAGCAGCATTGCAGTTCGGCGCCAGCCTGGCCAGCATTCACACGCAATTTCCCCCGAAATTGCACAGGTCTAGTTATATACGGATTTTCCCCTATTTTACGGGACATTATGCAAACGTTGAGAGGTTTGATGATGAATTTGTGATGTGCATCTCCGCCACCTACAGGGGTGCTGAAGAATAATATGATTACACAAAAAAGTCACCTGAGATTGCAATTAGTGCGTGCAATTAACTCTAGCAGTGCGTGCAGATCTTCTCTCCCAAAAAACCCGGGTCCAGATTCTGCTAGTTGTAACAGCAATGGCGCGTGCGTGTGCGCGCTCTCTCTCGCCGGCGCTAGGATCCAGAGGAACGGCTCGGCTGTCTCTCCATCCTCTCTCTCTCTCTCTCTCTCTCCATCCTCTCCCTGGCATCAAGACTGCTTTAAAGTCCGGCAGACTTCCTGCACGGATGGAGGATTCTCGTAGCGCCCTTTCTCCTCCAAGCAACCATTGACTTTCTTCTCCGCGGCCGCAGGACGAAGATTTTCTCCGCGGGTGTCACACGCACGCACGCACGCACGCACGCACGCACGCACGCACGGCCCCTGCCCGTTGACGCAAAGACGGGACGTCGGAGAGCGATTCTTCGCAGCCGCGCTCACTTCTGCACCGGTTCGGACGCCAGCACTTCTTCCTATC
This sequence comes from Oostethus manadensis, assembly GCA_024372805.1. NCBI lineage: Eukaryota > Metazoa > Chordata > Actinopteri > Syngnathiformes > Syngnathidae > Oostethus > Oostethus manadensis. Next base: position 312,973 of record QODF01000267.1, read on the forward strand.
ATGTGGACGTTCCTGCAGAGGTGCAGCTGCTGGATTTTCCTCCTGGTCCTTCCGTCCATCTTTCTCCTCCGGACCGACTGTCATCCCGGTAAGTTTCCCCTCTTCTCTCTTGGTTGGCTGTGTTTTGTGTATCATTAAACACCCCAAGTGAGTGCAGACACTGGAATACACTGGTTTTGTGGCCCTGTACTGGTACATACTGGATGTCCAGTGGCGGTCCCAAGCCTGGATAAACTGGGGGGGGGGTGGAGAAGGGCACCCAGTGTAAAAATAAGACAAGTCAAATATGCTGTTGACACAATAATGTCGTCCTTGAGGTGGAATCATTTCCTGATCGTGATTATACTGCGAATAAAACGCGGGAGAACATTTTCTGGCTAACATTTCAAAAAGTGTTTATTCTGTTGCCGAACTTTTATGTGAAGAATTTAACAATATATAAATCCGCCAACACACGGCAAGGTAACAATATCAACAGCGCAATACAATTATTGCCTTTAACTACATAATGAAACACCATACAACTAATTACATAGCAAAATAAAGTCAATAAAGCATATTCATATTTACAGTACATAATAAATAAACGGCAAATGGCTGGCGACCCTTCCAGGGTGTACCCCGCCTCCCGCCCGAAGTCAGCTGGGATAGGCTCCAGCATAGCCACGACCCTGATGAGGATAAGCGGCATAGAAAATGGATGGAAGGACAGTACATAATACTTCATAAGTATAAGAATACCAACAACCTAAGAATATCACCAACACAGCAGAAAACACAAATATTTGTGGAATAAACACAGACTATGACTGAAAATAGTAGAGAGTAATGCACCATCAGTGCAATGGCTGGTGAGGCATTGACCAAGTTGCATGTTTTTATTTTTGTCAATAAAGGTTGCTCGTTAAAAAAATTCATTAAAACTTTCAAATAATTCTTTGACCCATATATTTATGAAAAACATTTGTTTTTTTCTTTGTTGTAAACGTCCGATCATCCCCTGGTGAGCTTGGACGTATACTCCTCCATCCCGGCGGTCATTCATTCAGCAGAGCCTAAAGATGTACGTGTGACTAAATCCAAACAAAAGGCTGGCTTTTCTTCCCTGTGGAAAGACGGCACTGACAAGCACCTCCCAGCTCACGCACGTCCACGTCCACTCAGAACCTCAGCGTATGACATTTCTGTGTATTCCATTGTGGGGTTAGCAAGAAAAAATGTTACAGACTGGCAGGCGCTGTCCATCATCCGGAGTACTCACTGAGTAGATGATAGGTACCTATGGAGGGATTCGCCACCGCCTCGTTTTAGGTTTCTGCCCAGCATTTGATCCGGTAAAGTATAAATTCAGCAATTGGTATTTAAGAATATGTTTAAAACGATGTCAGGGGAGAAAGAGTAATGAGCAGGCTTGACCATAAAGAGGTTCAAAGTAGAGCTTCAAAATGCAAAAATGAAAAATGGGAGTGAGAGGAAAAATATGTTGAATAAGCAATTCTTTGCAAACAAGCATTACCGTGAAAGATGTTGTACATTAGACCCAAATTCCCCTAAAATTGAAATAAAATTAGGTTTTATTCCTATATACGCATGACACTTTGGGCACCCCTACTTTCGTGGATGTTGGCTGGGTGACGTGGGCGAGCGATGGTGGGTGAGGAGAGAGAGATTAGTCATGCTAGTCGTCCCAAACTGGCTGCAGCTTGAAGATTTTTTTGGGCTATGGAGTTGTACAGTATTTGTGCCTTAATTTTGAGGTAGCCAGATTACCGTGCAATACCTACTGTCGCGTGCCGAGACACATCGCTGCACTCTGTCACTCTCTATTTCCCTGTCCCTCAATGTTTGCACGCTTTTTCTGCTAAACGCTCGTTGTTACGGCGGGAGGCAAGCCGGGGTGCGTGCCCGGGTACCTGCGGCAGGGTTTTGGGGACCGGGCTCTTTGCTGGTGACCCATGCAGTAAGGAGTAGCTGCGCCACCTCGGTTTGGGTTTCTTGACGACAGTGTTCCCAGCATTTTTTGCATCCAACCTCAGCAGCAATGGCACGTTGCAATTTTTCAACTTTTCTTAACATTTTGATGAGAAGTGCATAATTTATTAGAAATATTAATAAAACATCACATTGATGTAATGCCTTTTTAGCAGGTACCCAAAGTGCTTCTCAGTGAACACATTTTTCATTCACTCCACAGTCACACACTGGTCATTTACATCTGTATCCACAGCTGCCCTGGGGTAGGCTGATGGAGACGTGCCTGGCAATTCACATTTATACACCAGTGTGGGCAGCACTGGAGGCATGGTGGCTGAAGTGTCTGTCCTAAGGACACAACATTGACGGAAAACTTCCGGTTTTGGACAGACCAGGTCCACATCTAGAGCCACCTCTCAGCCCATGTAATTTATATTCCCCGGAACACAAACACTGTAGGCTGGAGTGTATTTAGCATTTGGAACAGTACAGTATTTCCATTTTTAAACACAATGCAGCAAGAAAACAAAAGACCAATACCAAATACCGGACTTTTGTCCTACACAATTGCATTGGGTCACTTTAGTCTTTGCTTTTTTTTTGAGTGCGAAAGAGAAGTTTGATTGTGTAAGAAACTTTTCTGGGACACCAGATGAAGCTGGGTGAATAAAGTTCCTCTGGAGTTCACAGCTAAAGTCCATAGTTCTGATGTCCCTGAATGCACCTCACCCGAGTGTGCTTTGTTGCAAAATGAGGAGATATGTGTTTGCGAGTTGGAGTTATGTGTGAATTTATACATTTTCAGGTCTGGAAAAGTATGGAACATGGAAACTCAGAAATATTCATTTTCTCTAGACCAGGGGTCAGCAACCTGCCACTCTTTAGCCTACTTGTTGTGGCTCCCTTCGCTAAGCACGGTGGTGTTTTTTTTAAACCACCAAAGTAGATGAATTGTGCGTTTTCGAAAAGAATATGAAATATCTGACTTGCCGCCAAGTCCGTGAATGCATCCTCTGACTGCTGATTGGATGAGCAAAGGGAGGGGGAGGTAGGCTAGTGTAGCAGTTTTACTGCGTGGTGGAAAAAAAAGGTCAAGGAGTTTGGAGTTGTAATCGACAGGAGCAAAGGAATATGTTTTATAACGAGAAGTGCGCTGTATTTATGTGTTTACAGCCCGTGACACGCTAATCGCCGAGATGGTGACACCAGCAGAGGCGTGTGATGTGCAGCGACAGTTGACTGGAACAATATGTGCTTTCACTTTTACGTCGTGCAAATAGACCGTGGTAAAGTTGGACGTTGGATATTCGGCTACGTAGCTGCAGCGGTAGTCCTCCCTCAGCGTGCCCGCACTGCTCTCTCATGGTGCATCTGTTTTTCTAGGGGCCGTCAATAAATTACTATTTTGGTGAAGAAAAATACAAACAGCAGAAAAACCTCCCGTTCCCAACGACGTCAGGAAAAGTCATTTTGAGAAAATAAGGTTTGGAAAGTCTCCAGATTTAGCGAGGAAATCGCCAAGTTGGCAACAACCGGGCTGTACAGGAGATGGGAAGCCATTCCCAGTTACAGAATACATGAAATAATTGTTCATAAAAATATCAGAGCATATATTCTCCTAATTAAAAAAAAGAAACAGGATATTTTTCAGAAAAAGTTTTCAGTTTTGCGACTCTCAAACATTTTTTGTACTGGGAGAGGAGACAAAGCTCTTTTGATGGTGAAGGTTGCCAACCCCTGGTCTGGACTGTTAATATTGTTCAGTTTTCTAAAAGATAACATTATGAATAACTAAAAAAACCCAAACAAATAGATGGATCTCTTTTTTTAAGAGACTAGCCACGGCAGATTAGATATTTGTATGAGAGCACTCCGTAGGCGACATTTGGAAAGATTTGGAAAGACCGATGTGTATGAATAACACACAAAAATCATAGATCGGCTTTCATGGATGACAAAGAAAAAAAAAAAAAAATTTACGTGAGAGGCAGGAATCAGAGGATGTTTACATTAAAAAAGATGACGAATACCAAACTAGTTGATTAATTATTGCATCAAATTAATAGTTGATTAATTATTGCCTCTCTAATAGTAAACATCTTCAGTATTTAGTGGGTCTGGAAAATATAATGTCACATCCATAGGAGCCTTAGATTTACTCGTGCCAAATACGCAAATGTCACTTCATGAGGAATGATTGAAGCCGTGTCTAATTAAGTTTTGCTCAGCCAGAGCCTGGCGTTTCAGCATGGGGATGTAATGTGATTTTCAAGTATGCCATGTTTGTTTAACTGTCGCTGATAAGGAGTGTAAGTCCTTGCTTGGGCGCCCAAAATGACAATTGAAAATAGAAGTCTGTACAGTAAGATAAGAGATAATCTGACGGTTGTCAAGTCCTGATTCATCTTTTCAGGCTGGGAAAAATGTTTCTGCGTTTCCAAAGAGTGGTGGACCTTTGATGGCACTCTAGCCCCATGGCAGCTCCGTGGTGTGTTCAAATTCATGTCTATTGATAAGAAGGCCATGCCACCACAGAGCTGGCTAGTCATAGTCAAATAGTCAATAGTAAACATGCATAAAGGCATAAACATGATATTATAAACTGTTAAAAGGGCAGAACGCCTGTCCTGGGGGTGCTGGCTTGTGTCTGTGTTGCTATGGTAATTGCTCATTGGCAATAAACACTGGCACAGATGAGCAGGGCACAGCTGTTGATGCATATACTCATCCATATATACTCTATCCTAAACCCGGTACCTTTCTTCCGTTTTTACGCTGGAGCAGGGGTCTCAAACTTGCGGCCCGCGAGATGATAATGTGTGGCCCCCACCTTAATATGAAAGTTTAATGTTAGTGCGGCCCTCAAGTTTTATATGAATGGCAATTTTTACACTGTTGTGTTCAGAGCTGACAATCCTACCAAGCACGGGGGGGTATATGGCTCTCAGGGGCGTGACATCGACCGGGCTTGATGCAAGCAGAGAAACATTTTTCAGCGAGTGAAAAACTGATCATTATTACTAGGTTTGTACCTTCTTTACACCACTGTTTTGGTTTATCTTATTTTGTGTTAAATAAAAATTTGAAAAGATTGGATTTTACATTTTTTTTATGTGCACCGAGGCTGCGGCCCAGCCTCAGCCAGACTCTGCCTCCAGAGGCCCCCAGGTAAGTTGAGGTTGATACCCCTGCGCTGGAGAGTCCCTCACTTGAAATGTAGCATTTCTCCAATGATGCACATTTGAACAACCCACTCTATGCTTTCCCATGTAAGTCTGTAGACATCCGACTGTGTAAGGCTTTATTAAAACGCCGGGCTTGCCCACCTACAGGGATACCTGTTCATGCATACATATATGCACTCACAGTGCTTACGTACTTCCCCATATAACTCGCTGATTTATCCATGGTGTTGTCATGCAGGCTTTATCACAGGGGATGTTGATGTCGTCAATAAAATGACAACAGTTATTGTCAATTTTCCCTGATACTAATGTTATGGTTAATATCCTCATTGGTACTATTAACATTAATAATAATAAGTATCACTGTTTAAATGCAACATTATCACTGTGGCTGTTATTGCGATGACATTATTTTGTTATTTCCACGAAGGGCTTTACGACCGTCATGGACTTTTGTCTATGTAGTCTTTTATTTCTCTGTTGTTGCTGGTGTTGTTCTCTCTCTCTGTTTTGTCTTCTGTCTTCTTTTCTCTTCCTCTCTATCCCCTCCTGCTCTGGTCCGTCCACCCCAAATTTGCGTAAAACCTAAGTACGTAATAAAATCTATGTGACAGGGGAGAGTATCTTATACTTTTCCTTTGCAGAGCAAGTCTGTTTAGCATGTAAGGGCATCTAGATCATACATACTGTCTGCCCTGATGGCTGGACGGGACAAAAACCCCCAAAAACAAACCAAAACGCCGTGACTCCGCGGGGCTCAATGAGAAGGAAGTGGTGTCAGTTACCTGTGATAAATAGCTGATTCTGCACAAAAGATGAAGTTATTCTAGCGCACATTTCAATGAAATGTACACACAGCAGTAGACATTTTAGGGTAGCTGCGCTTCCCTTGCAGTCTTAGAGCAATCCCCACTGGCACACACTCACAGTGCAAACGTCCTGCAAACCCGCTGACCGTAAGGTGGATTATCTCGTGCAGGGCGGCTTCGGTAACCTTTGGTAACGGTAAAAGTATCATTCCTTTTTTAAAAATCATCTTACGCGGGCGTGTTTTGTTGTTTTATTGCTCATTCCGCTATGTTTTTCTCACATTTTTAAAAATTATTTTTGGCTTTCTTCACTTGTACAACAGCAGGTGGTCTTTGAACAGACTTGATGATAAAAAGCATCGGTAAAAACGTCCGAGTGCACGTCTGCTTGTTTGTGTTCAGCGACCTGATCAATGTGCGGCAAAGCCAACAATAATACACAAACACCACCCTTCAGTTCCGGATCTGGGGTTCCTTCTCCTCCTCTTTCTCAGCTTGACCGCATGCTGTCTTGATATTGGCTGCGAGCGCAAGCGAGTTAGCTGGTTTATGTTGAATGGCTGTCAGATGATGTGGAAACAGAGATGAGTGTGCTTCGCTCCTGCTGGGCGTCATCATTGGCGGTGTTACTCTCTTTGCCTCCTGCCTGCAAACTCTTTTCTATTAATAAGCCTCTTAGCCATGAGGTTTGGAAAGCTCTGGGAAAGGAAAGATAAGGCCCAAATCCCATCCATTTTCTATACCGCTTGTCCTCATTAGGGGACACCGTGGACTCTGATAAACAGCCAATCCCAGGGCACGTACTGTATATACAACATAATTCCAAACATCGGCAAACACAACCTGATGGCTTCAGAAGAGGGCGGAGATAGTCGCGTTGCGTCCAATTTAATGCCAAAGATCTCATTTTTATTCCAGTTTGGTCAAAAACAGCAAACACGAATGTGCAAACGATAGAAGGAAATTTGTGTGGAAATTGTGTGTGAAGTCAAACAAATTCTGCATTGAAAAAGGTAATTTTTCATTGTTAATCCTTAATGTTTTGATGCTGTTTTGGTTTGAATGGGTTGCGTGGGAAAACTCTCATGTATATTTTTACTTAACATATTTGCCAATATTGTGTGTGGGTTTTTTTTTTACTGTGAATTTTTGGAGTGTGAAAAAGAGAGCCTGAATGTTTTGGATGACAAAGGTGGAAGTCAAAAGAATGATAAAGATTTTGGAACATGTGAAACTGATGGGAAAGTGGGAATGTAGATAACCCGAATATACTCAATGAGCTAAATGTTTTCATGTTGGAATGGTTGTCACGGAAAATCTGCAACAATGGAAAATTTGGGAACTTTTGGGGCACGCACACACACGTTACCAGCATTGCAAGAGATTCTAGACCCAATAAATTCTTGAACTGAGGTTTATTATTCATACTTTAAAAATGATAGCATTACACCCTGTAATGTTTCTAAATCTTTTCAGATGTTACAAACGCTCTCATCCAAACAGTGTGTGTAACACGGCTAGTTCAAGCCATTCATCACTGTCTTCATCTTCCTACTGCATCATCTTCAGTGTTGAAATCTGATGGTGATAGTGGACTTTTTGACACTGCTCCAGCCAGACAAGATCCATTAGCAGACTTGAGCAAAAGTTTAAAGTCATCTTTAACTAGAGATTAGCATCATATGACCCCCCACCCCGCGCAAAAGTCATTTGTTTGTGCTTCGTTTGTGCTGTTTTGTGCAATTAAAACTCGTTTTTGAGTTATTACAGTTTCTTTTATAGGTCAACCAAAGTTCACCCAGCCCCCCATTTTCGCCAAAAGAAACCAAGACAATCCCATTTGTTTGTGCTGCGTTAGTGCTGTTTTCTGCAGTCAAATGAACGTTTGTGCTGCTTTTGTTTTTGCGATATTAACGATTAAAGTTTTGGGGTATTACATAATCGCCCGTCAGCAAGTTCCGGATGAAACCAAAATAGTCTCATTTTGACCGTCCTCGTTTATGCTGTTGGGTTCAGTTGAAATCAACGTTCGTGCTGCTTTCGTTTTGGCGATATAACACATTTATTAAAGGCCAACTGAGGTCAGTCACTTGTCAACAAGCTCCGAATGTAACGAAAATAGTCTCATTTTGACCGTCATCGTTTGTGCTGTTGGGTTCAGTTGAAATCAACGTTCGTGCTGCTTTCGTTTTGGCGATATAACACATTTATTAAAGGCCAACTGAGGTCAGTCACTTGTCAACAAGCTCCGAATGTAACGAAAATAGTCTCATTTTGACCGTCATCGTTTGTGCTGTTGGGTTCAGTTGAAATCAACGCTTGTGCTGCTTTTGTTTTGGAGATATTAACGATTTAAGGTGTTGCGGTGAGGGTGTTGACATGAAGCGCAAAAGGACTGTTTTGAATCTTACGAGATAAAATGTGACTATAAATTAGCCTCATCAGTGTATGATCCATCCATTTTCTATGGCTCTTATCCTCATTAGGGTCGCTGAAGCCTATCCCAGCTGACTATGGGTGATTCACACTCCAACGGACAATTTAGAGTTGCCAGGTAACTTAACAAGCATGTGTTCGGAATGGGGGAGGAACCCGTAGAAAACCCACGCATGCACGCTCCACACAGAGATGCCCAACGGAGATTCGAACCCAGATCTCCTGACTGTGAGACCAACATTATACCCACTCATCCTATATAATGATGATGAGAACAAAGTAGCAATTTATACGCTGGAAAGTCTGGTTGCCTTTTTAAAACGTTAACAACATCAAAATGGCTCCTCCATTTTTTTTTCTTCCCTGTTCGGACACCCGTAGTTGACTTACCAGCGGGATAGCAAAAGTGACGTAGCAATGGCGAATGTGCTTAACCATGCAACTTGTGGAAGGACAGGACGCCCGCAAACGTGGCCCTGACTCCGGCCTGCGGTGCTTTTGAGACCACAGTTAAGCACTTTATTCTCAGAGCTTTTGAGGAGTGGATCATGTTGTTTATAATAATGTCATACCCGGCTGCAGATAAACCTGCGTGATGATTCAGCCAACAAGAACTACAGGGTGTTGTGCTCAGTCTGCATAAGCAACCTGACTGCTGCCGACATGCCCGCGGTCATCCGCACAATGGCCGCTTTATAGCCACACAAACATCTGTTGTTTTTGGATGAAAAGTGCTACCGCGGGCGTCTGCTTGCTGATCTCGGGCATGCCTGTGACTCTTTTGTCAACAACGCGCGGCGTCGGCATCGAGGCGTCGCACCCCGTCGCTGTGCTGCTCTTCAGCCCCAGGTAACCAAACAGCCAAAGATGGAGGACGGCTACAGAAAAGGCACGGCAAGAAAGACACGTTTGGTCGTCGGTATGTTGTGCTCCCGGCCCGGGGAGGAAAAACAGAACATTCGTTGTAATCCTCGAAGCGACCGAGCAAGCGTATTCGCTTGCCCCCCAAAACCTGCACACCCCAACATCTCTGCTCACTTTTTGAACATGCATCCTCCATCTCGGCACATTCTAAGCAGCCCTCTGTGTCGCCAAGAGGCAAAGGGGTGGGCGGGGGCTGACATTTAAGGAAAGAGATCGGTTATGCTCGGCGCCTCTCGGTTGGAGACATTATCGTCGTCATCATCTCAGTGCTCGCTGGGCTATTATCTGCTCTCCGGCGTGGCCGGGAAAATGCTCGCCGGTCTGCGCATCGGCCACTTTATCAGTCTAGCTGGGGGCCTGTCAACGCCACCCCCGTCTTCCCCTAAAAGATGGATTCAGAGATACCGTGTCTTGTTTGTGTGGACGTAAGACGAGGAGTAAACCTCGTAGGTTGTCATAATGAGGCCGTTGCTGGAAATTGAGGAGTAAGGAAGAGACAGCAAGATAATTGGAGCAGGACGAAAACCACCTCGCACCTCCGAGGATTGCCTATGGGTCGGACTTTTCTGGAGTAGCCGAGGACTGTGATACCCTAGTTGGAGCACACCCTCCTAAACGGCGGACCAGCACCCCGGTCTGGACCTTCGAAGGTGCTTCTCCCAACGTGTTAACCGAGACACAAAATCCAGAGTCTTAAGTGAATCTTCTCCACCTCTGGGACCCTGCCATTGAGGAGTTTCTGGCTAACTCAGATCCCTCATCCAACGGTGACGGACATGTCTCGCACTGGCCTCGGAACCCGCCCTACCGAGACGGTAGCCCCTGCCACTCCTACCCAAAAACGGGCGTTGGATTCTCTGTTGGGACGCATGGTTAGCATGTTGGCCACACAGTCAGGGGATCTGGGTTCGAATCTCCGCTTGGCATCTCTGTGTGGAGTTTGCATGTTCTACCCGTGCGTGTGTGGGTTTTCTCCGGGTACTCCGGTTTGCTCCCACATTCCAAAAACATGCATGTTAGGTTAATTGGCGACTCTAAAGTCCATCGGTATGAATGATTGTTTATATGTGCCCTGTGATTGACTGGTGACCAGTCCAGGGTGTACCCCAGGATAAGGGGCATAGAAAATAGATGGATGGATTTGAGGTTTGTGTTTGTACCACACTATGCCTGCTTTTCATCACACTTTTGTCTTTGGACCTCACAGAACCACAGCACTGCTTTAAATTGGTGAAAAGCGGCAAAGAGCTCTCCTGCTCTCTTCCCTTCCTGGGCTTTGTTGCACTCGTACTTAATTGGCTTTTGAAAATAACATTTGATCTTCAGCCACTACCGAGCTCTCTCTCTTCTTCCGTTTGATTGTTTTTAATCAAGTCCACTGCTGCGTTGCTCGGAGAGTGAATACTACCATTCTCTGGATGGTGCCACCTGAATTTTGGTTCATTGGGGTTGATCCATGAGAGCTTTCAAATACCATTTTTGTTCTTTCTGCAGAAACTAAACACTAATGGGCTTTTTTTTACAAGTTCCATTTTTCTCAATCAATCCATCCATCCATTTTCTGTACCGCTTATCCTCATTAGGGTCGCGGGTATGCTGGAGCCCATCCCAGCTGACTTTGGGCGAGAGGCGGGGTACACCCTGGACTGGTCGCCAGTCAATCACAGAGCAGACAGACAAACATTCACACTCACATTCACACTCTAATGGACAATTTAGAGTCGCCAATGAAGCTAACATGCATGTTTTTGGAATGTGGGAGGAAACCGGAGTACCCGGAGAAAACCCACACATGCACGGGGAGAACATGCAAACTCCACACAGAGATTCGAACCCAGAACCTCCTGACTGTGAGGCCAACATGCCACCCACTCATCCACTGTGCGGCTCAATCAATTCAAACATTTCCAAAATGAAAACATTGAGCTCAGATCCGTTTCCCACACTGCCAAAATCCCAACTTTTCCCAGAAATCCCCATTTTCTAAACACAAATTCTCTTTGATCTCAAGAATTGTTGCTGTATAAGGTCCTCAGGTTACGACACATCGAACTTACGTTTAAATTACACTGAAGTCCCTCTCTGTTCACCGAACACGGTATTAAAAAACCTCTGTTGTTTAGTTATCACTGTCGCTTTCATAGGAGCACATCCTTTAACATGCTCAAGGATAATGCATTTTTTTGTTGTTGTTGCGAGGTTGTGATTGTGACAGGCTGCCCCCAGTCCTGACTGTGTGTTGGGTTTGCTGATGTTGTTTTGGCGTGGTAGCGGCTGACAGTAGCCCGTTGATGAGCGACCTTCTCCACGTCCTTAACGATGGTCGTGAGTGCGGCTGCACGCAAGCAAGTCTCAAGTTATCGGACCCATGTTAAAGGTGATTCATTTTTGAGAGCACGTTTGAAACCTTGTAACGCCGTACCTCCGCATACTTCCACATTTATCTGCCGATGCAACGTGAACGTTTCCAGACTCAAATTCCCAACTTCCTCATTCATCAACCATTCAAACCATCTCAGTGCCCTATAAAATCCGGTTTATTTTTGTCCATGGTAATCATTTAAAATCCCGTTTTTTGTACATTTTACACCTACACCATTTTACCAGCAGAGTGTGTGCGATTCTTGGGTTAGTGAATAAAAGGCCAGTTAATTAAGTGCAAAGAAAATTGAGCCCAGTAATTGCGTAACGGATGTAGCTTGGCTAACTTTTCCAACGGGATGTCAGCCTCTGCACACATTGCTAGAAAATCTTCAACCAACTGTTACCTCCGTGCTTTCGATTTAGGAAGATGTCGTCCCTCATGCAATTCCAACTGCATATGTAAGATATTTGCACGTATGAAATTCCGCGCACCAACGTTCCGTCTCCGAACGATGACAGCATTTCAGCCACATGATTCCACGTTTAACAGTAAATGTTGTTCGTATTGGCCAATTCGTAGGCCGCTACCATTACGACAAGAAAACATTCCATCAGTTAGTATTCCTGGCATCTCGGGTTTCTTTTACAGTGCAGGCAGAAACAGAAAATCAGTTGAGTGGATATGTTTAGAAGGTGGATAAGTGGGTAGCCTGTTGGCCTCACAGTCAGGAGATCAGGGTTCGAATCTCCGTTGGGCATCTCGCAACCATCGTTAAGGACGCAGTGTTACGAGGAGAAGGTCGGTCATCAACGGGCTACTGTCAGCCGCTACCACGCCAAAACAACTTCAGCAAACCCAAATGAAGGGAGTCGGCCTGTCACAATCACAACCTCGCAAAAAAAAAAAAAAGCAGTATGCTCGACCATGTTAAAGGATGTGCTCCTATGAAAGCGACAGTGATAACTAAACAACAGAGGTTTTGTTCTCTCTTTTTTTAATACCGTGTTTGGTGAACAGTGTGAGTGACATCCGTGTAATTTAAGTTTGATGTGTCGTAACCTGAGGACCTTATATGGCAACAAAACAAAAAACAAAAGTGGGAATTTTGGCCAGGTGGGAAATGGATCTGAGCTTAATGTTTTCATTTAGGAAATGTTTGAATTGACTGGGCCGCACGGTGGATGAGTGGGTAGCATGTTGGCCTCACAGTCAAGAGATCAGGGTTCAAATCTCTGTGTGGAGTTTGCATGTTCTCCCCGTGCGTGCGTGGGTTTCCTCCCACATTCCGAAAACATGCATGTTACCTTAATTGGCGACTCCAAATTGTTGCCAATTAAGGTATGAATGTTTGTTTGCTCGTCGTGGTGAAGAGAGAGCTGAGCCAGAAGGCAAAGCTCTCTGTTTACCGATCAATCTACGTTCCCACCCTCACCTATGGTCATGAGTTATGGGTCATGACCGAAAGAACGAGATCGCGGATACAAGCGGCGGAAATGAGTTTCCTTCGTAGGGTGGCTGGACTCACCCTAAGAGATAGGGTGAGGAGCTCGGCCATCCGGGAGGAGCTCAGAGTAGAGCCGCTGCTCCTTCACATCGAGAGGAGCCAGTTGAGGTGGCTCGGGCATCTAGTCCGGATGCCTCCCGGGCGCCAACCAGGTGAGGTGTTTCGGGCATGCCCAGTCAGGAGAAGGCCCCAGGAAAGACCAAGGACACGCTGGAGGGACTATGTCTCACAACTGGCCTGGGAACGCCTTGGTGTCCTCCCGATGGAGCTGGAAGAGGTCGCTGGGGACCGGGAAGTCTGGATGTTTGTTTGCTATATATGCTCTGTGATTGGCTGGCGACCAGTCCAGGGTGCACCCCCCTCCCGCCCAAAGTCAGCTGGGATAGGCTCTAGCACACCCGCGACCCTAATGAGGATAAGCGTCATAGAAAATGGATGGATTTCTCTAGAAAACAACCTTCATCATCATCTGCGGAACATGCCCGCGTGGGGCCAAATACACGATGTTGATGACTGTAGAGGGGTGTGCACAACAAAGACCCCCTGTTTCCCATTTCCGTGCTCAGCGCGTCACAGTGCCAGGAGCTTCCGTGTCACCGCACGGGGCCGGGGAGTGTTAAAAGGAGGCTAGACTGACAGGCTGTCGGCCGGCGCGGAGGCTCGTGAACCTAACCGATGGTGACACCAAACAAACAGCGGGAGGTGAGCGGGGAAGGCGACGAGATAGGGAAACAAACAGACGCAGCTCAAGTCAAAGGCAGCGCTCGGACTCCTCCTGCCCTCTAGATTGAAACCCGCGATGCCGTCAGTTTGTTTTAGAGGCGCGAGGATACAATTTGACCGCATGTCCGTGACACCGAGGTGTCGGACGTCTGCCAGGTGGTAGGGTTTTTTTTTTTTTGTTCAGGACTTTCAGACACTTTGTGTTCATTTGTCAGACTTGAAAGGTGGCCATTGGCTCTGGAGCCGTGACAGCTCTCCGATACACCGGCGAGAGGTGTAGATGGGTGTTCCTGCCATTTCCCACAACACTTTTTCACCCGGAATGGGGGAATGCACTTCACTCGCCTTCCATCAGTCATCCCAGAGGCAGCTGCATTGGCCCTCTAAAAGGTAAAAGCAGCGTCACCACCTCCCCTTCGTACCTCCAGCCAGGCCTTTTTTGCGTCACACTTTCTGTCCGGTCTTTTGCATGACTGCTTTGCCTTGACTTTCTGCCATATGAATCTGTACGCTTTGGGCCTTACTCTGAAGGTTGGGTATCGCTTTCGGTATCACGCAATTCGACCCGCTTACACTTGGCCTGGGGCTCATTATTCATGCCTTTGTGTCTTCTCGCTTAGACCATTGCAACGGTCTGCTCACTTGTCGGAACAAAAAGGAGCTGTCCGGTCTGCAGTCGCTACAAAACTCTGCAGCGGACTTAAAACCCGTCACCGGTGCCTTGCACGGTCGGGCTCCGCCCCTGTCGTTCTCTGAGGTCCGAGCTCCAAAATCTCCTGATTCGTTTTCAGACCGGAGGAGACCGATCCGCTACTTTGGTATGTTGTGAACCAACACATGTATGCTATGAAAGTGTTTATTAAAAACATTTATACAATACAGCGCGGGCTAAAAGTAGGGTTACAGTTAACACTTAGACATTTTACATTTATTATTGGTGTTTGCATAACCGCATGAGTCCATATTGCACAGTACAACATCTTTTTTTTTTTGGTGTCATTTTCTGGGTTTTCCTGTGTCCTTTTTCCCACGAACTGTCCGAAAAATTCCCTCCACATTTCCCTTCTTTTAAAAAGTGACATTTTTTATTTAACGTTTTAACTCCACACTACTAAAGTGCCATGCTTTTAGCTCATAATATTAGGAGTTTATTCTGGTAAAAAAATCTTGTAATTATGACCTCACATTCTGACTTTATCCTTGCAATTTTATAACTTTTTCTGCAACCTAATTTAACATAAAATGTAGCTTCTCATAATACCATGACTTACAAAAAAATATTTTTTCCTTTAATATTACCATAGAATATTGTAATATAATATAATATAATATTTTAATATAACTCTATGCTACTAAAACAACTAAAAAAAGCTCCTCATAATATTATGATGTAATTCTCATAAAATGACATTTTCTTTAGATTAAAACTTTTTTTTGCTGCATTTTCTTGTTAAATTAAATTTTTTAGAATGTGCCGCGGGCCACTAATAGAACAGTCTGACTTTTTTTCCCCTAATATTTTGACTTTATTCTTGTAAAATGACGGCAAAGTTTCCCATTTAGATGGATGTTGTTGTTTTTTGAAGTTTAAATTACATTTGCCTTCGCCAAGCAGGTTTGTTTGTGTTCAAAATAACACGAAAAGTTCCGAATGGATTTGAATAACATTTTCAGGTGTTGTCGAAAATGGGATATGGAATAATTGACTAAATTTTGAGGGGTAATCTGGATCACCTTCTGGTTCCAGGAAGTTTTAAAAAAATATTCTTTAACATTGCGAGATAAGACCATTTTCGGCATTTCTGGACATAAATGCACAAAAATGGTCAGAGCACAAAAAAAATACAGGACTAGTTTTCAACAGATTCTGCAAAATATCAAAGACCAAAGATCCACAAACTATGAGATTGTTATTTTGGTGTAGATCGTCGGCTCTTTCGAGTACTTTTCTAGTTAACGTTATTTTTTCAACATTATTGGCCTTCGCAGTGTCGCATTGCCAAGAAATATTCTGGCTTTTCCCCACTGGAGGCTCAGGTACCAGATGCACCACCCGCCACTGCAATTGGCACGTGCCAGTCGGACCGCGGGATCGGCGGCTTGCCAGGCAGCGTGAGGAATGAAGCCAGAGGTAAAAAAGAAAGCGCTCTATGCCAAAAAAAACCCCCCATCCATCCATTTTTTTGTACAATTTTGAATAAAAAACAGAAACGGAAACTCTACTAGTACATATTTTAAATCAAAACTCCTGCCGTGCAGACCCGATACCCTGCAGGTTTTCTTTCCAGCAGCAGGTGATTTTAAAAATCAACACCTCCTTCAATTTCAGGGAAATGGTTGGATTACAAAAACTGAACTAAAATAAAGTAACATCACTCAGTGCACAAAACAGTTGGATACCAATAAGCATACTCTTACAGCCAATAGCAGTTGCAGGACTGGTATTTTACCTTCAGACAGGAGAGCAACCATCCTCTGCTTTGGGAGTTTGCTTGGACGGGACGTCATAAATGTACACGATTCAACTTTGTGTTTCTGGGCCGATTTCGAGCTGCGAATTTCATCTTCCCCTTCCTTCCGCCGAACTGAAGAAGTTACTGAGGAAGTTAATAAAGAAGTGAGAGGATGAGGTGGGGAAAAAATAAATCCGCACGCGCCAAGAAGAATTGTGTCACACATGCAGAAGAGAACGGCGCGGAGATCTCATTAAAATGCTGAGGCTGGTGTTGGGTTTTCCACTTTAATGCTTGGGAGATGCTGGCAACATCCTCGGAGAACGAGGGGGGACTTTGGGCCACCGAGACAATTTGTCTTGTGTCCAGGGGGAGGTGGTTTAAACAGCAATGCTTCAGCTTTTTCTTCCTCTAATGACCTCTCCCCTTTCGGTCTTATATCTCTGTCTGCTTCAAGCCCCATTGCTTGTTGTTGATGTTCTCTTCAAGCCGTCTTGTTTTGTGGGGTTTTCTCATTTCCACGCTGACTCACGGGATAAAGATGGTGGAGACTTCACTATTTAGACCAGGACCCCCTCCAAAAGATTAAATGATCAGGGATGTCTCGATCCGATGTTCAGGATCGAGCCGCTGTGTTTTGAAGATCGGATTAAATCGCGTGATCTGGCCGATCCGGTATACCGTTTGTAATTCTGGCCCACGCTCCAACGTGGTAGGTGCGGTAAATGCACCTCTACGCTGGTTGCCACTTGACTCTCGCCACGCAGAACAAGAGAAAAACGCAGCACCACCATGCAGACATGTCCGCGGTGAAGTTAGTTTCACGTTGGACGCTGGATATTTACAGCAGTAGATTCCCCGCACTGTGCCCAGACTGCTCTGTCATGGTGCTGGGAGCTCACACGGGAAGTTCCGCTCTAACCGCTGGCTATTTATACAAGGGACTGTCAATAAATAACGATCGTGTTGAAAAGAGTTTGATAAAAATATGTCACAGATTCTAAATCACACCACAAATTGATCTATAACCATACCAAATCAATGATTAGTCCTACCCTAAAAGTATGTTGCATGCTCATTTTTTCCAATTTTATCATTATCTTAGGGACCTGACACACAGCGGTGTGTTAGAAAAGCCATTGTTGGTCATGCTGTGTAATAAAAAAAGTAAAATCAGCAATACCTTGGTTGCGTTTTTGTTTCAATAGCCTGTTTCATAACCATATTCAATTCCACAAATGCATTTTTGCATGGAAAAAAAAAGAATATTGAAAGAAATATTGGTACAAACGGGGGACAGCAACGTGTCAAAATTTCTTGTGAGTGCTGAAGAGCATACAAAAGTAGATATTTTTGAAAACTGGGTCAGATTTTGGGGATGTGGGAAGTTAATAGCTTGTAGGTTGCGATGTTGGAATGCTTTAAATCCCTTTAAAAAATTGACAATTGGGGAAAGCGTGGGAATGGTTTGGAATGTGTTGAAAGACTTTGTCCCAAATGCGCTCAGCATTTTCATGTTGGAATGGTTTGACTGGGGGGAGAAATGTGGTAGTAGTAAAATAAAATGGGGTGGAATATTTGCTAATGATGTGGATGCTCTTTGGTGTTCACACAATTAGCAAGGAAACTGACTTTTTTGTTGGAAACCAAAATCGATAGGAGGCATGGCATCAGGATTGACCAAATCCTGATGCCATGCTGTTCTTGCTCTGCACGCCTTAATATTTATTATTTGACCTTCTAGCAGCACATTGCTGACACAGCATGACACATACAGTACCTGGAGACCAGCCAGCACAAAAGGATGAGGACCTCTCAACGCAATGGCAAACTTGGGACTTTGTCCGAAGAAATACTGCAGGTTGATAGATGGACACATTTACACTTTGCCATTCAAACAGTGCTCCTTCGCTCTGTTGCGGTTTTTCAAAAATGAATGCAATAATAAATGTTCGCTGGTTTGTGGTCAAAAAATATTGAAAGACAAGTCATATGTAGTATTCTTTAATGGTCACTAGGCTAAGTAATGTGACATAGATGAGACATTACATTACTTTAACTTGCACTACATGGAGTCATACATGAATGCAGAATGAAAAAAGTTCCCCTCCTATTCCGTGTGGAAGTGGTAATTTTTTGTTGTTGACCTTTCTACTTATTTTGTCTTTCTTTCCTACTGAAGTTCACACCCTTTCATATGTTTAAAGTAAATTGGATGCAAACTAGTTTGAGATATCCCGTATCCTGTTCAAGATATAACACGCGTGCCTGGTTATCACTAATCATGTCTACTATATTAGGGAATAGGTGTGTAAAGGTGATTATAGTGTTGTTATTTCATGTCTGCATGGCTCTGATAGTGTTACAAATTATATTTTGGTGGTCTTGAATAGGTTTTCTATGCTACAAAAAATATTTCACTATTATGATTGAATCCTACTTTGCAGAAATTCCAAAAGTGTGTGTTTGGAGAAGAAGCCCTGTGGCTAAAACGCTGACAGAAAACCACAAATCACACACAAAAAACTTTGTTTCTCCCCTAGGTTTACAGCTTTAGGTTAGCACACACGTTTCGTAATGCGACCGTTTCCCTGGAATTCCATTTTCTATGCCGCTTATCCTCATTAGGGTCGCAGGGGTATACTGGAGCTCATCCCAGCTGACCTTGTGTGAGCCAACCAGTCGCACTCACATTCATACCTATGGGCAATTTAGAGCCGCCAATTAACCTAACATGCATGTTAATGAAATGTGGGAGGAAACCAGAGAAATCCCACGCACGCACGGGGGGAACATGCCAACTCCACACAGAGATTCGAACCAGATCTTCTGACTGTGAGGCCAACATGCTGACCACTCACCCACCGTGCGGCCCATTTGACAGTAATTCACGCTAGAAAGCGATAGAAAAATATTGAATCCTCCTTCGCCTATCGATGCACGCGGCAGATGGCAAACATGAAGAGGCACAAATGACGTGTCAGGTAAATAGATCAATAAGACAGAGGAAGGTTATTGCTTTTCCATTCCAGTCCAATGCCTGAATTTGGACATCTGCCAATACTGATACCATTCCGATCCCACAGCTCCCTTTGCTTTAATAGTATTATTGTCATCATTACTGTTATGTGTCCCAAAAGGCAACTTGAAGTAAGTATAGGGTCATAGCAACCAGGAGGCGCTTGTGGAGTAATTTCACCGACACGAATCCCCGTTCCATCAAAAGTTCAGGAACCTTTCGGTCCCCGTAAGTGTCCCTGTAGCAGCACTGTGCGCTTTGTGTTTCCACCACAAGTTAAAGTTCACTGTAGTTTCTTCCGATCAGGCTGATGACGTGTGTACCGTGGTTCTACTCCGATGCAACGTACGGATAAGTGAAAGAAGATGAATGGATGGTTGATGCAAGATAAATAAGCAATTTAGGTCAGATTGTTTTTGCACCGTACTAAAGTGTCAGTAACTAAAATCCAAAGCAAAACGACACAAAACAAGATTAAAAACGGTGCTCTGAGTTTTGCAGTCAGTGAAGTGTCTACACCCACGGCGTCCTACACAAAATAAGAACACATGAATTAGGGATGTCCCGATCCACGTTTTTTGACATCCATACATTTTCAGTCATGTGTGCTACAGACCTGATCAAAATCTTAGGAGCAGTTCAACAGGACAACCCTGCAGTTCACAATGCTCGCTTGACAAAGGACTTCTTCATGGAGAAGAACATCACACTTTTAGACCATCCTGCATGTTCCCCTGATTTAAATCCCACAGTGAACATTTGGGGATGGATGGCAAGGGAAGTTTCTAAAAACGACCATCAGTTCCAGACAGTTGATGTGAAGTCATTAACAAGAACAGTGGAGCTACTCATTACCGAGTCCTAATGAGAACATTTTTTGTTCTGGTTTGGAGAGTTTTTTTTGTCATTTTTTAACATTTTGATCATCTTAATTGTTTTCATCTTAATTGTTGTTTTCGAACAATGACTTTTTCAAAGTGCTTTTTGTCAAACAAGTGTTGTAGCTCTACTTAAAACTTCTTTAAGATCCAAACGTGCAAAAGGTCAATTCTAGCGATTTCTCAACTGGTCTTATAATTTTGATCAGGTCTGCATACTTTAGTTTTCAGTCCATTCATTCATTTTCTATGCCGCTTATCCTCATTAGGGTCGCGGGTATGCTGGAGCCTATCCCAGCTGACTTTGGGCGAGAGGCGGGGTGCACCCTGGACTGGTCGCCAGCCAATCGCTGGGAAGTTTTCAGGTCATCTGGCGCTGATAATACTCCTGTCCTGTCTTTTATCTTTCTTTAAATAAAATACAGTGAAAATGGACATACTTCAGACATAGCTGCAAATGGCAATTAATTAATTAATACGAAAACTGTGATTAATCTGATTGAAATTTGTCATCAGCCTTATAAAAAGGCCCACCCGAGGTAAATAGAAAGCTGTTCTTGGACCTTTTGCAGTAGAGGCTTGGCTGTGGGCTCTTTTGAAAGCTAACGAGCTGCATTGCATTTTCCTCCCCAACAATTACAATACATCTAAGTGCTACTGACACTGATGGATGGGAGTTTGAATACACTGAAAAGAATCAAAATAGTCGACGTCAGATGGTTATTTTGCTCTGTCAGGCACAACAATGAAGGAAGATTAGCGTTTGTTCTTGTCTGATGGCCGAGACACTTGTTTGTCTTACATTCCTACAATCTCATTTAAATGTACTTTCATCTGACCCTGTGACCCGGGACAGGGTATAGGGTAGAAAACGAAAGAATGTTGATGATGGGTGGCTGCTGTAACTCCAGACTCGTTCTTGTTTTTTCTCTTGCGTATGAATTCATTATGAACATTTCCTGCGGCGACTGCTAAGGTGTTTGCCTCGTTGGTCCAGATGTTCAACAGATGGGACTCACTAATGTCACCCTAGGGTGCGCCTGATTCCACTCAACCCGCCTTGGTCACTCATTTGTTTGAGTGGACCTTCCTATTTTGCATTAGCTACTGTTTTTTTCCTTTTAATTACCCGGTTTCTTTTTTGGACGAAACGGTTATACCAAAACCATTTGGAGTACAGGCATGACTTTAGGCTCTTTTTAAAACTATCAACACGAGTTTGAATACTCTAAAAAGAAGGATTTTGATGTTTTAGCTTTAAAAGACTAATTTGGTAGTATGGACTGAGAAACTCAATGGCTTGAGCTTGAGCTTTAAGCACTGATCAAATTTCAAGTTGGACAAAAATGAAGTATTTTACCAAAGTTAGGATCAGGTGTTCCAGTTTCAGACAGTTGGTCAAACTAGATCATCACTAACTCCGTGCAAACAAAGCTCCATGGCCTCCCCACGGTCTACCATTTTGGGTAATGCCTTATAATATGCACATGCACGCGCGGGGAATTTAAATAAAAAAAATAAATAAAATCTAATCTTCTCAAATGTGTTTTTAAAATTTGTTTTAACACAAAATAAGATAAACAAGGAGACTGGTGTGTGTAAAACTAGTAATAACAATCAGTTTTTCATCCATCCATCCATCCGTTTCCTAGGAACGTAGATCGACCGGTAAATTGAGAGCTTTGCCTTTCGGCTCAACTCTCTCTTCACCACGACAGAGCAGTGCAGAGTCCACGTGGGTTTTTCACTGATTGAAAAATGTTTATCTGCTTGCATCAAGCCTGGTCGATGTCACGCCCCTGAGAGCCATATACCGCATCGTGATCGGTAGGTTCGTCAGCTCCGCACACAGCAGAGGCTTTAGGGGCTTTTCACCTTTAATTACTGCTTATTAAAGCTCATTACAAGCACCTTAATATAAAGTGTCACCCCACCCCTGAATACTGTGATGTTTGGAAGGTGAGTCTTTCCACAAGGGGTTAAACTTGTGGTATGCAATTCTCCACTTTCCTCCTCCATTTGTGACTTTCACCATTGGAATCCCCCTCCATCCTTCACTGCGAGACAAGCACCATTTTCCACGTGAAAAGCCTTTGGATTTACGCTGCAAACGGCAGCCATCTTTCTCGCGTTAATCACCTCAAGCTTGTGCGCTCCTGGTCGTCATGTCTGCAGGCCAATGGATGACCCACAGGGGGGAAGCCAGTGGAAATGCGCCAAGCCTGATGCTTCTGAAATTCTTTCTATGTGCCTCACCATTTTTTACATGCAGTTTTCAACAAATTGCAGACTCGAAGATTTTCTCGGTCACCTGAGGTTGTTGGCGCCAGCGTTTCAGGTGAGAATCCAGAGTGGGTACAATGGATTCTGTTTCACACGACTCCAACAAAAGCCAGGATTATGCTCCTGCGTAGTCTACTGCACCGTCTTGCTCTTTTTATATCTCTTTGTCTTTGTCTCTGTTGAAACGGGCGGTGTTTTCCGGCGAGTCCACTCTGTGAGCCGTCCCACTTCACTTTTTATTAGCTTGTTAGCCATTGCAGGGAGGGTGTTATTGGAGCTGCAGGTAATCAGCGTGGTATTTATTGGATATACTGACCTGAAATCAAAGAAGAATGTGATTGCATAGGGGGGGCCGCGTGTCCTCTGAACAAGTTGTACATTTTATGCATAAATTTTGTTGCACAAGCTGACCAATCGCAGCTTCAAAAGTCCGCGTTGCTGTTGCTGTGATGTGGGGAGGGGGAGAAGCCCGAGCCATAAATCTGAGGTGTAATTTAGGCTTAAGTAGACCGATTCATCAAGTCCGGGTTTGTAATCTTTGTATTATTACTTAAACGTGCTCGATTACGTTGACTGCTTTTTTGTTGGCATCAAATCTGAGCTGCAAAGAGCTCATTTCTGTGAAAAACTGGTCTGTTTATGCCAACGTAGGGCCGGGCTTTATATCCTCAAATCAATACCACGATATATTGGGCAGTTTTACCTCCCTAACGATAAATGCACTAAAAGCCCCGGCCACTGTGTCTGAAAATAATTGCAGGGAACGTCAATTAACTGCATTTTATTGATTTATTGACCGACTGGCACACAATGTTTTCAAAATTTCAAGATTCAAAATAGCTTGCATGATTTGACAATGGTTACCCACTTAGTGGCATATGACCAAAGATCCTTTCTGTTATTAGTATATTTTTATTGCTACATAGCAAACTATTTACCAGTAGGTGCAGTAGATTCTCAGAAAACAAACAAGACCCAGCATTCATACAGTTAGTTGTAAAGGTGTCTGCAACACTTTACAAACTCAAAACTATTTTGTACAAACTTTTTTGTTTCTAGGATTTGACAATCCTGTGAATGACTAAACCGTGTGGCGTCTGAGTGGCATGGACCTAACCAACTTGTGGCACCTTTCAGCTGTTATTCCACTCCAAGATTCTTTAACAACATTCCACAATTCATGAACGTTTCTTGGTTTTGCTTGAGAAACAGAATTTTTGACGTCACCCCACATATTGTATCATTGGGCTCGCCACTCCATAACATTCAGATGTTGCTGGTTTACTAGTGTGTTTGGGGTGATTGTTTTGTTGAAACAGCCATTTCAAGGGCATGTCTTCTTCAGCATAAGGCAACATGACTTCTTCCAGTATTTTGACATATGCAAACTGATCCATGATCCCTGCTACGGGATAAAAAGGCCCAACACCATAGGAGGAGAAACATGCCCATATCATGATGCTTCACTGTCTTCACCGTGTACTGTGGCTTGAAGTCAAAGTTTGGGGGTCGTCCCACAAACGGTCTGCGGCCCTTGGACCCAAAAAGAACTATTTTACTCTCCACAAAATGTTCCTCAACCTCTCTTTAGGCCAGCTGATGTGTTCTTTGGCAAAGTGTAACCTCTTCTCCAAATGCCTTTTGTTTTTTAACTTTGCGGGGGATTCTTGTAAATTGAGTAGCTTCACACAGACGTCTAACTGTCACAGTACTTACAGGTAACTCCAGACTGTCTTTGATCATCCTGGAGCTCATCATTGGCTCAGCCTTTGCCATTCTCGTTATTCTTTGATCCATTTTGATAGTTGTCTTTCGTTTTCTTCCACGTGTCTCTGGTCTCCATTTTCTTTTCATCAGTTTTCCCCTCTCCAATCCACTTTTTAATCAAAGTACGCTGTTCTTCTGAACAATGTCTTGAACGACCCATTTCCCTCAGGCTTTCAAAGAGAAATGCATGTGCTGGTTTCATCCCTAACTAGGGGCCACCTGATCCACACCTGTTTTTTCCCAACATTGATCACTGATTGAATGCCACCCTGCTATTTTTTAAACACACCCCTTTCAACTAATTTTCCAATAGAAGAGCCGTGCATATCATTGATGCTGGGTCGTGCTTGTTTTCTGGGAATCTACTGCACCTACTGGTAACTTGTTTGCCATGTAGCAATAAAAATATACTAATATTACTAATAATCCTAACCTGGTTGGTCACACTGGACTGCTATTATTTTGAACGCTACGGCAAATGTGCATGCAACGGATATTTCTGTGGCAACTCATGTTGACGTAAATCAGCCAATCCAAGGGATGTGGACTCAATCGGGTTGTACTGTAAAGGCTTCAAAGCGTCTCTGTGTAGAAATAAAGTGCAATTTTTTGGCATAGTTGCAGAACATCAGCAATCAATCCATTTTTTATACGGCTTGTACTCACTTAGGGGCGTTTGCTGGAGCTTATCCCAGCTGTCTACGGGCGAGAGGCGGGGTACACCCCAGACCGGTCAGTCACACTTACGGACAATTTAGAGACTGCAATTAACTTAGCGTGCTTATTTGTTGGAATGCAGGCGTAAGCCGGTGTTGCCGGAGAGAACACATGCAAACTCCACATGCAGATGTTCCAACGGCAATACAAACCCTGCATTGCTTTTGTAAAAAAAATCCTGTTATATCCATGCTGTCGTGACTCCTTTAATTTCTAGTTTTCCTCCATGTCACTCTGGCTGCATTAGTGTCTCCGGCTCTTCCCTCGTGCCCGCAGCTCTCTTTTGAGCTCTGACCGTTGAGAAAAGGCCTCTCAGGCGATGTCACTCCAAAGGCCGCTGCTGTGTTTTGATGTTGACAGGCACTGACTGAGCCAACCAAAAGCAAAATCCAATAACCATTAAACTGACGAGTCCCCACAGCAAGCCCATTAACCAAAATTAGCACGCTCTTTCTTCCCTTCACACGTTCCCCGTCCTTGCCACGAACCAACACGTGCAAATCCGGGATGCGACTAGCAGATGAGCGGTTTTCTTCCATAAAAAGTCTGAATCACACGTTGAGTCTGATATTCCAGATGGAATCCATACACACGTTGTCCGTTAGCGTTTGTGCTACCATTGGGTATCACCGCATGGTGGCTTGGATGATTTGCCTTCTTGTGCTTCTCTCAAGACACAATTGGAGCAAAGGCATAGAAATGTCCGCACACGCACACACACGCACACACACGCACACGCCACTCCCCCAAGACACACACATTCACTCTGAGGCATTTTAGGCCGCTGTGTTTTAAGCAGCACTGCAGCCAGCAAGGAGCACAGCATTGTCTTGTTTCCGTGTTGCCACCCGCCACGGACATCTCAATGAGAAAACAAGACTTTCATCTTTGCAGCGTGCACGCCAAAACCACAGCTCTGTTATCAAGAGATGTCTTTGTAGCCGGTCCGGGTGCTGAACCGCGTCATCAAATAAACTCTCATCATGAACCACGTATTAAAACCACGCGCAAACGAAGCCCTGCATTGAAAAGCAGTCATTAATTACAGGCTTTGTAGTGAATCACATTTACTCATGTTTTGAATTAACCCCAGTCCGGCGGTTTTGCTATTTATTCCTACCAAACGTTCAAAACAGCCGCAAAAAAATATGAATGAAAATGCATTTGATTGGGAGTGATAATATTTTTACATGCAGAAAATGCTGCAAAACAAATCTAAATGAACATCAAAATCACTTTTCCCTTAAAGGAACGTTCGTGTGGGGAATTATTTACCCGGCGGACGGCTAAAATGATGATAAACACGGAACCTCCCCGTGTTGTGTTTTACCGCATTAGTGTAAGGAGCGTTTTACAATGCCTGACGACGACGTGCAGGCTCGATGGGCAACCTAGCTCGTCCTTGTCCTTTGCTGGATTGTTTTTTGCACTTAATTTACTGACCTTTGGGTCATTAACCCAAAAAACACTCACACCACCCTGGTAAAAATAATCCATCCATTTTCTGTACCGCTTATCCTCATTAGGGTCGCGGGTATGCTGGAGCCTATCCCAGCGGACTTCGGGCGGGAGGCGGGGTACACCATAAATAAATTGAAAAACGCAATTTAATCCATGTGACTGGTATCGGGCCATCTCGCTCATCGAGGATTGGTGTCGGAATCGGCAGCATGAAACCTGGATGGGGTTTTTTGTATTTGCTTTTCCCCAAAACTGTGTTGGAAGTTGCTACGTTGCTCTAAAACTGCAAGAAAAAAACAAAAGTTGCTGCTATTTTCTTCTTGGTGCATTTGTAAGGGATTCAATAACCGGTTATTTTTGCACGGTGATGCATTTTGTATGCTGAAGACGACGAAACAATGCAACACTAAAGGGACAAGGAACATCCTATACAAACAAGCTAAACAGTGACTACTCTAAAGTGTACCCCAGGCTTGATTGTGTTAATGCTGGAAAGCAAGATGACAGGTTATGTTATAGAAAATGATATATTTTTAAAATCTTTTTTCACATTTTTAAAAAATCCCACTATTTCTGAAATTCCTCACAAATTCTAAGATTCTTTCTACTTCCACACACAGCTAAAGCATAAATAAACAATAAAGGAAATCTAAATCAGGTTTTAAGATGGGATGATTTATGCTTGGCTTTTCCGTCATTGATGCAACTCATGGATAGATCCCAGTGCCGTGGTTCCCTTTTTGCGTTCTGATTTGCTCGATCTGGGTCAGGCTGACAAATGGTCAACTCCTTTTGCGCGGGGAGTATTCTCTTAACAAATAATGCTCTTCTGCCCTCGGTCAAGTGTTCCTAACTTACCTTATGCAGGCGAGCTAAACGTCTTTCAATGGCGCCACCAATGATGAGGCAGGCTGTGGACCACTAAGGTTTATACATCCTTTTTTCTTCTACAGATGAACCCCCTGGCTGTTTTTTTTTAATGATGTAAACATCAACTCTGCAAATGAAACATTGCAAAGGTATTGCACAGTCCCTATGTTCCTAATCCTGATGTACGCCAGCGTTAGCCATCTGGTGCAGTCGGCACGCTTATCAACTAAAACACACAAATGTCATCTTTAAGCTGTTTGTGGAGGCCTCAGTCATGTCTTAATCTTTCTTTTATGAGATCAAATCTGCCAGTGGCTACAAAAACATTGGATGAACTGTTCTTTACTAGGTTTAATTTAAGCGTAGTGTTTTGGGATTTGTTTGGAGCTCAGAGTTCTTAACTTCTCAAAGCCCGGGCTTGAGAGGCTTGGTTGAAAAACACATATCCATAATAAAGAGGATTTTTCCCTGCATGTGCAAGGTCTGCATGTATGGTATGAAAGTCCGGACTTTGACGGGGATTGTAGATGGAAATGTATACATCTTTACTACTGGACGGGCGTAAATGAATGCCTGTTTGTTTACAGCCGTCACTAATTTACACCTGGTTCCCTTTCCCTACGCGGTCCAGTACCCAGCTATTTATTTCACAGTCAGACTGCTTGAATGTTTGGCTGAAAAGTTACTGAAGCGATTCGAATTGAATGAATGTCGTCCTTGAATTGGCAACCACGAATCGTCATACCAATCCAATTGTTGTTAAAAAGAATCCTCACTCTCCTTATAATAAGAATTAATACTTTATAGCAGTTTTTATTTTGGTAAATGTATGTCACAACCGGAAATACAATCTATTGGCCGTGCAATTTTGGCATTCCCAATATTGCTGCTATTTTCCGTGGAAAAACATAATCGGGGTGTCCGCGATGGTGGAAGATCTCGACAGTCATGTAGGACTTACGAAATTACTGAACATGCATGCGTTGGCTGGACTAAATGCATATATTGGCCAAACGGGGCACCAGCAAGATGGACGAAAGACACATGTCGCCTGCAGGGATGTAAGTTTGACATAAGCGGCCGTAGCGTTTGTTGGGCGTGACAAATAACTTCCGCCGCCAGTTTGTGGCCAGTCTAGGATCAGAAATCAACACGTTACTCTGTTCGTTTCTTGCAGTTTTTTGCATGACGACCTGTGCTTTAGGACAGGGTTCTCAAACTCACTTGCCTTGGGGCCGCTCGAGGCTGGGCCGCAATTTAAATTACAAATGAAAAAAAATCCAAGCTTGTCAAACGTCTTTTTAACAAAAAATTCAAAACAAAATAAGTAGATAAACAAGGACACTGGTGTAAAGAACTTGTGTGTAAAACTACTAATAATATTGTCAAAATGATAATGAGTGATGTTTCACTCATTGAAAAATGTTTCTCTGCTTGCATCAAGCCCGGTTGATGTCACACCCCTGTTAGCCATATACCCCGCCATGATTGGTAGGTCTGTCAGCTCCGCACACAGCACTGTAAAAAGTGCCATTCATATAAAACTCAAGGGATGCACTAACATTAAACTTTCATGTAATGGTGGTGGCCACAAAATATTGTATTGTGGGTCGCAAGTTTGAGACCCCTGCTTTAGGACCTTAGATGTGCGTTTTGATATATTCCAAAACAATGCATGAAAATCAATGATTTGCAAATGTTTTTCCACTAAAGTATGTAAAATTTAAGGGTTAGGTGAAAGGACATCAGGAGTGACTGCAAAGAGAACGAAGATATTAATGGATTCAATGGACACGGTGGAGAACATTAGCAGTTAGGTCAGAGCTGCTATGGTGGAGTGACTCACTCCCGTTTCCTCTCATCTTACTAATTAGGCCTTATTGGCACTCTTCGTCTTTCCTCCTCTCTTCCCATCCATCCCACTTCCAAGAAGGATGAGGCAGACATACTGTGGTTCAATGGCAGAAGAAAAAAAAAAGTCATGTATGTGGCCATTAGAGCGTACTATTGATAGCCGCACTGAATCTAATTATCCAGATTAACAATCTTAACCTACATTGTGTGCTTTCTCTCCAGGGAGACGTGGATTAGTTCACTTCCACTGTATGTCACACTGACGAGAACCAATTACAGTATGTTGGGTGTGGGGGAAATCTCGTGTCTCACAAGATCTCACAAGATCTCACAAGATTAAAAACGTGCCTTGTTTGGGAGGAGAGCTGCTCGTGGGCACGAGGCCTGGGCCCGTCATAAATAAATCAGCTCATCGGACAATACATGAAAATGAACAGGAAGGCAGCAAGAGAGCTCACTCTGTGCATTGGTTTCAGCACCTCGGCGGGTTTGTGACATAGAATAGTGGCGTGAACGGAGTGAGCCTTTTTGTGGAGGCGAGGCTGGAAGCATACACGCAGAGTGCAGACGAGTGTAACGTAGTAGAAATGAAATTGGTAGCGACGCATCGTCGTATATTTTTTAGTTTTTTGGTGGAAAATACAACCTATTTTGGCAATTTTCAGAGATAAACACTTCAACTTGCATGAAATAACACGAAATGTTCCCAGTTGGATTTAGATTGAAGGAACACACAGAATGGTCCAAAAGAAGGAACTCATTCCTCTGGAAGAAATCCTTTGTCAGGCGGGCATTGTGAACTTCAACGTTGTTGAAAAGGCTAATCATTACCAGTCGTGAGGGATGCCCCCATGCAACATCTCTCCACTGCCGGCTGCCGTTGCCCCTGCACAACCCGAAGCTCCGTTGTTCCATTGATGGAACTGTGCTGTGGGGAAAACATCTCAGGGGGGCCCTCTTTGTCTTGCCAGTAACTTTGGAAGCCATCGGGGCCTTCAAGATTACACTTCCTTGCATCAGAGGATAAAGCTTCCATTTTTCAATGTCCCGTGTTTGGTGCTCCCAGTTCCGTGACGTTGAAGGAGACATGGCCTTTGAAGACATTTTGTTTCTTCTTAACACCCTAGTGAACTGCACTCAGCATCAATAACGACCTTCGTTTGAATTTTCTAATGACTTGTCTTGCAACCTCGTTTGCCGGAATGCCTTTGCCGCCGAGAGATCGTGACAGTGATCGGAAAATGACATTGATACCACATTTTGGAAGACTGCGGTCTTGAACTTATGATCAGCATATTTTACTCGAATGCTTTAATAAACCACAAAAAGCATTTTGTCTCATTCCCATCCATCCATCTATTTTGTATACCGCTTATCCTCATGCTGGAGCCTATCCCGGCAGAGTTTAGACAGGAGGCGGGGTACACCCTGGACTGGTTGCCAGTCTCATTCATTCATTCATTCTCTATACCGCTTATCCTCATTAGGGTCGTGGGTATGCTGGAGCCTATCCCAGCAGACGTCGGGCAGGAAGCGGGGTACACCCTGGAGTGGTTGCAAGCCCCATTTATTTATTTATTTTTTGGAAATTTGAAGCTTTAAATAGAACCTCCTTAAGATTCACCAGTACAAAATGTCAATTCTTGCGATTTGTCAACCGGTTTTAAAATTTTGAGCAGCACTGTATGCAGTACATAACAACTTTGACATTATTATGCGCAAGTGCCGTTAATTATTTAGTTTTACACTTTGTACGACTGCTTCAACCCAAAATTAAAAACAGCTGAGAACACAATTAGGATGTTTTCCCCCCAATTTGTAATATTATGAGTCAGTTAGTGAAATATTTATAAACACAATCCTCGTGTGAAAGTACGCCAGATCATTTGTAGAGAAGGTTTACATTTTGCATATAAGGGAGAACTTCACAAGGCGTCGACTTGCGCGGTGTCTTTAGGCTGACAAGCTTGTGATGTCACTGCTGTCAGCCGTGCTTGTGTTTGTGTGCGCGTGGAAGGAATGCTAATCGCGTGTTTTCTGTGATCCCATGTGAACCGAGCAGTATTTATTATGCAACTGGCAAAGAGCGAATCTGAGCTCAGCTAACAGAGGAGAGACACAGAGATGGATGGATGCATGGATGGATAGCTGCATAGAGATGAATGGATACACAGCAAGTGAGGATGTGTGTGTGTGTGTGTGTGTGTGTGTGCACAGTTGTTACTGTACGTTTGTGGTCTTCAAGGATATAAAAACCTGAATGTCTGTGTGACAACCAAGCCTATTTATAGGATAACAACACAGTCAGCACCTCAGTGAAATGGCTGACTCACATAACTAAAACCAAAACTAGCCAATGCTTGCACATTAATTAATATATTTTAAAAATGTTTTAGTCTTGTCCACCCATTAGGACAGATAGTATGTATAATCTAGATCCCTTACATGCTAAACAGATTTTCTCTGCCAGGGAAAAGTATAAGATACTCTCCCTGTCATTCATTCATTCATTTTCTATACCGCTTATCCTCATTAGGGTCGCGGGGATGCTGGAGCCTATCCCAGCTGACTTTGGGCGGGAGGCGGGCTACACCCTGGACTGGTTGCCAGTCAATCGCAGGGCACATATAGACAAACAAACATTCACACTCACATTCATACCTTTGGACAATTTACAACAGCCAATGAACCTAACATGCATGTTTTTGGAATGTGGGAGGAAACCCGGAGAAAACCCACGCACGCACGGGGAGAACATGCAAACTCCTCACAGAGATGCCCAACGGAGATTGAACCTCCTGACTGTGAGGCCAATGTGCTACCCACTCATCCACCGTGCCGCCTCTCCCTGTCACATATATTTTATTATATACTTAATTTGCTTATAAATATTATATGAAATGCTTATTTTTATGCAAATTAGGGGCGGCCAGACCGGAGCAGGAGGGGATAGAGAAGAAGAGAAAAGAAGACAGAGGGGGAAAGCGGGGAAGAGGAGAGGGACAAAACAGAGAGCACATTCATTTATGAACTTTGGCCTGAGACAAAAGGATTTTTTTAAACTTACAGCAGTTTGTTGCTGGAAAATCCTAGAAAACATACTCAAAATATGTGGCTTCAACGTACATGACGTGGTGTCTTTGAATGCAACCTGTCATTGCTCCTAATAACACGGTTAAGTGTGACTGAAATGTTCTGCTCCTTAAAGAGAATAGTTTAAAAGACAAATACTTTGACAGAGATTAATCGTGCTTAATCATTGGCAAACTGTGATTAATCTTATTTTAATTATTTGCCAGCCCTACCTTCATACATGAGATAACCCTCCATTTTACACAAACACTGAAGCCAAAGGTTTTGGAAACAGCCACCCTGGCCGACGTTTAAACAAAAGACTTTTGTGTGTGAACAAAACGTTGAGAAAAAAATCTATCTGCCAAGTTTGTGTGGACACAGGTCTTAGTCATCAAGTGATGGGAACTGAGTTAGTGCCTGTAAGAGATAACGTGATAACGGAAGAACAAGCAATGGAGGCTGAGCTTGTCAGATGGGGGAAATGGGATTTGGGGCTGTTGCCAGGTGATGATAACCCAGTGCAAATGGATTGGTAATGGCTATTCAGGGGTGGCAAGCATCTGGACTACTGTGTTATGAATGCTGATTGGAATGTGACGTGCGTGCGTGTTTGTGTGTGTCTGGGTGTGTGTGTGTGCAAATCATGCAGTTTGAAGGATTGCTAACAGAAACATATATTAGTGCACAATCGGGATCGGCAATCTGTAAGGAATGAAAAAATAACACTGTCACATCAATGCACATGCACGCTGAAGTCTTCGGGACTATTTTTATTGCAAAGTTGATCTGAAATTGGAGGAGATGGCATTGGTGGGCTGTGTGGACTATTAATGATTATGCGTAGGAAACATAGGAAGCAGTAGGGGTAAACAAAACCGAATAAAATGCTGGGCTGTGGGTATTTTTGCTCACTAAAGGGAGATGTTTGGAAAGGGTGATGTTTTAGGTAAATCACGGGAAAATTTTGTGCTAAGCGAGCCATGAAAGGCACATATTTTCAACTGTATTTCCGTGGGAGCCATATCCTATTTTTTAACAGTGATTACAATTAAGTGTGCATTTTTAAGCAAGTATAATTATTATTATTATATTATTATAGTATTTTTAACACTGTAAACTTTTAGCAACAAAACATTAAACATTATGAAACAAAAAATATTATATTAAATATTTATATATTATATAAATTATAAATTATATTTATATCTAATTGTAGGTTAGGACTTTATTCCCACAATATTTTAAATGTATTCCCAATTTCCCCCAAATTAATATTCCAAAAAATGACAACCTTATATTGTTTTGTTTCTCATAATATAACGACATTTTCAAAAAGAAAAATTAACTTTATGGTATTTGTTTTACCTTTTTATTCTTGTAAAATTGTGACTTTTTTTCTCTTAATATTTGCACTTTCTACTCATGAAATTACAGCATTTTTTCAACTTTTCTCATAATTCTGACTTTATTCCTGTAATGTTTTGACGTTATTCTCCTAATAGTATAACCTTTTCGCAAACCTAATTTTACAAACATCACAACTTTTTTTGGTTTGATTTTTTTTCTCCTAATATTTTGACTTTATTTTCGTAAAAGTATTGCCGATTTTTACATTTTTGGGCCAAAAAAAAATCACTCGGACCGCACTTTCAACACCCCTGTTGTAAGTTAGATATATATAAGATATATTTTAAGAAAAAACAAAATTAAAAGAAATAATTGTTATGGTGTGAAGAAAGCCCTGAGAGCCCTTTGTGGTCATCTAAAGAGCCACATCTGGCTCCCGAGCCGTAGGTTCCCTACTCCTGTCCTACGGCACATGAGCTGGCTGGCCTTGATCCTTAAACTGCAGAAGAACAGTGCAGTAAGACTGCACTGTTTCAACGGCTTTCCAACGGTTTTCCACTGGTTTTCCAATGGCTTTCCAACGAGGGCCACGTAGAGAAGAAAGAAAAGATCCAAAGGCCGCGTTGAATATTAGTATGAGTAGTCTTTGCTCTTTGTTCCCCCATTTTGTTCCTCCCCCCAAATATTTCAACTGTTTTCTTAAAATTTTCTTTTTGTAATATTATGACTTTATTCCCATATTATTGTGACTCTAGTTTTGTGACATTGTAACTTTTTGGGTAACCTAATTCTTCAAAAATTACAACTTTATTTGTTTGTTTTTATTTTGGTTATTCTGACTTTCAAAAACAAATATCTTCTTGAACATTTCAACTTTATGCTACTAAAATGACTCATAAAAATACATACTCATAAAAATAACTCAAAACAACTCTAAAATAACTTTTTGTTAGATTACCCATTTGTCTCTTAACATTTTGACTTTATTCTTGTAAAATTGCAGATTTTGTCATTTTTGCTGTTGTTGGCTTTATTTTTTAGTTCTCTTCTTAAATTATATTATTAGAATACGCCATGGGCCTATAAAAACCACCACCACTGGTTTAGGTTGTGGGACGCACCCCAAAATGTGGAAAATGTTCAGCTGAGAAGCCGCAACCTCAGAGTGAGGTCATGCTGGATGCTCGGAGGGTTTCTGCTGCTTGAGCGGCAAGTAGAGAATCCTCGCTCATTTCGGTGCCGCACCAGACCTGAAAGAGGCCTACCTGTGTGGCCTTTTTGTAGGGCTCTGGCAGTGCTCATCCTGTTCCTCCTTGCACAAAGGAGCAGATACCGATCCTGCTGAGGGTTTAAGGACCTTTTACGGCCCTGAACATTGTCCAGCCCCGTGGCACAGAGAGTGAGGAAGAAGAATTTCTCAGACACCAAAATTGAAGTAGAGAAGAATAAACAATCACCTCGTAAACATCAAAAAACGCTCCACTTCAAATGAATGAGTCACCGGCACAGACTGCTACATGTGCCTCACCAATAAATAAATAAGAAATAACAAATAAATAAACTTTAGGGGCAGGCTTTGTGTTTGGCATTGGCTCCGGGGGGAGGGGCGGTGGCTTGTTTGATGGTCAAGCAAGGTGATATGGCCATAGCTATTTGTAGTTGCACTGTTCTACCACTAGGGTTTGTGTGTGTGCACGGTGAGGCTTGTGCATAAATGTATGCATTTTCCTACGCACAAGTACAAGTGGATAAATGCCATACTCTGCGTGGGAATGCTCTGTGCACACATCTCTGCGAGGCAAAAATGTTGATTGCTCGCCTCCAAAATCCAAGCTGATGTGTGTGACTATCTTTATTTTGCATGAAACACACAAATAATAGGTCTGCTTTCATGGTTTACTAAGAAAATGAAAACATAGTCACATTTGGGAGGCTGAAATCGGGATATTTACGGTGCATTTTGAAATTAAATGATTGTTGTGGATTAATTGGATAATCGATTAATCATCGATTTGTGGGTTGATTGTTGCAGCCCTGGGCACCCCGCTGCAGAAAAAAACAACACAAGTTTATGTTTATTTTCGCATGATTTAATTTGCCTAGGCAAAGACCAAAAACTGATAAAAAACCTTCCAGCTACCAGTTAAGAATCCCAATATATATGGGTATGTTAAACATAGTGAATGTTTTGCTGACAGTTTGCCTTTCCGAGCCATTAGCAGACCCTTCCACGGTAGAAACCATTAGCCCACATTAGTGGTGCAGTAAGTAATGCAATTGGGCGTCATCAGGGGGACTGTAATGTGGGAATTGAGTTACTGCCAGTGCTGTGTGAAGTCAACTCAGATGTGGAATATATGCCTTTGCTCAGACGGCGCTTCAAGAAACGTATTGATTTGACACGTACAAGGAAGCGGGGGAGGGGTGTCCGAGCCCGGAGAGCATCGGGGTAAAGTGAAGCAATATATGTGTTTGCCACTCATCCTTTGCAGTGCACGGGTGTAAGTGTGCATGGGGGTTGGGTCGGGAGACTATCGTGCGCACACACGCATAAGAGTAAGAAATAATAAGTCGTAGGCTGCAAATGGCCCCTTGGCCGGACTTTGGACACCCTTGCTATTTTAATAAATGAGCTTTTTGGTTTGTGTCATCAGGAAAAGTGCGACACAATCAAGCTTTAAACCTTAAATGTAATAGAACATGAAGCCATTGGATTATGGGTGTGAATCCATCCATCCATTTTCTTCCGCTTATCCGAGGTCGGGTCGCGGGGGCAGCAGCCTAAGCAGGGAAGCCCAAAGGTCCTTCTCCCCGGCCACTTCGTCCAGCTCCTCCCGACGGATCCCGAGGCGGTCCCAGGCCAGCTGAGAGACATAGTCTCTCCAACGTGTCCTGGGTCTTCCCTGAGGTCTCCTACCGGTCGCACGTGCCCTGAACACCTCCCCAGGGAGGTTTTGGGGTGGCATCTTGACCAGATGATCGAAGCACTGCATTGGCTCCTCTCAATGCGGAGGAGCAGCGGTTCTACTCCGAGTCTCTCCCGGATGACAGAGCTTCTCACCCTATCTCTACGGGAGAGCCCAGCCACCCTGCGGAAAAAACTCATTTCGGGCCGCTTGTACCCGCGATCTTGTCTTTTCGGACACTACCCAAAGCTCATGACCATAGGTGAGGGTAGGAACGTAGATCGAGCGGTAAATCGAG
Organism: Oostethus manadensis; assembly: GCA_024372805.1. Classification (NCBI taxonomy): domain Eukaryota; kingdom Metazoa; phylum Chordata; class Actinopteri; order Syngnathiformes; family Syngnathidae; genus Oostethus; species Oostethus manadensis. Next base: position 349,821 of record QODF01000267.1, read on the forward strand.
AGCTTTGCCTTTTGGCTCCGCTCTCTCTTCACCACGACAGACCGGTGCAGAGTCCGCATCACTGCAGACGCCCCACCGATCCGCCTGTCCATCTCACGTTCCATCCTTCCATCACTCGTGAACAAGACCCCGAGGTACTTAAACTCCTGCACTTGAGGCAGGACCTCATCCCTGACCCGGGGATGAGACTGTGGACATTGTTTTTACACGTTTCTAAGACCACAACTTTTAAAAAGCAAAATTTTGGTAAAAATGTGGACTCAATGTCACGATCACACTGCCATGACCTCTTGATGGAAAAGGCAAATAAGCTTTCTCTCTTTGAACGTGTTCGGATTGTTGAGCTGCGTGAGCAAGGCCTCTTGGTGTGTTGTTGCTGCTGAGGTTGGACGCAGTAAGACACTCGCTTGGAAGTTCTTCAAACATCCTGAGGGTTATGGAACAAGTAAGTGGTAGACCCAAAAAATGTCACCGGCCCTTAACTGCTGGATTTGACTGGCTGTCAGTCAAGACACGGGACGGTCCTTGGCAGCTCAAAAACCATCAGACTCCATCTGCAAGTGAAGGCTTTTAACAAGAAAAAGTGAATGCTATAAATCCTTGTGTGAGCAACCAGCCTGGTCCCTAAATACTGTAAATATCAGGATCCGGAATGCCCTGCTATTTTATTCACCGGCGCTGGACGTAGTTCTGAAGCGTAACACCTTTTAACAAATGCTCTGAAAGGTTTGGTGGGTCAAATTTAAACAGCAGGCCGCAACTTGCCAGCGTATGAGTAATTATCTGACATTTTGAGGAAATGTGTATGTGCAATTTTGTTTTAGTTGGCTAATGGTTACCCCCCACCATTTAACCAGCCAGCTTGGTAGTAAATCAGTCTACTGGGGAGAGGTAATTATAGCAGGAATCGCTGCTGGACCATCCCCAATAGCTTATGCCAAAACTAATAGGTCAATTAGTCTATGGAGATTGCTTTGAAGGCTGCACAAGACAGAGAGCCAGCAACAGGAGGCTTTTGTCTCCATTTGCGTCTTCACTTACATAGTTTGCGTAGTCTGCACACACGGAAGTGTCTCTGCGCCGGTCGTGGTGCATTGCACCCAAAGCAATGTGTGGGCAAGTTCTTCATTGGTCAGCCATGGCACTGGCCCCCAACCACCGGTCCGCGGACCACTTGATACTGGGTCGCACAAGAAATAATTGTTTTATTTATAATCTGAGTCTGAAGGAGCTTGTAGTTTGAAAAATGATCGTATTCTCTTGGTTACGTCTCGGTCATTTGAGCCTTCAAAGGAGACCAAGCACCCCGGATTAAAAGAGTACTTTGAAAGACCGGGGCGTGGCAAAACTGTCAAGCGTTGACCGGCAAAAAGGTTGTGAACCACGGATCTATGGAAAAGTCTACTGGGCTGACTGGGGTGAGATGGTCTCATTACATGTTATGTGTTTTATGTTATGTGTACCTCAAAGACATATCTTTTCCATTATATTATTATCATGCAAGAGCAATTATGCTTGCTTTAGCAAATGGTTGCTGCTTGATTGTGTTATGATTCCTACTATTTTCCCGAATAACCAAAATCCTTATCATTGCAAAGGATTTCCGTCCAAGCATTACGTTTGTATTTACAGATCTACCAACATGTTCTCATTTTTTGTACTCTCCATGCATTTTCAGCTTGAATTCCACTTACACATTTTGTTGTGCTCTCCGTACGCCTTCACGCTGTTTTGGAGTTGTCATGGCAATCTGGGACTGAGCGCCCCTCGTTTTTTTATACATTTATACCTGCGTCCTCCAGCTGCTACTCCTTGCAAGCAGAGACGGGAGACTCTGTGTCACATGACGTGACCCGAGTCGCAATTTTTAGAACTTGTGACTTGCTTGACAAATGTTCCAAAAACTTTGACTTGCTGCTGTGGACTTTAGACTCAACGCGTAGTTATGCCCGTGTGACTGTATTTTAACAAGTCGGCTTTCGCCTCCTTTATTTTACGCATGCGCTCACCTTGGCGCAATCTGGCAGAACACAACATGGATAGGAAAAAGAAGACGGGAAGGATTTTGTGAATCTTTATATACCTTGTTTCCGAACAGTGCCTGTAACATGGCAGTAAAACGGCTCAAACGTAACAGAAAAGTATAGTTTTTTTGTCTGATTTGAAATACTATTAACTGATAATATGTATTTATTTATCTGTACTGTACAAACTGACCTTGAAACTGTAACCAGGAAAATGCATCACGATGGAGAGCTGTGAAGTGTATTCAAGAGTCAATTGGCATGTAGACTAAAATAAATTTGGACTGTTGCGTCATAGCTACTCTATTCGAGTCTGAGGTCTAATACTTTGTACATGTGAAGAAGAGGCAAGTAGGCTTCCACCGCATGCTTATGTAGCATGTCTACAACGGTTTGAAATATGGGCTCAGGGGTTATGCTGTCAGTTTCCTCCTATGTCCCGCAGCCCGGTGTCACGGTACAGCAGAGAAAATATCCCCAGGGAAAAGTCTCATCTCGGCAGGACTGCGGTCGATCCAAATCTCCTCCTTCTTTGGAATGCACCACCGTGCCCTCCGCCAAGGGTACTTAACCCTCGGAAACGTCCACACATGGAAATAGATAATGATGGCATTATGGGCGGATTCTGTGGAGACGAGGTGTGTTGTGTGGGCTTTTGAGATAAGACAAAGTTCTTCAAGTGGCTGGAAATTCAAGTCAGTTTTCCTTTTATCCTTTTTCTCTGTTTGTGCCCCCCCCCCCCTCCCCCGAGTCATCCGTTTTTCCATGGTGAATAGCTTCATCGTGATTAGGCAGTATTCACTTCACATCTTTTGCTGAAAATCTTGGATCTCATTTGGAAAGAGCCAACATTTAATATGCAAAGTTGTGATAGTTCCTGCACTAGAATGTTAAGTACGTAATACGCCAGGGAAGTATGGAAAATGGTGCACAAAATGGTCCACTCCTGAAATTGTTTTCATACTAGTACAAGTCCATGGCTCGGCAAAACGATCCCAATGAATTAAGTCTGCACAAGGAACTCTAATGCCGTAGTGGGCTAACCTCCTCTCTGTTTTAGATTTGCATTGGCCTGATGTACGGAGTTGGCCTAATCATTCACCAGTCAGCTTTCATTTCCCAGTAATGTATTTCTCTTTAACATGACTGGATGCTTGAGCGGTGAATTATTTAACTACTTACAGTCCAGATGTCACGGCTCTACGGTAAAATCCATAAGGACTGACTAGGATAAAACGCCTGCCACGCACTCTCTACTCCAATCAGACTCGACTTGTTCTTCTCCATGACTCCCAGCCAGGCAGCTGTTTCACTTCGTCTTTTTCATCATCTCGAGCTGGGACAGTGTCTTGGTTCTCAGCCTCAACGCTTTCTGAAGTTTCATATGCATAATCACCCGCGGGCCGGCTCCAGACATTGAAATTCACCCATCAGCCCGTCCTTTTTCCGTACGACTCGTCCCCGTTGGGGTCACGGTGGAGTTGGAGCTTTTCCCAGCTAGTTAAATGCGACAATTTTCATTGTCTGAGGAAAAGGCGGCACAGATGATGCTCCATTTCAGTGCTACCCTTTCTCCGATGCTGCAGTTCAGTGAGAGTACAATGTACGCTGGGTACTTCGTTCCCGAGGACTCGAATTTGGACAGTGTAGTACCGCCCAAATCTGGTCTTGAAATGACAATGGCAGTATTTGTCCGCCTCCTCTTGTGGACGTCAAACACAAGCCTTTCTGAATGACACCACGGACCAAACACATAAAGAAACCAAACCCTTAAGGACAAACCGATGAGCCGCCGGGTTCCTGTTGGTGTGAAGCCGTCTTTGGAGACCGACCCCCGCTAGGAGGTCTTTTTTTCCAGTTAAAGCTTCCTTTGTATTCTCTGAAGGACAATTTCTTTGTTTTTACTTTAAAATCTCCTAAGGCAGGCAAAACACATAAACAGCATTTTTAAGCCTTACGAGTGGCTAACACTACTCTGTTTGCTTTTTTTGAAATCTCTCTGCTGGCTTAATTACTCCCCTCTTGGCTGTACCGGAACTGCACCCAATCCTAAATGCAGTAATTAGCCTGGGGAGAGCGACACCTTCACCAGGCTCCAAATAGATCCTGGTCATAGATGGCTGGCAGCCAACCCGTCGACAGGTCGAATGACTGGAAGCCCTTGTGGTTGTGTTTGTGTGGGTGAATGTGTTGTATGGAAATAATACACAGGTCAAATTTAAATAGATGAAATAGAATAAATGCAAATGCATTAATGTTTCTTGAGCTTTTTGGCCAATTATGGTGATTTTTGGTTTATCTATGGCAGGGGTAAGGACGCTATGGCTCGGGAGCCAGATGTGGCTCTTTTAAAGACCACGTATGGCCCCCTGAAGTTTCTAAACACCATAACATTTATGTGTTTTAATTTTTTTCTTAAAATATATGCAACATATCTTGCTTTACACCAGGGGTGATTTATTTGCCCGCGGCACAATCTAAAAATACGATTTAAGAAAAAACATTAAGAAAAATTGAAACATTTTACAAAAACTAAAGTCAAACTATTAGGAGAAAACAGTTATAATCTAACCAAAAAAAATTAGGTTGTGGAAAGTATTATAATATTAGGAGAATAAAGTCAAAATTTTCTGAGAATAAACTTGTAATGTTATGAGTAAACACATTTTAAATGTTGCAATATTAAGAAACAAACAAAACAACATATAGTTGTAATTTTTGGAACATTAGGTTGTGGAAAAGGTTATAATATTAAGAGAATAAAGTTAAAATATTACAGGAATAAAGTCATAATTGTGAGAAAAGTTGCCAAAATTGGAAAATTAAAAAAAACAGACGTAATTGAAAAAAATTCAGTAATTTTACAAGTCAAAATATTAAGAGAAAAAAGTCACAATTCTACAAGAATAAACGTAGCTCTCTTAACTCTTAGCCCAAAAGGTTCCCGACCCCTGAACTTTGGTAAGTAGGTATATGATAAGTCTACGAAGTCACAAGAACACAATCCATGCGTTCTCTGGTCTTGAGGGTTTTAGAGAGAGTTGAATTGCAAGAAAGCTAACTTCACACATATTTAAGCACTAATAATCCAAAGAGCCCCTGGGCAAATTAAAGCCATCTTGGTGCTAATAATACTCATCTAGTCAGACTTGAAACTGCTCCTATCATTTAGAGTCAAAGGATGAGTGAATGAGGATCGGTGTATCATTTATTTCCAAATCGTTCATCCCGTGCTCCAAATGTATCTTTCAGATCAGCACAGAGTCCATTAGAAAGTCCTAACTGGCTGGGTCTGCGCCGGTAATACCCACACTTTATTGCAATGCACCAGTGAGTGCTGCTGGGATTGTGGGATGAGGGGGTGAGAAAAGATTGGACATTCATCATTCGGTTCCGTGTTCCGGCAGGGCTGATGGGAACAGATTAGAAAAAGCGTTCATCTGGTAAATTCATCCTCGCCTCATTTGTAGCTCTTTGATGGCTTAGACGCAACTTAGTTGTGTGTGTTTGTGAGTATGAATGGTTGTCTGTCTTCACATTTGCTCTGTGACACCCAGTCCAGGGTCCAGTTTGCCGTTGGCCTAATGTCAGCTGGGATGAACTCCAGCTCCCCGAGACTCTGAACAGACCCTGAGAGATAAAGTTCATGAACTTCAGAGAAAAGTTGTCTTACGAACCACACATGAAATGTTTTACGCACACTATAAACCTTGCATGATGCATTTCCAAGCATAAAAATGGCCAAATGTACTGAAATAGAAATATCATAGCAGTCACAATAATCAAATAGCTGTCACAATCATAATGATATAATAATCCTAAAAATAATTGGGCCACTCTTGCAGCCTTAATCCACCCCTAACATCACTTATTTATGTATTAAATTGCTCATTGTCTGTTACTATGTCATGTTTTGTGTACACTAGACAGCATTAGGAACTGTATTTTAATTCTTATTTATTTAGAAATTATTCACTTACACATAAATACACGGTCATGTTCTATTATAAGACGAAAGCTTTTTTTCTCCCTCTTTATGAAATATATTTCATATTCAAACGTAATGAGTAAACAAAACATTCTTGAATATAGATGGATTCATATATTTTTTTCATCAAAACAGTCGTCATGCCAAAATGTTGTGTTGCTGCTGGATGTTAACAATCCAAGTGGCACCGTGAGTTTGTTGTCTTTTCTTTTTTAACAGCTATTTGCCGCACATAGCCCTGACACTATCCACACCGATAAAGGTTGTGGTGACACTCATAAATGATGGTATTGATGCCATACCTGACATATGCCATAAAGACCTGACTTATTATGTGGGAAATTGTCCCAAGAAAAGCCAGTGATGGGGCAGAGATGGGGCAGAGAATGATCTGCTCATGAAGAGAGCGCTTGTCCAAAAGACAAAACATAAGAAAAAAAAGAACTTACTGAAGATAAGGAACAAAAAACAACAGTGCAGAAAAGAACACATAATAGCTGCTAGAAAAAAGAAAGACTGGCTAAAGTGTGTCTGAAGTGGATGAGAGAACGCAAGCATAATAAAGAACAACAAAATTAGGAGCAGCAACGCTAGACTGGCAGTAGGAACTCACAGTTCCTGACGTGGAAGATGATGTGGAGGAACAATTCCGCATCTTGCTTCTGCACCAGGTTAGAACATCCTGCATTTGAAGGCCGCAGGGGGTGTGACTTGTTGCGCCGGAAGTAAACACACCTATGGAGGGGACACAAGAACAGACTAGTAGGGAGAAGAAAATGCCAAACAAAAGACAGGATGGAAAAAGTGTCAACTTCATCTGCAATACATCCACATTGATGACCTGTAGATGATAGAGGTCGCTCTCGCTCTCACACACACACACACACACACACACACACACACACGTAATCCAACCACACTGTTTTCTTTCCGGTTGGCCGGCAAACGTCACTCACCTCCTGCCATAATTAGATGGCGAGGCTCCCAAAGGGAACTTTTTTCTCCCCTAATCTGCGCTTCCAAGAGGGGGCTCCGGTGGTTCCTGCCATTTCTTGGCTGGATTCATCTGGATACCTTCCAGACCTAATCGCAAATGGCTGGGAGAAGGGTAAGGCTGAACACCTAATTGACAGCGTATTTTATGCAACGCCGCTCGTCAGTCTAAGGCTACTAACTCTCTCATGGTGGGATGCTCTACTTGTCACTTTTTTTTCTTGGACTAGAAGTTGGATTCTCCCAAAGAGTAGGTTTTGATGGGCATTTAAAGGTTTGGAAATGTCTGGTGGGCTGGACTAACCTTCCTGTTGTGTTCTGGTTAACAACCTCAAACACCCATAGAAATGGTGTTCTACCTCTGATTGCCTTAATAACATATTAGATCCTGCAAGTCATGATTACCAATTTTATGGAATTTTTAGTGGTTTAGTCAACATTGTTACACCTGTGACGGGGTTTTTAGGATTTTTTGAAGCTGCGGTGTTGGGCTGCACGGTACTTCCGCCGCCTTGCTTTACAAAGCCTTTTTTTAATTACTTATTTAGTCATGAACTTCCTTATTTCGTGTTTTTCAACGACCAGCAGAACATGAACGGAGAACATTGCGGAACTACCTGACCGATTCAGTACAATAGTACTATGTGACTAGTACAGAAGTACTATTTCCTGTCTAGTACTATTTTCTGTTTAACAACTTTGACACAAAAACAAGCTGGTCAGATAAACAAAAAAGCCGGGAAGTGGACTGAGATTGAAACGTTAGCTGATAACACACGCTGACATAGGTGGGCTTAGCTACAAGCAGTCGTCATTGACTACACCTTTTACGGGCTATTGTTTATTCTCACGAAACGAAAGTGAAGTGAAAGTCAACACAATGGTTATCAAAGTAAAAGCGCAGTGAAACATTTGTATGATATGTAAATTTGTTTTCAAACCATCCATTTTCTTCCACTTATCCGAGGTCGGGTCGCGGGGGCAGCAACCTAAGCAGGGAAGCCCAGAGGTCCCTCTCCCCGGCCACTTCGTCCAGCTCTTCACAGCGGATGCTGAGGCGTTCCCAGGCCAGCTGAGAGACGTAGTCTCTCCAACGTGTCCTGGGTCTTCCCTGAGGCCTCCTACCGGTTGGAGGTGCCCTGAACACCTCCCCAGGAAGGCGTTCGGGAGGTATCCTAACCAGATGCCCGAGCCACCTCATCTGGAGTTTTCAAACCAATTGTGCAAAAATAATGATCCATCTATGTACACTACCGTTCAAAAGTTTGGGTATTTTAAAAGAAAAGCAAAGAGTTTTTTAATGAAGATAATTTTAAACTAATCAGAAATACACTCTATACATTGTTAATGTGGTAAATGACTATTCTAGCTGCAAATGTCTGGTTTTTGGTGCAACATCTACATAGGTGCATAGAGGCCCGTTTCCAGCAACTATCACTCTGGTGTTCTAATGGTACAATGTGTTTGCTCATTGTGTCAGAAGGCTAATGCATGATTACAAAAGCCTTGTGCAATCATGTTAGCACAGCTGAAAACACTTTAGCTGGTATAAGAAGCTCAAAAACCCACCTTCCTTTGAGCAGGTTGAGTATCTGGAGCATCACATTTGCGGGGTCGATGAAATTCTCAAAATGGCCGGAAAAAGAGAACTTTCATATGAACTCCACAGACTGTTCTTGTTCTTGGAAATGAAGGCTATTCCACGCGAGAAATTGCCAAAAATTTCCAAGTCACCCCAAACTTTTGAATGGTAGTGCATGTATATCAATATAACAATAAATATATATATTATGGCTGTAACGATTCGTTGACAACGATTCGATTCGTGTCACGATTCGTCGTTTCCGATTCAATCCAAGGACGATCCGAAACGATTCAGTGACTTTAAATCGATTCGGTAACTTTTTATGCAAAAATTCAACCAGTCTGACTGTGAAATGAATACTTGGATACTGGACCTCTCAGGGAAAGGTTCCTAGATTTCGTTGCTTTTTGTAAGGGAATGAGGTATGCATGAATTATGGATATAAACAAACAAGTTTATTTGAATAAAGTCCAACCAACACTTGAGGTTGAATTACCAATGATTGAATTAACGAGTTCAATAAGTCATTGTCTCGGATAAAACATGACTGACTTTAATTTGATACCTCATTCATTTTTCTACCCCGATTATTAAAAAAAGTTATTTGGCACCACCATCAGATTAGATAGGAATTTCATGTGCAGATAGATATTAATGGGAATTAATATCCTACATACTGTAATGCCTGCACAGACGCTATTAAGTGTCATTGTCTCTTATGTGTCGGGGGGGAAATATAGCATAGTTCTTCAGGAAGAGGGAAACAGACAAGCTTTTATTTATAATGGGACAGCAAAACAGAACAGTAGGGCACAAACAGGTTAGCATGGGTTAGCATCATCTCACCCTTACCCTCTAGTACCCTGCCACTCCACAGGCAATGCCTATGAAATGATGTTACGACTATTATTCCCGTAAAGTTACGACATCGCCCTCGTAATATTATATCTTTTCTCGTAAATGTACGACGTTATCATCGTGAATTCACAACTTCTCGAATTTGGATGATTTTAATACTGCATTTCAACAGGCGTTGGCCGAGACAGCTATAAACGCAGCGGACTTGCGTGACCATTGGCCTGGGTCAAAGGTAATATCGTGTTTTATACGCCAAGTTGGCGACCGACCAGGGGCTTTGCCGGTCAGAGAGGCTCTGGACCAGGTTTAAAAACTGACCCTGAAGCACACATGACGACGTCTCGGAACTGGAAGACAACACGGGCACCTGAGGAGACATTCCAATAAAAGTGGACACTTGCTCTGGTCTTCATCGCCCCAGGACAGAGGAGGTAGAACGGAGAGTGCGAAACATCAAATGATGCCAACGCGGTATGGAACCTCTCACGTGGATGACTGTTTTTACTGGAGTCCATTGAGGGAATTACACCGGAGATGACAATTGTTCATGTGTTTGGGGACACCTGGAGAGAATTAGACCTGATAGACCTCCAAGCCTACAGGGGTGTGATGATTCCAGTCGAAACAAAGATGCAGGGTCGGGCAGGCCTATATTTTGGGGAATGATTCTATTTGATAATACACACACACACACACACATGCATGTTCATTTAGGAATACTTTTTGTGTATTTTCACTGCAGTACTCTGAGACGTTGTTCACTACTGAACAGAGATGTAAACAGAAAATTGCTGGTGATTAATGTATTGGATTTTGCTTTTACCTCCTTTTCTCTCACACTGAGAATTGCGTGGATTCTTAGACTTCTTTTGGGGGAACTTAATAGCCAACGTTTTAATCTCGATAATGCATCTTTCCTTTCATGTCTGCCGACAATTCATTTTGTTCCAGCATACAAAATGTAAGTTGCTTAGTTTCTTATTGGCTCCCACAGTTCAACTGAACAGATGGTAATCGTGGATGGGAAGGTTTTTCATGCTGATGCAAAAACGTGTTAATCTATTCACTGTCCTAAATGATGCAAGGGCAAAGTCATGTCTGTATGCATTATGTTTAAAGTTTTTGCTTCGAGGCTCAGCCTGTTATTGAATGCAAATGACTTTTCAGCCTGTGATCAAATTCAAAATGACAACAGAACACACACACACATACAAACTTACTGTATGTCGGTGATTTATGCACACTATAAACCTTGTAATGCGAAATGGCAAAATGGCTTTTTGGATTGAGTTATTCCACGTTTATTAGTTATTCAGCATACTTTTGAGTTTTTGTTTTTGTTGACACCTGTAATCTTGCCCCAAGTAGAGGAGTTCAAGTATCTTGGGACCTTGTGCACAAATGAAGGAAGGCTGGAGCGTGAGATTGACAGGCGGATTAGCGCAGTGTCTGCAGTAACGCGGTCACTGTACCGGAACGCCGTGAAGTGAGAGCTGAGCCAGAAGGCAAAGCTCTCAGTTTAGCAGTTGATATATGTTCCTACCCTCACCTGTAGTCAAGAGGTTTGGGAAAGAACAAAATCGTCCATACAAGCGGCCGGAATGAGTTTCCTCCATAGGATGGCTGGATCACCCTGAGAGATCATCCGGGAGGACCCCAGAGTAGAGCCTCTCCCCCTTCAGATTGGTAGGAACCAGTTGAGTCAGAATGCCTCCAGGACTGCTCCCTGGTAAGGTGTTCTGGGCTTACCCATATGTTAGGAAGCCCCAAGGCTAGGACATGCTGGAGGGACTCAGGATCTCCTCGGTGGAACTGGGAGAGGTTGCCAGAGACTGGGAAGTCTGGACTTGCTACTGAGTGTGCGTCCCCAAGATTTTTTTGTCATGTCAAGTATATTGTGAAGGTTTTGAATGAGCTGAACCTCTTGGATGCAAATATGGAAGTAGCAACAATTCTAAAGATCAAAGGTATTTGTTTTTGGAAATGTGGAACTTGGGAAAATGTGGGCATTGGTGGGATAACCTGAAGGTCTCAATCATTCTGTTTGAATGTTCTGGAAAAGTGGGAATTATGGGAAAATTGTCTGAATGTAAGAAATGTGTGACTTGGAAAAGTAATCCATTCATTTTTAATGGGAATGTCAGTGTTGATGTGTTGAAATGAACCGTGTCCCAAATTTGTGACTTACCTTTTATTTGGTTTTTAGAACTTGAAAACATCACAATAATTTGATCAAAAGGATTTTAATGGTTAATATATACATCTTACACCTTCCATTACTTCATCCTTTAAATGCTTTCATATTTTGCAAAAATATCCCTAAATGCTCTCTGCATAAACTGTCCATTTCAGCCATCTTTTTAAATTATTTTTTTAGCATTATCTCTCCTATTACGAGTAATAATCATTGTCCAAATTTATTTTATAATGTTCAGCCATTGGCTTCCGTTGAAGGTCTCCACCAGTTTCTAGTGATGGCTTTCATAGTGGCCACAAGAAGCTCTTTAGTCAAACAGTGATCCTCAGTCCTCATCAGATAGCATATAGAAAGTAACTGTGCCGTGTAATTAACACACATCACTGGGCTTTTGAATCCTAGCATCTTGACCAACGTTGCATGTACTTTTGTCTTAAAATAATTTTAACTTCTCACGACTCCCAAAAAATATGTGTACGCTTTTCAGGAACCAAATTGTCTCCAGCAAGACTGGGGTACCGATACTCTTCTACTTGGGACCCTAGGTGTAATAAAAAGATGACACCAAATGCTTCCAATTAAACACCATCCATTGTTGAGAGCTGGCGTAAGAGAAATAGGCTTCACAGCTCTTTGTGTGTGAATTCCTTTTCCCACGTTGCAAATCGAGATGTTGCAAGATAAAAATGTTGCGTTGTGTGCTGATCTTAAAGAGGTCAAAAACCCTATGGCAGATAATAAAGCACTACGCACCGATATCAAGGCTTTGCAGGATAATATAAAACCACTATTGAAAGAAAATGCTGCCTTGCACGCTGCTCTCAAGGAAGCTAAAAACCAGATGGAAGAAAAAAGAGCATTATGCAAGGATGTTAGAGTTCTGCAGAATGATATCAAGACATTATTGGAAGACAACGCTGCCTTGCGTGCTGCCCTCAAGGAGGTTAAAAACCCCAAGGAGGTAAATCATGCATTATGCAACGACATCTATGCTCTACAGGATGATATCAGGACACTATTGAAGGATAATGCCGCCTGGCGCACCACTCTGGAGGAAGAGAAGGAAGCAAAGGATAACATCACTGAGCAAATGACAACTATAATGGAAGAGATGGATCAGAATTCATGAATGAATGATGTGATCCTCACAGGGTTCAGAATTACACCCGGGTCAAAAGATAGGGGAAGAACATAACGGAGGAGAACCAGATGGAATGAATGTTCCTCTAGCAAAGCAACAGATTGTCAGCTTCCTGCAATCAAAGGAGGTGGATGTAGATATCAACACCATTGATACTTGCATCCCACTGTATGGCAGAAACAACACCACACCTGTCGTCATCAAGTTCACCAACAAAAAAGCAGAATTCAAAACTGCACTGCTGAAAAAGAGGAAGACCTAGAAAGGCACAAACGTCTACTTAAAAGAGCATCTGACAAAACGCAACGCTGACATCGCCAAGAAAGCACGAGACTTGAGGAAGCAGGGAAAGATACAAAGTACTTGGAGCACCAACGGGAAAATATACATCAAGCTACATGGAGGTCCAGGAGAAGCAGGAGTGCTGGTTGTCAAAGATATCAACCATCTGGATGCATAATAAACATCATATAATCATGACAACAAGGATAAAAGAGGATACAACACACAAAAACAGTAAGATTACAATCAATAATACGAACATTGATATCAACATTGAAAGAGCACGCTCAACAAAGTATTCAAATCAGGAACTCAAGTACTTGCATTTAATGACACTCGCAGTACAACACCAAGACAGCAAGATGATGATCCGGAAATCAACAGGAGAAGAGGGAAGGAAACAGGAGGGGAAAAAAAGAATATGATACATGCATGTATGTGTATGTATGTAATATATATATGTATCTATGTATGTGTACATATGAATGTGAGTATGCATGTATATACACAGTATGTATGAGTATGGATTAGTAAATCATGTGAGAAGGGGGTAGGATTAAATAAGCTCTGCTTCTTCCTACTCCTTTTCGGACATGTAGAACTGAGGAATGCAACGTGAATAATTCTTCGTACAATGTATGCGTGTTCGGAACTAATTAAACCAAAGCAAAACTTTGCTTTCTAGTACAGTAGGGAATTGCTCTTATTTTCTATTCATTCAAGCAGGGGATGCTCATTTTTCCCAGCCTAAATGATAAATGTGTTCATTTATAGGTAAATTCTACCATTTGTTCTTGTTTTTAGGACAAAACCGCCGGGTATCGGTAGTGTCTGAACCAGTTCAGTACAACGGGATGAAAAACTTGGAAAATGCTCCGGTGTGGGATTAATACTTAATGATGCTGATTTGCTCATTTCATTGTCAATGAAAAATTGATGCCCCTGCAGACAGATCATCCAATGATCATGCAGAAGCTGAGTGTCCGGCCCAAATTGTGTGTCAAAGGCTATTCGGTTTCTGCGCTTTCTTTAAATTTAGCTGCCGGAAAAAGTTCCAGTGTGTTTGCTGTCATCAAATCCACTTCCTCTCTAATAGCGGAGGGGTGAGTCTTTTTCCCCCTAAAAGTGATTCCGCCGAAGCACCTTTAGAGTATGTTTCAACCGACTGCGGGATCTCTGCTGGCGGAGCTTGGAATGGGTATAACAGTCTTGGCTAAATAATCATCTGAATGACAAAATCCAGCGGAGGTGGCCCATCGTCGGATATCTTGTCCAATGTTTTGGCCTACGTGTCCATAATTAATCTCATACAACCCACTTGGATTTCTGCCATTGTTAACCCCCAAGTATCTTCTCGAAGTCGTGACCCATCTCAGACCTCATCTTGAGCTAAGCACTCGGCTGACGGTGCGGGATTTTGGCCGAGTGGTCAGCGCTCTCAGCTCCCGGTACAAAGGTCCGGTGTTCGAGCCCCGGTGAGGGCAGCGTGTTACGCATGATTAAATCTTAGCAGTACTGTTTCTGTAATGTTTGGTTTATAACCCACCTGGTAACTACATTTTTCCATGGTCTTCATCAAAAATGGATCATGATCATCATCTGCAAACTGTTTAGATGTTTGAATTCCTCTCCCTTCTGTTCAAACGATTGGGAAATAAACAGCACTATGATTAGACACATTGCTCACCCCGTTCTGCAGTCCTTTATTCTAAAACCGTCTCCTTTGTGCATGAAAAAGTAATCAGTCCTAAAGTATGTTAAGTGTGGTGCTGAGGAGTGAGTATAATTAGGTTCTCCAGATATGGAAAAAGCAAACGTCTTCCCGGGCTGTATTAATTAGCTACCTCTTTGCACTAGTTTGATCACTTCCCGATTTAATACTACGTTGAAGCACCCCCCCCCCCCTTCTTTAATGCTATCATATCAAACATTGATTCAAAAAGAGTCATTGTCAGGAGGTGTACACTCTGGAAAAAATGTATCAGGGTCTTTTCCTTTTACATTCAATCGTATTCAATGTAAGAATGGCAAACAAACAAATCGTTTTAGTTTCTCGTGTTCCCGTCGTGACGAGTGGGGTTCATCACATGCACCTCGTTTTTCTTCAACGTAGTCCCCACCTTTGCACTTTTGATTGGGTTTCCCAGACCTTTCACGTTCGAGGACGCCACAGAATCTTCTGTCTGTTATCTTTACTTACAAATTCCGAGTTGTGCCGAAACACTGCAGGCGATCCCTGGCTTCGCGGCCCGATCCTGCTTGTTTCCGCCGGGGGTTGTGGCATCTGATCGCTCCTGGTGGGCGGTCTCTCTGGTGGTCTCCCGTGCTGCCGCCCAAGCACCGCCATAAATCTGTGTCGCTGGCCCGGTGGATATGCCTCTTGTTGTAAAGCAGGGGTTCCCAAATCTTTTTTGCAGCGCCTCCCCTTTTGGAGATAAAATTATTTTCTGCGGCCCCCGTCCCGAAAAATACGGCAATAAGGAAACATGTTCGTGGTAGCCCCCCGCAATCCCGCAAGCCCACCCTCTCACCCCAACAACGCCAGGTCCCCCAGTTGACCGGAATAGGCCTAGGAGGGGAGTCGGGACATGGTTTTGGGCAGGGACCCGTGAGCACGTTGAATTTGGAGGGTGGCATCATCCCTAAGCTGTCGTTCCAAGTACCCTCTCTGCAAACTCTGCCAGTGAGCCGCCCTCCATGAATCTGTAGGTTGTAGGTTTGTACGCTTGGCTCTCGACCCAAGTCATTTCGCTTATCTCCAAGCTTCTGTAAGTCCTTTACAGTTTGCCGAATGACCTCGTCGGCTTCTGCACTCCACATTTGAGCGTAATTATTATCTTTAGCATTTTGTCTATTTTAGGATTCTCTTCCTTCATGGAGGTCTTCTTTAAGTTCCGACCCAAGTTCACTTGAGTTTCACTTTTCCCACAGTTTGAAGTCCCACGGACCACCATTGTTGCATACTCGCCATGTTGGATATCTGGGTCCTGCAATTCCTTGTGCAAATCAACAGATTTGGCTCTCCTCTGGTTTTTGTTGTGTCCCTTTGTTTCTTGCTTCATCCCCCCCTTCATAGTCGCCTTTAACTGGGTGTAGTTGCTTTCCTGTGGGGTTGTTACACTGACCCACCAACCCAAAGTCCATGTTTATGTATAGTGGTCCATGGTTTTAGTCTTGAACTTGACCCAGGACTCCATTGGGTTTCCGGGAAAGTCAAAGTGGACCTGGGTAGCATATCAGTGGACCAGCTGCCATTTTTTTACGACGTGATAGCAGACAGTGAAAAGCCCGCAAGACAATCATGTCCATGTGAAAACCGCAATGTCGCATGTAAAGATGGTGAATTATTGAGAGGAACGAAAGCGCATGGCAGAGCAGCAGATGCTTTGTGTCTCCCAATTCTGCAGAGCGACATCTGTTTTGATCATTTCAGATTCACTGACCTTCAAGGCTGCTTAGAGAGGAGCCAGAGACCCCGTTTCTCTTTCCTTGCCCCTCAATTGTAGAAAATTCAATCTATGGGCTTGAGATTTTTTTTCTCTCTCTTTTCTTTTTTTGGGAGAAGATGGGAATAAATCACTGCCTCTGACTAAATTACACGCACACTTCTGTTGTGTCTTTTAGTCATGATGTTGGATACCTCATTTTGAAGGCCACCATTACACCGCCATAACCCGTCCATCTATCTTCCATGCCGCTTATTATATTGTGTAAATGTACTTTAACTACAGGGAGCCTACCCTAGCGAACCTGTGGCTAAATATCCATATTATTACAAGCTGGCTTGGTCAACAGTCTTTTGTGCTGTTGACTTAGACTGCAAGTACAGCACATTGATTGATGAACTTTTGCATGTGAAGTGTATTGGAGCTTAGCTGCCATTCACACAAAGCCTCAAACCTGAAGGCAATTCAAGTCTCTCAGGGGGAATTTAGGAAGAAGTAGAACACAGACGGTCAATACACATTTAAATCTGCAACCTTCTTGCTGTGAAGCCACTGTGCTCCACCATATGACCAATTTAGTGAAATAGTAGCGGTAAAATAAACTCGGGCTGCAATTGAGAATTGTTTTCATAATAGATTAATCGGTTGATTATTTTTGCGATTAATCGATTAATCTGAGACATTTTTAAATGTTCACTCTTTGCAGTAATCTCGTTAAGCATGCATGAATGGACTTTATATGTCCAAAAACCATAGCGACGAGGACGAGGAAGTTTTCAGTCACCAAAATTGAAGTAGCAAAGTATAAACCATAAAAACTGACAAACATCGCAAACGCTCCACTGCAGTTTCACTGTTCTACCAGTAGGTTTTGTGCGTACACATGTTACGATTTAATAGTGCAGAATCGTTGTCATTTTCCTACTTTAATTTAACTCTTAATGCAAAATACGGACATAATTGAATATTTACTTTTATGTATATATTTAGTTTCAATCAATTGATGAAGCAAAACTAGTTGCAAATCGTTCCGCCCTCTTGGGCCACATTAGGCGCTGACCTTGGCTGCTGAGGCGTCACTGACAGGCTTCCTTACACCATCAGGTGCCTAAAAAACAAATGGCAGCAAAACGTGGTAGAGGGTAAATGAGGGTGATGACTCATGACAGCTTTCACAGAGGTGTGCATTAACAGCTCCTGTCCTAGCGGAGGTGTCCCTTTCATGGCATTGTTTTTAGTCCCATGGCAGCATGACCTTGTCTCGCTGAGCACTAGCTATTAATTAACCAAGCATGTGTGTGCTCGTGGGTGGTGGGGGTCTATCGGACGGGATGGTTGGAGGCTGTGAGTGGCATCCTTTTGCTGCCAGCCCGGCCGCCTGATGCAATCAGTGCGGTGGGGATGAAGGTGCTTTGAAGGCCAAGGGGTTTTTTGTGGACATTTTGGCACGGACTAGCTATTAAACGACTATACTTTCTATATTTCAGACATTCTTTCTGTGCTTCTCAGGCTGCCCCGGATGCATTTGCCTCCTAGTGTTTCTGCTTCATAGATGATGATCAGTCCTGGTGGGCTTCACCGATTGCGTGTGTATGCGTGTCTTTCTTTGCCCTTGGCCAATGCTCCAGAAATCATGAAGTCATGCTGGGCGGAGAGAAATCTCTGCATTGCTATGATCGACGTCCAGCCATGCACAAACGCCTACCCTCCCTCTCTTTTGCTCCACAAACCCATTGTTCCATCATCCAGAACCCTTCCGTCTTTGCTCACACTATTGTGATCACGGTGCTACCTCCGTTTTCGTTGCTCTAAAGTATGTAACATAATAATTGTAATGCAAGGAGCTTTTCAATAAACGTGCAGATGCGATTGTAAGAACTTAATTGAAGTAAGCTACTTTTATTACCACTATTAGACAGGATGTGCGCCTCTCTTGGAGTGAAAAGTTGGTTCTGCACGGACGTGTTCCTTTGCCGTCTCTGGAACGATGCTGGCTTACGTGGGTGCTTGATACGCGCCGAGAAATACCACCGGTTATAAGTAACATTTTTGTTGCTGCGGTTGCCATTAAGACCTTTTAAAACGGTGATGGTTGTAGTTACATTTGCCGATGTGCAGTTTGTCATTTGCGTAAAGAAACAAAACAAAACTATTTGAACTCAAAGATGTATTATGTAGTAATGACCATCCAAAACTTCGCCTAGGGACTTTGAAATTATAGCCCCAAAACTTGGTAGGACAGCACAAATAACAAACGGCATTTATTCATTATTTCTACCAGACACACCATTTTTTTTCGTAGATGAAGAATCAGCGGTCAGTGTCCTCAGGATTCAGTCCTGCCTTTTTTTGTGTGCAAAACAAATATTTGCACAGCCACCAGTGTGTTTATACAAAAAGGTTGCGGTTGCCAAAAACAACCTTTTAATCGTTATTGAGTCTTGGTATAACACCCCGAGGGAGCGTCTGGGAGAAAATGAGATACCTCGATTAATTTTCTGTGTACCCCGTGCAAGTATTACAACTTGTACCGTACAGCATTTTTTGTTTCTGTCACAATATCAATTCCTTTTCCTTACACCTATTACAGCTGCATGCAAATAACAAATTATGCAAATCAGACAATCATATAACTACTTTTACGAACAATAATAATAAAGAAAATATGATTAATAGTAATTAATAATCCATTCATTTTCTATGCTGCTTATCCTGACTAGGGTCACGGGGGTATGCTGGAGCTTACCCCAGCTGACTTTGTGCGAGAGGCTGGGTACACCCTGGACTGTTCGCCAGTCATTCGCAGACAATAATAATAAGAATAATCATATTCAGAATAATGCTATTCATAATAACAACAACATAAGGGCTGTAAATTGATTAAAATATGGGATCGTGATTAATCGCTATTTGTCCATAGTTAATTCATAATTAATCACGTTTAATCTCATGTACTTTACTTGTAGTTGCGAAATTTCTACACACTATTTGTAAATATGCAAATATTGTTTATCTGATATTCTCCTTATTTCTTTTGTTCTTGTTTTATTATATTTGTGAAATCTAATCTAATGTATTATTATATATGATTTTATTACTATTACATTGCCTTTTTTATTTAAGAGTGTTTGTCTTTTTCTTCTGTAACCAAGCAATTTCCCTTGTAGATCAATAAAGTGTAAAACTAAAAAAAGTATTAATGTATAATAAGCAGTGATGAAAAAAAGCAGTGATGCAACTACATCACATTGTATGCAATCGGATATAAATATTGGTAAATACCGGCTTTTATTTTATTCAAGAATAAAATACAGTTAGAAATGTTTTTCATTTTTAATGCGAGTGGCAATTTGTCCTACGTTTTGACGGTCTTTGAATGCACCTTCTTTGTTCTCACACGCTACTCTCACACTACTATACTGTATTTTAGACTTTTTCTTACCCCTCTTATTTGGTTCCAAATGCTCATTCTATGTGGGAACGCATAAAGGTAAGATTTGATTTCTGTATTGAGTGCTACTCTGCATATTTGTGGTGCACAACTTCTCTGGAAAAATGAACTCCAGGTGGATGGTGGTCAGTGTTTATTTAGTTTGATGTCGTAACAGTATATATTTACTGTATATGAGCTTACACATTAGTTTGATAGCGGCAAAGCCATGTGAAATACACACCTTTCATTTTTGTTTTGGCTAAAACGCAGAAAAAGGTCCAATCCCAAGTAAATGTAAATCTATCCTTGAACCTTTTTTTTCTGTGTTCACCAAAATAAAACTGGTCTGTCTGTGCTTGCAAAGGATGCTTTGAGAGCAAGACAGTAAAACTCGGAGCAGTGGCTCCTTCACTTTTGAAAGTGGCAGTAAGAGCACAACCTGTCCGCTGCAATGGGACAACACCCCCCTTGAGCAACCTCTCTGCTGATGTCATACATTTTGCTACGTCTGGAGTGGAAAACAAAATAAGCTGCAGGGCAAGTCTCAGTATATTTTACCGTTGACATGTTAGGTCTTTATTTTCACAGTCAGTTGGAACTGAATAAATATATAAATATATATATATATATTTATATAGCGACTGTATTGCAAAATCCATTCATGCCTATGGACAACTCAGGCATGAGTCGCCAATTAACCATGCATGTTTTTGGAATGTGGGGTACCCGGAGAAAACCCACCCACGCACTGGGAGAGCATGCAAACTCCACACAGAGATGCCCAAAATAAAAAATAGCAAAAATGTAAGAATCGGCAGTAGTTTACTGGAACAAAGTCAAAATATTATGAAAAAAAAGTTGTCATCCAGCAAAAAAGTCGCTGTTTTACAAAAATAGCAAAATATTGTAAGGAAATTTAATTTACAGTAGCATAAAATTGTTTTTAAAAAATGTAATTTGCAATATAATGAAAAAAATAATGAATAAAGTCAAAAATAAATAATTGGAGGAACAAAATGCATAAATGGAAAACAGCTGTAATTTTACTAGAATAAAGTCAAAATATTACGAGGAAGGAGTCGTATTCTAGAAACAAAAAAACAAAGTCACAAAATAAAGTCAAAATTTTATTTAAAAAATGTCATTTCAGAAGTGATGAATTGAAATATTGTGTTTTTTTAAGTCCTAGTGTTGTGGAGTTGTGAAATACATATTATAAAATTAGGTTGAGCAAATAATGGGAAGAAAGCAAATCAGTAGTCAACAACAATGTAGAAATATTTGGAAAATTAAAAAGGGGGGGAAAACTGCAAAAATGAGGGCAAATAAAGCAAAGACCGAAGCTGATATTAATAATACACATTTTTGCCTGTACATCACAAGTCGGAGGTGCAGTTTTTTCTTAGGGAACTTCTTGGCATATCCACAAAAATATCAAAGTGGCCCTTGCATCCTTTTATTTGTCATTACGTGGCCTTCGGTGGAAACAGTTTGCACACCTCTGATTTAACCCCTTAACCCGGCATTGGTCACACATCCTAACTGGTGGTGGTGGTGTTGTATTTTTTGCCTTTAAACTGTGGGCCATTTTGCAGGGAAAAGGGCGTATGCAAATGCAATCCCAGTTTCTTTGCACGATGTGCAAAATGTACATTCATGCATGCTTTCTGTAGACGGGACAGTTAAGATATCTTAGCCACGGGATTTATCTGTAATTCCTTGTACATGTAAAATAAAACAGGTCCTAACCTGGTGTGTTCTTTTGCAAGATTTTTTTGTTGACCCCCGCCCCCTAGCCCCCCACTATGAGTGGTATGTCAGCTAAGGACACAGTTGGCTGTCATCCGGGCCAGTAGGTGTTCAGGCAGGCCTGCAGAGTCCTGCTGCTTCTCTTAGTGCTAACCTTTACGTCCCTGTTGTTCATATTTCCTGCAGCGTTGACAGGAAGCCAAACTGAGTCTCCCGCCCCTCCCGTCCAAGGCCTCCACACACCAGGCGAAACACGACGGCGGAGAGCTGCTACCGAGGATACCTACTGGGCCTACTCAGGTACGTGTTTCTGGATGAGTCTCGCCACTGGCTACAAGTCTGCTTTTGCTTGGGAACATTTTAGTCTCTACCCAACCATAATATGGCACATAATATGGCATATGGACCCAGTTTTTGTTTGTTTTTATGCAGTGCCAGATACGGCTCTGGACACTGTTTGGGGCACAAATGTATATATTTTTTTATCTTTGACTTAAATTTGCTTGAATTTACTCAACATTCATCAGTGGAAAGCTAAAATGAGTAAAAGGAGGACATTGGAGGACAGTGTACTTTTTTTCAGTATCAAATCAGGTCTGCAGGATCCTCTGCTGGGAAAGTTTAGTGTTTTTGGTTGGCTTCGTGCAAGTCGACGCCGTGCAAGTTGTGCGTGAAACAAAGACGACGACCGCAGTCTTAGCTGTCACACTTGGCAACAGTCAACCCTGGACGGACACAAAAAACACAAATTCTCGGGTGAAAAAATAAACAGTAAGAAAAATGTAGTTAGGAAAAAATCAAATGGAATTTGAGAAAAAATGAAACGGATTCCATGAGGTCCTAGCTAGTCTTTGTCATGTCAAAGATTAACAACCAAAACATTTTTCTGATGTTATTTTCAATGAATCATTTCAACTTAACAACTTATGAATTGTTTATGACAAAAAATATTATTTCATAATTAGGGGGTGCTCAGAGTCAGGGATTTGTTAAAGATTTGCAATATTCCTATTTTTATGGTAGTTGTTCTGTTATTTGTTTAGCATTCCAACACTTTTGAGAGGATTTGCTGCTACAGCGACGTGGGTACAGTTTGCGGAAGAGAGCATGGAAAGGATAAACATAGATGGTAGAACACATCATACACCTAGGGAAAAAAACTTTGCTTGCATGTGAACGAGGGGCCATCCAGTTTCTACGCCGGTAATCTTCATTAGGCTCTGACTTTGGGCGGGAGGTGGACATACAACCATTCACACTCACATTCATGCCTATGGACAATTTAGAGTCGGCAACTAACCTAAGGGGTAAAAAAAGGTAATCATCTGATGCAGCTGCAGACACCTGCATGCGACTCTGCACTGTAGAGTGATCTTCTGATCACCAGTGACATATATTGGGGTACTGTGGTCTATTTGGCAAATATTGCGTAGGGGTGCACTGATTAAAAATTTCCAGACCTTGACCTGCCAGTTTGGATTTTTGACGATGCTAATTGTTTTAAATTTGATGTATTTGTTTTTATACCTGACAGCATACACCTTCAATGTTCCCATTTTATTTTGTTGAAAAACATAGAACAATATAGTGCAATAAAAATGCACTAAATGTAAGGTTTCCATTTATATTGGTGTTCCAATCCCTGAAATGAGATTCCCCCAAAAATTTGAGTTTATCTTGGGTTGTTTGTGTTTTTGTACTTCGGAACGTTCCCCTTCAATTTGGTAGTAAATGAATACGCGGGTTTAAACCATAACCATTGTGACGACGTAAAACATGGTGTGCCATTTGGGGCAACCCGGCTTTGTTCAGAAAATATCAGACTGGTCATTAGAACAGGAAGCAGGTTCATCATTTTTAGCAAAAATGTTACTGCGAAATAAAAATCCCCAAGATTTGTGAATGTTTGTATGTCTTTGTTTGTGCCCTGGCGACCAGTCCAGGGTGTACCCCGCCTCTCGCCCAAAGCCAGCTGGGATAGGCTCCAGCACCCCCGCGACCCTAATGAGGATAAGCGGCATAGAAAATGAATGAATGAATGAATGAAAATGAATGAATGAAAAAGGGGCAGGGGGAGCCACATCAGCGCTAACTGAAACTGTCACCCACAATGTAGGAACTCCTCCAAGCGCTTTCATACGCAAGAACTACCAATTAGGATCGAAATAAATGAACTCATAAGGTTCCTTGTGGCCTGGGGCTCACTTGGATTGGGACTCATCGATAAAACCCCTCTGGAAATACTGAGGCTATGAAAATGGGCTCCTCCAAAGTTCTAATGTTGTGTGTCTGATGGGGTATCACTTTTCCGCAGACCTTTGTTATATCAAGCTGGCGTCTCCGTCCATCTCCATGTCACAGGCTCATGCTCCTTTGTAAACAATCCCCCACTCTGCTTCGAATTGACTTCAATCCCTTGGATCGGGCCATTACAACCCAAGGGACTGCGCGGCGCATTCCGTTTCAGAAACGGCTGGATTTAGTGTATTTTGAAATTCGCTGCGTTTTGGTGTGAATCGTTTGGAAAAAGTGGACTAAAAAAAGAATACCCGGTAGGTCTAATATGGCACTGATGTTAGACAAGGCGCCTCATTTGTGTGTCGTTCATAAACAAAGTATTGAGATAACGCTGGTCAGAATGGCTTTCATATTTAGTGTGTGCTTGGGTCAAATTCAGCTTTTTGATTTGTATCATAGGTAGTGTGAGACATTAACACACTTTTAAACCTGATTAAAGCCCTGTACTTGCATGTGCGTGCTGTATACTCGCTAAAACGTGGGCACATTTTTGGGATTGGGACGTGGTAAGTACTGCCACAGTACGGATTTAGGACCACACAGACACGCTCTGGCACATTTAGTACAGGAGGAACTTTCGTTGAGGGCACGGATTCACTCCCAGTTTGTAACAGCCCAAAACTTTAATCGTTAATATCTCAAAAACGAAAGCAGCACAAACGTTCATTTTAACGGCACAAAACAGCATAAATGCAGCACAAACTAATTAGTTTATTTTGGCTTCATTTAGAGAAAATGGGGGGCTGCATGAACTTTGGTTGACCTATAAAAGAAACTGTAATAATTTAAAAACGAAAGCAGCACAAACGTTCATTTTAATTGTACAAATGAAGCACAAATGCAGCACAAACAAAGGGGATTATTTTGGTTTCATGTGGAGAAAATGGGGGGCTGCATAACCTTTGGTTGACCTATATAAGAAACTGTAATAACTCAAAAATGAAAGCAGCACAAACGTTCATTTTAATTGCACAAATGCAGCACAAACAAATAGGATTATTTTGGTTTCATTTGGAGAAAATGAGGGGCTGCATGAACTTTGGTTGACCTATAAAATAAACTGTAATAACTCAAAAATGAAACCAGCACAAACGTTCATTTTAATTGCACAAATGCAGCACAAACATATAGGATTATTTTGGTTTCATTTGGAGAAAATGGGGGGCTGCATGAACTTTGGTTGACCTATAAAATAAACTGTAATAACTCAACAAAAAAAAAGAAGCACAAACGTTCATTTTAATTGCACAAATGCAGCACAAAAGAATGGGATTATTTTGGTTTCATTTGGAGAAAATGGGGGGCTGCATGAACATTGGTTGACCTATAAAAGAAACTGTAATAACTCAAAAATGAAACCAGCACAAACGTTCATTTTAATTGCACAAACGCAGCACAGACGAATGGGATTATTTGACTAAAGTTTTGCGCGGGGTGGGCGGCCAACTTCACTCAGGTCCAGTTCGGGTAACATTTGTCCCCTCCGTGGCTAATGAGCAACAACGCACTGACTTCGTTAGCACACACATCCGTGCTCACTCGGCACTTCCCCAGTTCAACTGTCCTAAGAGCACGCAGGACTCAGGTGGACCCAAAAATAACAGAGGAAGAGGAGAGGAGGACCGAAGAGGAGTCAGATGGTGACGACCGGGCGTGGCGTGCAGGCCACGTACTTGCCCCTTGAGTAAAAACATGGCGGCCCAAAACCGCATGGCCTAAAAAACATTCATGGTGGGTTTTAACATCAGAAGATGGCGTGAACTTCTGGGTGCAATCACAAAAAAATGTTTATGAAGGGAAAGATAACACACACGTCTTTGTACAAGTAATTTCACCATATAGCTGATCCAATGCATTATATCGTTTCTCATTTTCCTTTTCTTATCCACCATCTTAAACGTTTGAGGACACACACACGCCTACACCCTCATTTCCAGAGCTGCATGATGTAAAAGGCTGGTGCTGACGCAAAATGAAAAGCCAAATGTAATTCGGTACCATTCAACACTAAACACTACCAGGCCTTGTGTCATAGTGGGTAAATGAAAATGAAATTCATGATATTTTATACAGATATTTTACTTTAGAGAGGAAGCTAATTCATTAACTTGGCAGTTTTTTGCTGTGTTTTTTTTGTCTTTTTCAAATCAGAGAATGGAAATGTTAAATAGAGCATTCAAGAGGAATGAGCTGGTTTCTGGTTAGACGGCCAAGCAAGGGGGAGAGACGATTGTTGGCTTGCTTTCTGGACCTTGATGCAGACACAAGAGTCGTGAAAGATGAACAAAATACAAAACAAAATAAATGTGAGGCGACGGCAAAAATAGGATTGCAGAGAAAGAAGTGCAAACCAAGGACAACCGACAGCAGATGAAAAGGTCGACATCTAACTACAATAAGTAAAAGTGTGCAAAAGAGCAGCTATTTTGTCTTAAGTTTGGAAAGCGGCAAATGTAGTCGAGGAAGATACAAGGAAAGAAAAACATACTGTAAAAGACGGTGGAAAAAGGGTAGCAAAGGACAAGTGGATCTGCCAGGAGAACTCAAGTATGCATGAGGGGAACCGTGAGGAATCATCTGGGGCCAAGAGTATATTTACAAGCTACCGTACTCGCCTCATTGCTCAAGTTTTGCACCCTTCCGAAAGTAATCCAAAGATGTTCCCAACTTTGAGGAAGCTTGACATATTCTCCTCTGTTGGTCTGGCTGGTCAAGTCTTCAAGTCATCCCTCCTTGAAATTAATCCAAAATGCGAGAACCCTAGATTACATTGGGTGATTTAAAAAATTGGTCCGACTTTAAAAGAGAGGCATGAAATTGCATGCATTGCTGCATGCATTAACAGCTTGCATGCATGGCTTCCGTTCGAACCCAAACTGCCATCAGTGGCATTCTGGCAGATAATATAGGAGGGCATAGATGAGCCTGCAACATGGATTTAGGCAACACACTCAGTTAAAATTGTATTTTAATCATCTTGCAGTGAAGACAAACATGTTTTTTCTTAGCGATAGTGTAGAGTATTTTATTATTAGGTGAAGATGCTGCAACGTCCATTGACCATTAAGTTCAGTGTTTTGGCAATTTTGCCACAAAGCTAAGGGAACTCCACATGGCAATACATCAGGGGTCTCAAACTCAGTTTGCCTTGGGGCAGCTGGAGTAGGAGTTTGGCTGAGGCTGGGCCGCAGCCTCAGTGCACATGTCGCACAAACGCAATTTAAATTATTATTATTTTTTTTAATCCAATCTTGTCAAAACTATTTTAAAAATGTTTTTGACACAAAGTAAGATAAACAAGGACACCTGTGTAAAGAATGTTTTTCTGCTTGCATCAAGCCTGGTTAATGTCACGCCCCTCAAAGCCATATACCCCACCGTGATTGGTAGGTTTGTCAGTGGGTTTGTCAGTTTAATCACTGTAAAAAGTGCCATNAAATGTTTTTGACACAAAGTAAGATAAACAAGGACACCTGTGTAAAGAATGTTTTTCTGCTTGCATCAAGCCTGGTTAATGTCACGCCCCTGAAAGCCATATACCCCACCGTGATTGGTAGGTTTGTCAGCTCCACACAGTAGGTTTGTCAGTGGGTTTGTCAGTTTAATCACTGTAAAAAGTGCCATTCATACAGAACTAAAAGGTCACACTAACATTAAACTTTCATGTACAGGTGGGAGCCACAAAATATCATATCGGGCCGCAAGTTTGAAACACCTACAATACATGCAATCAACTATAGACTATAACATAACTTAATTGTATGAAAAAAAAGTATAACGCTGCTGATTGTTTTTTTAACCTCTTTATGTGCAATCGCTGCATCACCTGAAGATGCAGTTGCATTGCTGCTGCAGTTGGTGATGCAGTCTGCATCGCGGTCAGCAGGGGATGGGATTTTTAACAGCCAGATTGCGCAACACAGCACAGGCCCTCACTATATTGCAGACCATTTTACACTGGTGTATGAACGAGAATGGATGCCAGGAAAGCGCTGGAGCGGCCGCAGGCGCGAATCGGCAGGCACGTTTCCGTCAGTTTACCCCGATGCAGCAATGGGTAGGCCGTAAGCGGACCAGGTCGAGATGAACCAACCACAATGAGTTAGTGTTTTGCCTAGATAACAGGACTGCCTTTATGGATGACGAAATGAAAATACTCCCATTTGACAGGCTGAAATGAGAGGATATTCACATTTTTATACAAAAAAAATAGCGCATGAATACCAAAATTGTTGTAGATTAATTAGATAAGCGATTAATCATCAATTTGATTAATTGTGGCAGCTCTACTATTACCACCAAAAGGCTTTTTTGGACATAACTAGCTATTGTGTTGTATCCACGTGCTTTGTTGGAACATTTACTCCATATGAGAAATGTGTACATACCCCAGAAAGGTCACTCAGAAGGTATAAATTGTGCATATAATCTAGACAATTGTGTAATATTATCTAGCACCCGCTAGTGCTTTACAACAAAAGGTAAAGATTATACCGCTAAGTCTGATTTCTCAGTGTGTGCGCGCGCATGTACACGTGTCCCGGTATTTGTGTCGGCACGTGCTGATTAAAGGAAGGCTGACAGCAAATTGAGAAATCCGTGCGAGGTGTGCGGGGCCGCGCATTATGCGACTACTCTCTGTGATTGGGTCAGCGGCTGCGTGTCTAATGCAGGATCAAAGTGATACACTCAGTGAAAAGCATCGATTTGTTGCCTTAATATCGTCACACCTTTCAAGAAGTCCTTGAGTAGTCAAGGTGTCTGTGGAGGACTGGGAGGGCGATATCCGTCCGGTGCAGGAGGGCACACATGCATGCTTAAATGTTCTACCTTCTAGCGTAAACATGTTTATCTGTACTGTATATGACTATGATATTTATTCATAAACATATTAGTATTTTCATATGTATGTTGGTGTACCTTGCATTAATGCATGAAGCCATTTTTCATTCAGAGGTTTAGAAGCATTGGAGACTTGGTAGGTGGGATGTCAGACTGGGTTTTTTGACTTTGGAAAGGAGCTATCAACATTTTTGCCTCTTTTTGATATCCTGCAAAGCAAACCACTGCAGAGATGTGTAAAAGCATTCCCGCGCAAAGAAAATCCCATACTTGTACTTGTGTGTAGGAAAACGTCTACATTTCTGCACGCTCTCCATCCTTTTTTACCACGCGTACTGCAGTGAAACTGCAGTAGAGTGCCTGTGATGTTTGTCAGCTGATGGTTTCTACTTTGCTACTTCCATTTCGGTGGCTGAGATCTTCCTCTTTGCTATGATTTTTGGAGAGAAAACGACCATTCGTGCATTCTTAAAAGGATTACTGCAAAGAAGGTAAAATTAGAAATCAGATTAATCGATTAATCGAAAAAATAACTGACCGATTCATCGATTATGAAAATAATCGTTTGTTGCATCCCTATAATACACCAAACTAAAACAAAGGCTTTTGGCGGGGAGACAGAAAAACAAAGGCCTGAAGGACATAAACTTTATTGGATTGTTCCAATTGATCCAGCCTGCCCATCTATACGTGTGTGCGTGTGCGTGCGTGTGTGTGTGTGCTTGCGAAAGTCGACAGTTATTACTATTCTGATGCTGCTGCCTGCCACTTTACATGCAGTTCTCAACACACAGCACAAAAAGGTCCCACTGTGGCCCTCTACATGATTTGTTCAATTTACTGTACACCCAGACGACAGGTCCATTTTTACTTTACCATCAGCTTCTTTAGCAAGGCAGTGGTTACGTGGGAGGGGTACCTTATCATGTTGGAATACTTCCTTGCCGCTCACGCTACCAAAGGAGGGGATCGTGCTCTGCTTCCGTGTGTCACAATGCATGGTGGTTTTCCGGATTCTGTACTCCCCAGCGGCGGCATGGCATGTATTCAAGTCGAGTCAGTATAATAAATTTGGACATATTGGCAGGTGAGCTGAATAGGGACTTGGATGCAAAGTCCTCGTCCTTTTGATTCCACATTTGTTACCGCACATCACAAATGTGTGTGTGTGTGTGTGTGTGTGTATGGCTCTTCGTCTAATACGAAGCCAGGCTATGCCGCAGGCCTCCTGTCTCATCCTTGCAATTCACGTTTTGTGTTTAGGATTGTGTGTGTGCAGAAACAAGAGCTAGGCAAGGACGCTAATTTGTCTTTTGTTGACGTCGAGTGTGGGGAAGCGATGTCCCTGCTTATTAATTATGCCTTAAATATTAAAAAGACTCCATCAAACATGAATTATTCATTCATTTGACCCAGATCATCTCAGCTAAAGATTTTCAAGACTTGTCATACATCATTTGACACCATCATGACAACGTTGCTCTGCTGAGAAGCGGGCTGTGAGGACAAGGAGGGTGTGTGTGTGTGTTCTCCTCATGTACATCATGTTTATATGGAAAAAAACCTACTGTACATGTCATGGTACTGTATGTATACAAAATCATGTTACATTTTCACCACAATTCTATCAAATATCATTTAAAGACTGTTTAAAAATGTACAGGCCACCTTCGTGAATTGCCTTTCTTTGCAAAGTTAAACTAAACAATCAAACAAAAGCAATTGGCACAATTCAACAATTGCAAACTGTTTCTGTTTATTGTCTCTTTTGGTGAAGTATGACGTTTGTACATATTTTATAAAGTATCTGTCTATTTACACTATCTCTAAGTAAGTGGACTTTACAATGGGGCTTGATCGGTGCATATTGCAACTTTTTTACATACACGGTTTGGTCCGACTCAAACCAAAACAGACTCTAACCAGATCAAATTTTCCCATAGAAAATAATAATATTTCGATTAATCTGTTCCAAACACTCAAACATGTTAACACATTTTATGTTCATTTTGTTAATAATTGAGTTTTACATGCAGAAAATGATGCAGAAATGTTTGCAACTGACAAATAAACATGAAACATTAGAAAAAGGCATAAACTAATGTAGAAAATGTCAAAAAGAATCTAAAAAAATGCCACAAAAAATCTAGAAAATGGCAAAAAAAAATTGAAAAATGGCAAAAAAGAAAAAATTTAGACAATGGCAAAAAAAAGTCTAAAAAATGGCAATCTGGAAAATGGCCAAAAAAATCTAAAAAAAAAATGACCCCTCCAAAAAATCTAGAAAATGGCACAAAAATATTTAGAAGTTGGAAAAAACATTAAACAGTTTTATTCATCCATTCATTTTCTATGCCACATATCCTAATCGCGGGTATGCTAGAACCTATCCCAGCTGACTTCAGGCAGGAGGCGGGGTACACCCTGGACTGGTTGCCAGTCAATCGCAGGGCAGACAAACAACCAATCACACTCACATTCATACCTAAGGACAATTTAGCATCACCAATTAATCTAACATGCATGTTTCTGGAATGTGGGAAGAGTACCCGGAGAAAACCCAACATCAGTTTTACCCCCCCAAAAAAAGACTAAAAAAAATAAATAAATAAAATTGAACAAAACAAACACATTACATTCTTGGCAAATTTGCAAAAATGTAAAAATATATCAAACATTGTAGAACCAATAAACAGGTCAATTTTTTCTTGTGCCGTGTGCTAAGGTTGACTGTGGATGCCACAAACACGCTACAGTAAGCGGGAACGCTTATGTTCTGTTGTCGGAAGCAGAAGTGGCTGTAATGGATGCAAAATGAGACAGGCAGATATACACAGATACACATCTTTGATGCACCACCAGGTTGATGGACTGTTACGCAGGATGTTGTGTGTGTGTGTGTGTGTGTGTGCATGCAGCCGGTGATGGAGCAGATTTACATTGTCACATTTTCATGCATCTGAAATGACGACGGTCTTAAAATTTTGAGGTCACGTCTCGGCACAGTTCATCGCCTTTCTCCTTCATGCGGTCCGCGTGTTTGTATATCTCTCTAGAACTCAGACACAAACCTCCTAAAATGGCGCCCGCGGCTCACAACGCACTGCGCGATCTTGAGAAAGTATCACCAGATTTCGTCTTACGTGCATGTAAACAAGCCGGACGGTATTTGGGGCGCTAAACAAGCCGACCAACGCAAGCCAAGGCAAAACCAAGTTTTAGTTGTTAACCAAAAAGCCGCTGTGGTACTACTGTACTGTTACTTCAAAGTACCAAAACACGGGGGCTTTCTTTGGTTCCACTTTGAGTGATTTTTACAGCCCTGATAAATAAAAAAACAAAAGAAAACGCAGAGTTGCAGTGTAACTGTGTTAGTTCTTAAAGAACTACAGAGTCAACTGCTGATGACATCACAGACGATTGACGGAGCTGGGGAACAATGGCTTCCGGTTCCAGTTTCCATGCAAACGCAAGACCAAATGAATGTTTTAATCGGAGAAATGTGTACAAGTTGTATTTTTTGGAATACCCGCGACCCAAACGAGGATAAGCGGCATAGAAAATGGATGGATGGATGGAGGGATGGATGAATTGCTTTATGGGCAGGACAGGTTAAATAAAAAATTACTTTTACCGTTCATATTCTTCATACACAATTTAGTATCTTACATCACCACCAAGTTTGGAATATCGACTATACCACAGTCCAACTACTGTAAAAATTGCCGTCAGGTTCTGGGTATAGAGGTAGTCTTGGCCTATTTCGAGTGAAATACGCCCTCATTGGGGAAAAGGACACTTCAGCAAAATGAGTCAATTTCAGTAATGTTCTGCTCAGCATAGCCCGTCTACACTTGTGGCTCCACAGTATTCGCTTGCCAGGGACCGTCTGCAGTGTGCCGATGAAGCTTGGTCTAAAAGCGTCTGTTCTCCTTGTTCCGTTGGTCAAAGAGTCATTAATTATCCCTCCTGCCCCCACAGTTATCTACTGCAAAGTGAATTACACAAGTGCCTATCGATTTCTGTCCTCATAGCAGGCATGTTTATGGAGTAATTCCATTGCTTTTCTCCTGAAGCGCTTTCCATTGCGAGACTAAGGACAAGAAGTGTGAGGGTCTAATTGGTCTTGGCCGAGATCATCTTGACGCAGTGGCTGCATGCTCCAGCAACAAAAAAAAAACAAACCCAAAAAACCTGCAGAACAGAGCACTGCGCAGAAGAGGACGATGTCGTTTAACTGTTGCCATTATTAACGCGTAACGGCGGTGTCGTGACCTGAAGAAAACGTCCCAAGTGGGGTCTAAATCTACTGATTTGCAGTGACTTTCAAATGGCAGCCGGCTGGGGCAAGTTAGGGACAGTAATTATTGCTCTGTAGTAGGAGAGTGTGCGTGTGACGGGTTTCATGCTTCATTACCAAGGGGTGTTAAGGTAATAAGGCCCCTTACATGCCCATTGAGGGAACATATCTCTGCTTCTGGCACCAAAATGAGCACATTGGTGAGGCTTGCTCCTTTGCCTCCATTGGTACTGAAGATTAAAGACTCCCCCGAGATAATTGCTAAATGTCCCCGACCCTTTTATAATCTAATCGCAGTTCTTGTTTAATCAGACACTTCATTCTAGATGGTGTTCTCCGATACGACTCCCTTCACAAGTAAAATACTTTTTGGTTTTAATGTGGTATTGTCCCATTTGGGGCACTTTAGGCAAGCCCAAGCCACCTCAACTCCTCTCAGTGTGGAGATGACCTACCTCCCAACACCTTTCTGCAAGGGAAAGCCCAGCCACCCTGCAAAGGAACTCATTTTGTTTGTGAGCTTGTCTTTTTGATCACTACCCAAATCTTCCCATGCACCCTCCAGTTGTCTACATCCTTGGAAGGGTGTAACGCTGGGTCAGTGTTCTACAGTTCCGTAGTTGAAGGTTTAACATAGTTCATTCCTCACTCATGAAGCTCCCAAGACACTTGAACTCCTCCAACTGTTCAGCCTAGGGGGCGCAATGCAACCTTTTTCTGGTTGAGAACAAGGACATCACATTTGAAGGTGCTGAGTCTCATCCCAGAAGCTTCGGCCAGGAACCGTTCCAGTAAATGCTGGAACGCTGATCAGATAAAATGATTGCGTCCCCAGACTGAACAGCCTCAATGCCCTTGGATGCACTTACAAATACTGAAATTTAGAATTTGTGCCGTTCGTAAGAACCTCAGGTGGAGGTGAAGTACAAGTTGATCAATCATAAATCCCACACTTTGCATGGGATTGTCCTTCCAGGCTCTATGCACACATCTGTGTGTAAGCACGCTTGATAAATGAGATAAATGAGGCCCCAGGCTCCTCCTGCTCTGGATCGAATAGCAAGCCACAACCAGACGTGATCTTCCGTACTCCCGAAGCACGCCCCGTAGGACACTCGCAGGGGTGTAAAGCCGGTTCAGTGTTACACAAGATCAAAAATCCCATTGCACCTCATTTATCCGAGGTTGGACTAAGAGCCAACTCAGCACTCTGGATGTGATCCCTCTATAGCGGGAACACAGCTTCCGGTCCTCAGCCTGCCCATCCACAGGTGTGGTTACCAAGAGCGTGCAATTTTGAAGAGACGTGTCAACCACGGCAGTCCCACAACATCCAGAGCCTTAAGGAATCCTGGGTCAAATCCTCAGACTCTGCTTCCACCGCAGAGGGGCTGTCACTGGCCAAATATGTCCCCAGTAAAAGTCCAAGCGAATTATTTGAATTGCCACAGACAACCCACAATGCAGTCAAGAAGTCTAAAATGCAGTCATCTTCTTTGAGACAATATCATCTTTATTTTCCTTACTTGAACACAAAACGTACGTCTGTAGCCAATAAATATAAATCCTGTTAAATTAATGATTACCAGCTGCCGGCTTCATCGAGCAGTGACCTTCAACTCTCACTGGATCGGTTCGCAGCTGAGTGTGAAGCGGCTGGGATGAGAATCAGCACCTCCAAGTCCGAGTCCACAGTTCTCGCCCAGAAAAGGGTGGAGTGCCATCTCCGGGTCGGGGATGAGGTCCTCCCTCAAGTGGACGACTGTAAGTACCTCGGGGTCTTGTTCACGAGTGAGGGAAGGATGGAACGCGAGATGGACAGGTGGATTGGTGCGGCGTCTGCAGTGATGCGGACTCTGCACCGGTCTGTCGTGGTGAAGAGAGACGATTTAGGTGTTCAGGACACGTCCTATCGGTAGGAGGCATCGGGGAGGACCCAGGACACGTTGGAGAGACTATGTCTCTCAGCCGGCCTAGGAACGCCTCGGCATCCGCCGGGGAGAGTCTGGGCTTCTGTTCTTAGGCTGCTGCCCCTGCGACTCGACCTCGGTTAAGCAGAATAAAAGGATGGAGGGATGGATGGGTTGTCATTCCACCCAAAGTAGTACATTGCTAAATGTGACACACTCGTCTTAGTAAAAACTCAAAGCTGGTTTATTCAAAGGGATGGCTATTGAAATGATCCAGCCGTGCCAAGCCAAGTTGCTTAAGCATCCATGAAAATGGAAATGCGTTCATGCAGTTTGCAACAGTAACATTCATAAATTATTCAGCCTGTTCTTGGCAAGCGAATAGGGCAAATAGCTTTTATCCAACGGTTAATTATGCTCTTAATTAGTTGAGGAAAGGACACATAAATTAACGAAGTTTCATCAAGTGCTACATGTCTGGAGGGATGTCAACTCATTAAGCGTGACCACTGATACTTACTGATCTGTAGGCATCTGCCGCCGGTCCGATATGTCCTTCCTCTGAACGCAAGCAAACGTTACCGCTACCGGTGCGTCACGCGTTCCATCCAGCTGGCTTACTCGACGTTCTTCCCACCAATTGCAGCCGCTAATCAGTTCCATTAATAAGGCTTGAGAGCACGGCTCAGCGGCCTCTAGTATCAAGACGTGTTTTGTTTTCGAATGCAGTCCTGGAACACGTCCTGTTCCAGTTCACATGAATCATCCCCTTTCCCTTACACCGCCTGTAGCCAGTTCGTGACTTTCCGTGATGAATTGATGGTAGGGGGGGGAGAATTGTTTGATTCCTTTTGAAATGTACTCTTTGACAGAGACATGAACTGGCCATAATGTTTGTAGATTTATCTCAACACACTGTGTGGATAAAAGGCATCTCCACCACCTTGGGAAAGACCAAAGACCTGAGAGATTTTCTGGTCAAGCTTGGCGAGAAAGAGAACATTATTAGCAGAGGATCTATGAATAATGCAAATTCCAAAATAGCAGTCATCACCCCGGCGCTGGAGTTCCACGCGAGATGTCACCTTGTGGGGTGAGGATGATGACGACAAAGGTGAAGGAGCAGCCCATAATGACAAGGGAGGAGCTGGTAAATCATGCCAAGGGGGTTGCACTGCTTGCAAGGTCGTCCTGCTCAAGAAGATACGAGTTCGACCATCAACACTCACACAGGGCTCACGTGATGTGGTCACATGACACTTTTTGCACCAAGTCGACCAGGCAGAGAAATTGTAAATATGGTATGATTCCCAATTTAGAGTTTTGTTTAAAATGCATTTTTTGGGGCAGGATTTTGTGCAACGGGAGTCAATATTTTCTCAAGCAAATGATTCCTTTTAGAAGATGAAGAAGAAAGATGGCAAGAATTTTGGTATGAAAGTTTTGACATGTTTTTTTTGGGACTAATTTATTGCTGCATAGCCCCTTGAGATGAACCATCCTATTTTCAGGGGTGGTCCAACATACAAAGTTAAAATCAATGCACACTCAAAATGGGACACTTAAAAGAGCAATCCAGAGACCAAGGTATTTGAATGAAGTAACTTGCACAAGTGGTGAGCCACCAGTAAAAGAAACGGTCAAATCTGAAGCATCACCAAGACCTGGTGTGATACCAAACAACCTGATTTATACATGATTATATAAATTGAGAACCAACTTTGAACTAATGCAAAATTATGCAGTGTTTTCAATAATAGATTTATTGACACTAGAGGAATATATTACGGCGTCATTAGCATATAAGTGTACCTGACAATAGGGCATATTTTTGGGAAACGTTAACGAAGATGGAAAAGAGAAGTGGTCCAAGGGGTGAGCCTTGTGGTACTCCCTTTTAGGAATAGCCTAATCAGAGCAATGTCCGTTGAAATGCACACACTGTCATTTATTACGAAGATAAGAATTGAACCAGAGCAGACTATTTTGAGAGACACCGATAGAATAGAGTTCATCAAGTAGTAAAAAATGGTCCACAATCTTAAATGCCTTAGTTAGGTCGAGAAATATTGCGCTGGCGAGTTCGCCGTTTTCAGAAGAAGTACGCAAATCGATGGTGAACTTTAACAGAGCTGCGGTTGTTGGGTCTGAAACCAGATTGGCGAGGAGATCAAATTTCGTAGTCAGCCACAATCACCAAGTTCGTTGTGCTCTGGACTTTGGCGGGTAGTATTTTACGGAAGAAAAGTGAATGTTGCAGGAAGAGCGAGTAGAGGAAGCATATGCTGAAGATGAGTCAAACCCGTAGGAACTGCCAGCAGATGTAAAGTGCTGGTTAAAATATATATGTGAATAAATATTTGAAATCGCTGATGGGTCCCGGATGATGTTAATATGTGCTTTTGTTTTGCATCAGTTCCTTGGTGGTCTGTGTTTTTCCCAGTCAGCAGCCTCCGTACTCACAATATAGCACCTCCAGGCTTTGTCCCATTTGAAGAGGATGAGAGCTAATCCAGGGCAAATGATTTCCTTTGACCTTCATTTCTTTCCAAGGACCATGTTTATCAATAATTTTTCAATATACGATACGAGTTGGAATTTGTCCCAGTTTACTGCAATCAGATCATGAATAAATTACCAAAATTAATTACCTTACTTTGTCTTACTTTAATGCACTTTGGAGGAATGGCGAGGAGATTATGTTTTCCTCACACAGAAGATGGTGGAGTGACTACTGAAGCGGTCAGAGAAAACGCCGGATCCAATAATTCAACGTGGATGAGGGACAAACAATGCAA
This sequence comes from Oostethus manadensis, assembly GCA_024372805.1. Taxonomy (NCBI): domain Eukaryota; kingdom Metazoa; phylum Chordata; class Actinopteri; order Syngnathiformes; family Syngnathidae; genus Oostethus; species Oostethus manadensis. Next base: position 387,665 of record QODF01000267.1, read on the forward strand.
TGATTTTGTTCTGGTGTCGACTCGAGTGGGCTCATCGCTCGGCTGGGTTAAAAGCATACTAGATTTTTTTCATTAGATGAAGAGCAGTCAAGACAGTTCGAGTTGAAATGGCCTGGGATAATCCTGTCTTGCGGATGTTCAACTGAGTTAGGGGTGGGTGTAACGCATGTGGTTGAGTCAGGGTGAACAGGTGGAGGTCTGTAAATACTGCCTGTGATAAGATGTTTAGTTTCATGGGGTTTTAACGCAACACAAAGACATTCAAAGAGCGATGGAAGTAGTTTTCCAGTGACAGTTTCAGAGATAAAGTGCAAAGAAATATAAATAACACATCGTCCTCTAGTGCACCTATCTGCTCTCTACAGTATATAATTATCTAGTTTAATCTCATTATCATTCATTGTGCTCTGCATACATGTTTCTGAGAGTGTAAATACAGTGATGTTCAAAATATTAGCAGTCCAATGGGACCAACCAGACGAAGTTGTGTTCTTCTTCTTCTTTTCCTTTCGGCTTATCAATCAATTGTCTCCATCTAACCCTGGCTTCTGTATCCTCTTCTCTCGCGCCAACTACCTTTCACTACATTCATAAACCTCCTCTTTGGTCTTCCTCTAGGCTTCCTACCTGGCAATTCAAAAATACAACTCAGCGTCCTTCTACCAACATATTCACTATCTCTCCTCTGGACATGTCTGAGTTCATCTCCAAAACCTCTAACCTGTGCTGTCCCTCTGATGTGCTCATTCCTGATCCTGTCCATCCTGGTCACACCCACAGAGAACCTCAGCAGCTTCATCTCTGCTACCTCCAGCTCTGCCTCCTGTCTTTTCCTCAGTGGCACTGTCTCTGAAGTGTAGTACTGTACTGTAGTACTGTTAATAGTATATTTTTATAGATACATGGCAAACAAGTTACCAGTAGGTTCAGTAGATTCTCAGAAAACAAACAAGACCCTGAATTCATGTTATGCACGCTCTTAAGACTGTGCAATTGGGCAATTAGTTGAAAGGGGGTGTTCAAAAATAGCAGTGTGGGATTCAATCAGTGATCAAATTTGTGAAAACAGGTGAATCAGGTGGCCCCTATTTAAGGATGAAACCAGCACTCCTTGAACATGCATTTATCTTTGAAAGCCTGAGGAAAATGGGTCATTCAAGACATGTTCAGAAGAACAGCGTACTCTGATTAAAAAGTTGATTAGAGAAGGGAACACTTACGAAAAAGTGCAACGATATTTTGGCTGTTAAGCTAAAATGATCTCCAATGCCTTAAAAGGGGGAGAGAAAATCCAGAGAAACATGGCAGAAAACGGAACACAACTATCAAAATGGATCAAAGAGTAACCAGCCAATGATCAGCTCCAGGATGATCAAAGACCGTCTGGCGTTACCTTAAAGTACTGTGACAATTAGAAGTTGTCTGTGTGAAACTAATCTGTTCTTTTTGCGGTCCAAGGGCCGCAGACAGTTTGTGAGACGACCCCTAAACTCCGAATTGAAGTCACAGTACACAGTGAAGACAGTGAAGCATCATGATATGGGCATGATTCTCCTACTACGGTGTTGGGTCTATTTATCCCATAGCAGAGATCATGGATCAGTTTGGATATGTCAAAATACTGGAAGAAGTCATGTTGTCTTATGCTGAAGAGGACATGCCCTTGAAATGTTTCAACAAGACAATCACCCCAAACACACTCTGATGAACTCTATATTTGAGAAAAGGCTCCTTATATTCATATGTAATACTGGATACTGGGTAGAGTGAGGTAGAGGGAGCGTATGAGATATGAGAGAGGAAGGCAAGGAGAAGGGCAAGATTGTAGACACCTCGTTTCCACGTCTGGTCCAAGGTGCGTGTGGGTGAAGAGGCGAGACATTGCAGAGAACTGCTTCACTAACAACTTTTAAAAATACTTTTCGAATGAGAAGAACTTTTGCCTTCGTCCAAGTCGTGCACGATAACCCATGCCTTTCCGTGACAGCCGGTATCGGTGAGTACCTTTAAAGTCTGGATGAACACGGCATTACACGCCTTTCCGTGACGTTTATGTCGGGTATATGCAACCTGAGCGTTCATATTGCAGCCGCATCGCATACGTATTGGATTTATATCCACACACAAAATTCGGAATTGTGCTGTTCACACTGACATGAAAAAATCAGATACTGGGTGACATATGAGGGGAAAAAAAATTGACCTGCAGTGTGAACATAGCCTGTGAGTCCAAAAACAGCATTGTTGACATTTGTCACCTTTCAATGGCGTATAAGCCGCATAAACGAATGTTCAGACTGCAGTAGCACTGACTACATACCCAATTTACACCTACATATAAAAGAGGCCTGAGTTGCATTTAAAAAAATCTGAATTGTTCTGTTCAGACTGACATGAAATACGATAAAGGTCACATATAAGCAAAGAAATCAGGATTGACCTGCAAGGTGTACGTATCTTAAATAAACGTTCAATGTAGTTGTACCTCTTATGTTGTTTAGCACGTGAATTTGTGTCTTTTTTTGTTTAATGGACTTTACATTTGCAAATCCATGCAATTTTATCTATTGAACTATTTTGCTCCACTTTACCGCAGGGAAAGGAAGAGCAATGCAATGTGCTTAGCAAGACTGTGGTCAAAGAACAGAAAGGGAAAAGAAGGCTCCATAAAATGGAGGGGAAAATGCGTTTGAAGTATGCAGAGTAAATGGTAGAGCAAAAAAAAGTGGTGGAAGAATCCAGCCTTATTTCTATTTGTTGGACTTTGATGAGGTCGGCAGAGGAATGCATTGATTTCAAAAGGCCACAGAGGGTCTGATCGCCATTTCAACAGTCGAGTGTGAGATCAATGAGAAGAAGATGAAAACCTGACATTTACTGTAGTTTGGGTCTCTGGGCATGAAAATCCAGTGGAAAGTCACGCTGTCAGCCTCCTCCCTCCACGAGCACACACTGCTCTCTCCACATGGAACTCTAAATACAATATATGGTTAGGGTTAGGGGTTTCGGTTTGGGCTTGGGATTATGTGTATTCCGGGTGTGTGCGGTGAGGTTCATGGCGGGTGAGGTACTGACTCCTTTCAGAGCTTATGTTCTGTGTTAACACAAGTTGCTTGTAAAGAGGATAGCAAAAATATATTTACTTATTTGTAAATTTAACTCTAGCTGTTTATATATTTCTTTGACGTAAAAAAAAAATGCTGGCTTTTCCTCTCAATGGAAAGACGGCAGAGACAAGCACCTTCCGGCAAAAAACTCATACAGAAAATGCATTCATTATTTTTATTTTTATTCCTTTGAATTTTTCATCATTACTCCCCTGACTGAATGTCGCATATTAAAAAATAATAGGATGTGTTTTGGACTTACATATAACACTCATTTTGTACCACCCTGGAATAGACTTTCCCTCTTTCTCTGTCTTCCTGCACACACACACACACACACACATTGTGTGCATCTGCAGCGACTGGTCTAATCTTCACTCTGCACTTGGGCTGTTAAAGATATCCTGATAACAACCCAGTCACATATCTGGCTTAGAGTGTGTAAACACGTTATAATGTTTATACGCTGCGCGTGAAATTGTGTATATTGCCCCTCGCACTACATCTAAATGTATTATCCAAATGCAGCTTTTAAAAAGATGAAGTGCAAAATTATCACCTCAATGAAAGCGCTGCTAAATGCTAATGTGATGGATTTCCACAGTCAGACCAGTTGCACAGTCTTAAAAGCCCAATTTGGTAGCATCCATCCATCCATTTTCTATGCCGCTTATCCTCATTAGGGTCACGGGGATAGGCTGGAGCCTATCCCAGAGCTTTCTTCCAACATATTTAATACATATTTTATCTTATTTTTCATACAGCAAACTTATAGTGTCATGGTAGTATTATAACATGTTTTTTATACAACCCATAAGAAGCCAAAGCCATTTGTGCTTAAAATGCTCATGTCACCAAAAAAGTGTGAAAAAAAGAACAAAATGGAAGTACAGTAATTTAATAATAATATAATAATTCAGTAATAATTCAATAATCAAATATTTTTGTATCTAAAGCATAATAAACCTATTTATAACATTTTAAATAGACTTTTAAACATTATTAGAGCCCTCTAGACATGAAATAGCACCCCTATAGTCATCTTTACTCTCCTCTTGTCCAATATAGTAGACATAACAACAGAAATTAAGCCATTTAGACTTAAATAAGACTCTTGCTCATGTTTTGCTACAAATCAAGTGACGGTATTATCTGAAAACCTGGATGAAAAGCAAGTTTGCGGACGCCTCATGGGGTTGTGGTTGGTGGCCCCTGCTACGCAGTATCTAGTGGTAAAATATATGGATTGACCTTTGCCACCTGACCACTCGTTTTCAGGGTTTTTGACTTTTTGTTTATATCCACCTGCTAAGCACTTGTGTATTCCCCAGTCTGGGTCGAAGAAAGAGAGTCAGGACACATTCCGTCCCAAACTCTCCATTATGTCTGTCCTCGGAACGTGCCAAGCATAATACCCGTGAATCCGACGCTTTTGAAAACGTAAACAGGTGTGTTCAAGTAAAAGCCTGTCACGCTTATATGCATAAATGCCAAAAAAGGTGCTATCCATACAAATTTCCTGAACCCAGACAGTGGTCCGGATAACCCGCTAAATATATTCAGTTCTTCCATACCCCATTTCCGACAATTCCTGGAGATTTCATTTCCACCTCCAAAATGTTCACCATACATCACTACAAGTCAATCTACAGTGTTGGGCTCATTTTAGCACAATTGGTCCCTCAGCAAGAAAGTCACCAGTGGTGAGAAATAGAGTGGGAGGACTAAAGCTGCACATACTGCAAGGGTGACAGCATATGCATGAGGCGTGATTAATGGCCATCCTGACTGGCTGTGGCAGTGAAGCCGGTAGGGTAGGGTTGGCAGAGGTTAGGATGTCCTCTCTGAGTACACCTTTGAAACGGCTGGCTATCAGCATCATGGGAGTTCTCTTTGTGTGCATGTGCATGAAGGAGTAAATGTGCTGAGTTGCACGGTATTAAGTCTTTTTCTATCCCTACCAATATGATATTGGCTCCCTTCGCAACTATAACACAAGCGTGCATGCATGAAAACTGGAACAATTGAGCTGCAACGATTAATCGATGAATCGATTATTAATCGATTTTCCAAATAATCGACAACTATTTTGGTGATCGATTATTCGTTTAATTTAAAAATGTACTATAAATAACCTGATTTTAGCCACTCTAATTTAACTATTTTTTAATTTCTTTAGTGATCCATGAAAGCAGACATATAATCTTTTGTGTTTCATACTTCATACACATCATCTTTGACTTTGGAAAAGAGCTATCAACATTTTTGTCTCTTTTTGATATCTTGCAAAGCAAACCAGTGCAGAGATGTGTGCGTAGAGCGTGTGTAAAAGCATTCCCACGCAAAATTAATCCCATACTTTTACTTGTGTGTAGGAAAACGTCTACATTTCTGCACTCTCTCCATGATCTCTTACCATGCATACTACAAAAAACCTACTGGTAGAACAGTGAAACTGCAGTAGAGTGTTTGTGACGTTTGTCAACTGATGGTTTCTACTTTGCTACTTCAATTTTGGTGACTGAGATCTTCCTCTTCGCTGTGATTTTTGGAGGGAAAACGTCCATTCATACATACAAAGGGATTAATGCAAAGAAGGGAAAATTAAAAATGTATTTTTTAAAATCCGATTAATCATAAAAATAATCGACCGATTCATCGATTATGAAAATAATCGTTAGTTGCAGCCCTAGTAAAAATAACAGTAACAATCATTAAAGAAAACAATTCCTCTACAACTTACGTGTGAATGCTGTGTGAATGTTCAAACATATCACATCTTTGGGCCATAAAATGTGGAATTCCAGTAAAAGTGGGATTTTTTGGGATGTGGAAAATACAGTATATAACCCAAATTTCTTGTATATGACCTTAGGGCTTAAATAGCGGAGCGGTTATTTCTTACTGCTTCCACCATTCCCAACTGATTCAAACCGTGGAAGGAACGTGGAATTTTGGTGTGGTATTTTTGTATTCTAGTGATAATTTTAGCAAATTTACAGGTAATGTGAACAACGAGCTAAGCAAGTGGATGGTCGGCTGCAGGAGATCATCCATCTTCTTGCAGCAGACCTCCAAAATCTTGTCTCTTTTAATGCACAGCATAGGACACCCATACAATAAAATCACCAGAGTAGGGCAGACTAGCGGAGGCTTGGCTGCAGGAGTTCATTCACCTTCAGGCAGCAGGCCTCCAAAATCTTGTCTCTTTTAATGCACAGCATAGGACGCTTGGCCAAGAGTGGTGGTGTTGCTAGAGCGCAGCCCTTCTCTGGCAACAGGTCCACAAAACTCTTGGCCTCTCTTAATGTGCGACATGTGCTATCCAAACTAATTATTATTATCATCAGCACTAATAACCAATATATTTATTAATAAAAATCATTATCTTGTATGCATAGAAAGTATTATACTGTACATTAAATCCAATAATTACTTATAGTACAAGATGTTGACATATGGTGATGGTGTAATAAATGAGTAGTGTCACATTAGTATTGATAAGATGTACAGGATATTAATAATAGTACATATTGCACATGTATGTGTGATATCTTAGTATAGTATAATATAATAAATAAAGAATATATCAAAATAAATAGTTTTCTGTACATGTGTGTTTTGATTGTGTTGTGTTCTGTGTACTTTATGTGGCTCGAAATAAACAATCAATCAATCAATCGGTGAGCTGAATGTTTTCATGTTAGACTATTTTTGGGAATGTGTCAATAAATATACGGATCAACTGTCGTGAATGAGCGGAAGAATTTGGGACTCAATACAGTTCCTTGTAGTGCGCCCACATTACTGACCACAGCATCAGACAATCTTACCCAAGTGCACAAACGGAGCTCACTGACTGTCACCCAGGATATGGTTTTAGTTTAAACAGACACTCCATCCATCTGCCTCCCCTAGCCAGATTTTAGAAGCCGGTGTTTCCCCTGAGACCAAATGTTTGTCCACCCTTGATCCAGAGCCTAATGTTGGTCTGACTCTCAGTTGGCTTGCATTCCATCCCCCTTATTTTTTTTTTCCTCCTCTCCGTGATCTCAGCTACCATGAGACATGTCAATATTTTTCACACTGAGGCCTCTCATGCACGCCTTCCCGCTACTCAAATGCAAATGATGCGAGCCAATTATGGCTCAGCATGCAGTGAAGTCTGTGTTTGAAAGAGTGTATTCTAACTGCAGTTTCAGTTAGCCGGTGCAGAATCTCCGGGTGCATTGCTATCAAGTTGCCAATCAGCCTAACATGCATGTTTTTGGAATGTGGGAGGAAAGCGGAGTACCCGGAGGAAACCCACGCACGCACGGGGAGAACATGCAAACTCCACACAGTCAAGGACTATGAAATCTTGGACACTGTATGTGTACGGCCAGGATGGATGGCCAGGAGGTCACATATCCAGGCTTTTTTCCTCTTAGCACCAAGAACCTCCATATTTTTCACCATCCACTTAGTTTGACCTGGCCCAGGAACGTAGCCCAATAAGGGTTCACCACAGGGGCATCTCAGCAACCATGAGCCCGCAAGCTCACTGCAGGTTCACCTTTAATCATTCAAGCATGGCTTTCCATGTGTTAGGACCAAATGTCTCTTTGGGTGTACTCGTACCGTATTGGGAGCCACTTCACACCTAAAATCTAACACTTGGCTTGTGTGAGTGCACTGATTCGTGCCAGATTCCAGGCATGTCACGCTGGCCCGTGCGCCCTCCTTAGTCCAAGGCCAAGAGTGTGATTGCACCTTGCGGGTTATTATTAACCGAGACCCGTATGAGTGCCGTGTTCTGTGGAGAGAAGTATCTAAACGGTGAAACGGAGAAGATAGCTTTAAGGAAATGACAGAAGCTGTCAGAAGTTTGGGATCATTTCAAACGCAAAAAGACAGGTGCAGTGTTTGCGACGGCAAACGGAGCTGGCATTCCGCTGCGGTACTGCAGCCACGGTGCAGCACATTACCAGAAAACACAATTCCCATTTACATAGCAATCAAGCAGAAACCAGCCCATCAAAGCGTTTCATTTGGTCCGCCAAACACAGCAAAGCATCGTCTGGCCCTCGGGCAAATGTAATTGAGGACCCATTACTCGATTAATAGAACAAAATAATCAATAGATGACTTGATTGCTAAATTGTTGGATAGTTGCAGCCCCGGAAAAGGCTGCCAAATCTTTGTGCCCTGTGGATTGAGACCATGCAACTGCCTCATATTGCACGCAGACGGGCTGACAGCACGCACTCGATACTGAATGGAAAAGATGAAAGTGTGAGTCAGAGGCTGTGGACATTTGCTGGAGGACATTCCGTGCCTTTTATTGAAGATTTATTGCATCTGTCACTGTTGACTCTTTTTCTTTCCTTTCCGTTACCTTTTATATTTGTGTTTATGTTTAAAGCCCACCGTGGAGGAAACAGCCAACCGTTCCTTTCAGTCCATTAAAGTGTCGTTGTGATCCCATCGATTCCAGGCAGTACCATCCTTTGCCGTTACTGTAAACTTCTGGCTGTTGCAATATTCATGACCTGGCGTGTCGAGTAACTAGAAATCCTCGGCTTTAAGTACTGCTGTAACTGGAGCGCAAGCCCAGTCAGCCTTGACTGGATTGCACACATGCGCTGCTTTTTTCTTGTTAACTTTTTCAAAGCGGATTACCCCAGCACTGTGGGCAGTGTGCTTGCATTTGTGTCGCTATGGTAACTGCTACGCAACGCTTGTATCAATATACACCTGCGATACAGCCATGTAACCGGAAGAACAGATAAAAGCTCCGCCACGCTATTTTTAGAATAACCGAAAAACCATACAAATGTAGAATCTTTATTTACTCGTACCCATTTTCACGTCCATTTTCACCTCAACAATAAGCGTCCATCTTTACTTTGAATCCAATGTCATCCATTCATCGTAAAATGTTACTCGTTTTGTTTTTATAGCAAGCCTCTCCAGCCCAGACTTTAAGACAAAGAGGCAATTTTTGGGTTGTTTTTTTTCCTGCATGCCGGATTTAGTTGTCATTTTCATTTCATGCTTCAGAAAGCTGTCACATTTAGATGTTGACTGTTGAGTTGAAAGAAGTCTTATGCCGAGCGTTTGTGGGTATACAGCGATGTGAAAAAGTGTTTGCCCTCCTTTTGAGTTCTTTTTTTTGGCATGTTTGTCACACTGAAATAAAAAAAAATCAAACAAAAGTAAATAGCAGTCAAGGACAACACAACTGAACCCAAAATGTAGTTTTTAAACGAAATGTATTATTATTACAGGGACCAAAAAATCCAAACCCCCATGGACCTGTGTGGAAAAAGCCTCCTAAACCTAATAAGTGGTTGGGCCATCGATTGCCGCAACTTGCAATGAGTCTCTTGCAGAGGAATTTTGGCCTACTCATCTTTGCAGAATTGTTGTAATTTAGCCACAATGTAGGGTTTTCCAGCAGCCTTTTGAAAGTCATGTCACAGCATCTCAATAGGATTCAAGTCCGGCCTTTGGGCCACTCCAAAGTCTTTATTTAGTTTTTCTTCAGCCAATCAGAGATGGACTTGATGGTGGGTTCTGCATCATTGGTGCAGAACCCTGTTTGGTTTCAGCTTCAGGTCAGGAATAGATGCCCAGACATTCTTCATCAGGATTTTTGGGTAGAGAGCGGAATTCATGGTCCCATTTATCCCAGCAAGTTTTTCAGGTCCTGAAGCAGCAAAACAACATCAAACCATCACACCACCACCACCATATTTTACTGTTGCTATGATGTTCTTTTTCTGATATGTGACGTTACTTTTACATTGGATGTAATGGGACGCACACCTTCCAAAAAGTTCAACTTTTATCTCATCAGACCGCAGAATATTTTCCCAAAGGTCTTGTGACTCCTGGCAAAATTAAGACAAGCTTTAATGTTCCTTTTGTTCTGCAGTGTTTTTGTCTTGAAATGCCATAAAAGCCATTTTTGCCCAGTATCTTTCCTACGGTGGAGTCATGAACACTGACATTAACAGAGGCAAGTGAGACCTGCAGTTCTTTAGATGTTATTGTGGGGTCTTTTGTGACCTCATGGACGAGTTGTCAGTTCAACAATGTTCCATGTGTTCGCCATTTGTGAATAATGCCGAACAATTTGTTTAATGATATGAAACCATTAAGTGTGACAAACATGCAAAAAAAAAAGAATAAGAAATTAACACCACTGTAAATGTTCTGATGGAATAACTGGGACCAGGCACTCAAGCCATGAGGAAATGTTTGTGTTTGCTCCTTAAATTGGTTTGGACCTGAGATGCAAAGACTGAGTTGGCAAATCTTTAATGGTTGGCTCACAAAGTATATCTTCTTCTTTTCCTTACAGCTTATCTCTCCTAATATAATAATAACACTTATTATTACTATTATTGTGAGAGCACACAAAAACTACCTAAGACATCTTCTCAGGAGATTAAGAAGAAAAGACAACTGTCAAGGGAAACACAAAACAGCTTAGAGAAATCTTAAATACGACACAATACAACAAAAGAAGTTTTATCTAACAAGGCAGCTAGAGCAGAGCAACAAGGTTCATCTGTAAAAGTAAAAGCATAGAAAACCTGTTTATGACTTTCTACATGTAGTTTTTATTTTAGAAACCTGTAGGCATGAAATAACACCCCTATAGTCACATTTACACTCCTATTATTGATCAGGAGACGGCCTTTAAGAAACGGGTTTAAACTGGGTGGCGAAGGACAAAGTAAGTAGCCAACAACTTACCACTTCCATACGGAATGGGAGAAGAACTTTTTTCACTCCACCCTGTGGACATGCCATGGCTGACTCATCAATGCAACAACACCGGCACCCTAGTGACTAGAATACTACATATAAGTTGTCTTTCAATATTTTCTTACTAATACAAGGCCATAGTCAACCATGAAAGAGCTGCCCTTAATTAATTATTTAATTTTTGACAAAATGCAGTGAGGCAGTAATGTTCTAACCAGAATGTAGTGAGGGACGGCTGTATATCAAACAAAACAAAAACAAGTAACAAAAAACAGGAATTGTTAAAGTAAATAGAGATGCTCGATAGTTGCTTCCTACCGATAGCCGATATTGTCCATCACCTCATACCCATTTCAACTGATAACTATAATACCGATAATATCAGTTGGCATATATTATCGGACATCCCCGATTCTAAACCATAATACAAGATACTGGAGGCTGACGAAGTAAGACAGCCCTGTCAGTTCTTGGCATGGAACGAATCAGCGTGGTAGACGAAGAAGAGGGACAATTTGGCGTCTTCCTGCCGCAGCCCCCGTGCTTTTGAACACTTCAGATCGCAGAGGTAACACATAAAAGAAACCAGAAACATTTAGAAAGCGGAAGGTGGCATGGTAGGCTTAAAGCAGAGGTGTCCGAACTTTTTTCACTAAGGACCTTCATACTGAAAACCAAATGATGCCGTGGGCCGTTTTGATATTTTTATTACATTTTTCATTTTGTAAAATGGTTAAAATCATTCTTTCCAATCATTCCTTGCTTTGGCGTTCCCCTTGTGCATTGCCAGTTTTAGATTGAATTTAATTTTTTTGCTTAGATGCACTGCAGTCTGGTATTCACAAAAATGTAATAAGACCAAGTCTGAATACGCAAAAGCTTATCAGTTGTATGCTTTGCATTTTCTTCTCCTACCACACCCAACATGACCTTAAAACTGAGGTACGTATCGATGATGGCGTACCGTTAGGTCATCGTGCCCAGTAATTACCCTTACACACAAATAATATATAAGCTGCCCACAGACAAAGAATCCCTGAAACTCCCAGAATTCCCTGCTCTGCCTGAAGCATGTACCGCGTACCTGAGCACAGAGTACAGGAATCGCGGTCACTGAGGATTCTCGCACAATCACCGCAGCTGTTCACGTACAGTATATTGCTTTGATATTACAGTTCAGTTGATGCAGCACCCTCAGGGCTGGGATTGCATTTAGCCTTCAAGAGAGCTGAAAAATATCCCAGCTCCATCTTTTAAACAGAGCAGCCTGGAACACTGCAATCTCCGCCTCTGGGGCAAACAGGAGCCTACAAAGCTGCCAAGTGGATCAGCATCGCAGGGATTGGTTTGGAATAGACAGTGTATTGTCCGTGAGCAGACTTTCTGTACACTGTATCTCTTGTCTGTTTGAATTACGCCCGTGGTCCTGGACATTGAATATTGGACATTATATCTGTATTGAATCTGTACTGTATGTCATTCCACTTATGGCAGACTCTTTGCAGCGAGGGCTGCATACAGAAAACTCAAGGATGTGGGCTTCTGCAGTGATACATTGTGTACATCACATACAAGCGTTTACGTGTTACATAAAGGAACGTCACATGGAACATCATGACTTCTTTCCTTTTGGCTTATCCCTTCAAGGGGTCGCCACAGCGAATCAGTTGCCTCCATCTACCAACTACCCACCAACTACCTTCATGTCCTCTCTCACTACATCCATAAACCTCCTCTTTGGTCTTCCTCTAGGTCTCCTGCCTGGCCGTTCAAAACTCAGCATCCTTCTACCAATATATTCACTATCGCTCCTCTGGACATGTCCGAATCCATCTCAGTCTGGCCTCTCTGATTTTATCTCCAAAACCTCTAACATGTGCTGTCCCTCTGATGTGCTCATTCTTGATCCTGTCCATCCTGGTCACACCCAAAGTCAACCTCGGCATCTTCATCTCCGCCACCTCCAGCTCTGCCTCCTGTCTTTTCCTCACTGCCTCTAAACCAAACAACATCGCTGGTCTCACCACCGTTTCCTTTCAGAGGAACATCATGACTATTACCGATAAATCATACACACCTAACTTTTAAATGCTAAGACTAGCAATATTTTCTTGGCTTACATTTTGTCATTTTGTAGGTAGGAATCACTTCTTGTGATTCCTGTGTGTGTTTAAAAAAATGACCCTATATCCTAGTAGCTTGTGTGTAAAAATAAAAAACTTGTAGTAAATAAAATAGGAATAAATTGAATTAGATAGATGCAAAATATAATAAGTGGGTCTTTCCACTCAAGAAGCAAAACAGCATTTTTATCAATATGTGTACACAAAAATGTTGAGTACAAACTGCTGCCACCTATCTTATTTCTAAGTGTATATTAAGTTTGGAATAAAATAATAGCCATATTCCCAACCTAAATACCTACAGTATTTACATACAAAAATGTAATATATTCATTGTAAGTGTTTTTTAAAATCATATTGTGCCTGAAAGTGTCCTGTGTGACTTTTACACATTTGGGAATACTGTAAAAAATACCTCTTTTATAGAATTGGCTTCTTTATTTCATAACAAGATTCATGTCTAAATCATCATAAATGTCGAATCAAATCAACTTCATATCAAGAAATCTTCAACTAAACTGAATCTCAATCCAACACAACAGTAATACATACAGTTTTTAAACCACACAATTGTTAAAACATTTTCTCCTGTCATTATGAAAAAACAACATTTAACTTCATTATTATTTCCTTTGCAGTTTGAAGGGTTGCTTTGTCTGCGCAAAACCTTTTTTCTGACTTTAATTTCAACAACAGGTCAATTATGCACATTAACTCTGGTGTTTTTTTTTGCCAAGCCATTAGGTGCCAGCTTGTGTATTTTACAAGGCGAGCCGTATGGATTTTATTGATCGCGAGTGGGCCTAATAGAACACTTTAGGACTCACATAAATGTTTACTGTAACAATGTACCCATATGGACGAGGGGGCATTCATACTGCCTTGACTGTAAATCTGAATAAATGCTTGCATTCAGATCTCAGAACAAGAGATTTAGATTAATAATAATAATAATATTACTACTAATAGGAATGTTGTTGTGTTGCTTACCCGAGTGGGCCCAGATGTGTCTCGTAGACCCTCCCAGGCCCGGGAAAGCAAAATGCGAAGGTAATTGTAAGTTCTCGCATATGCCCCCCAGGACCGGGCCTGTACGTTGGACTTTAATCCGATTTTCCTCCACCTTAGTGTGGGGGGGGGGCAGGTTCTGACTCTTGTTTACCCTAATGCACCAAACCGTAGCTTATAACTGTAGCTTGGAATCCCCACAGGGAGTACTGGGAAGTGCTCCCTGGAGGGATTGCCTTTTTCTGCTGGGGACCTAAATGCAGTGACAGTGAGATCAGGAGCAGGGTAGTTAGGAGGAACGCCTGTGGCAGTCGCAGAGGTAAAAACCCGGACATGGGAGGGATTTGGAGAAGCCATTTAGCACAACTTGTGGTCGGCTTTGAAGAGATTCTGAAACAGCGTCGTTTGTCTGAGGGGGGAAGCAGTGCACAATCAACACCTTCACGTACTCCACTGTGGGCTTTCCTATCTCTCGGGCTGAGGTTGCCCAGGTTGTCAAAAAGCTCCTCGGTGGCAGGGCTTCGGGGGTGAATGACATCCGCCCAAAGTTCCTTAAGGCCCTAGATGCTGTGGGTGTGTATTGTTTGACACAACTCTGCAGCGTCACATGGACATCGGGGGCAGTGCTTCTGGATTGGCAGACCGGGGTTCTGGTTCCTCTTTTTAACAAGGGGACTTTCCGGATAGTTGAATCTCGGATTCAGGAGGAGCAATATGGTTTTTGTCCCGGTCGTGGAACTGTGGACCAATTCTCGGCAGGGTCCGGAGAATGCATGGGAGTTTACCCAACCTGTGTACATGGAACTTGGAAAAGGCATTCGACCATAATGGGTGATAAATTCTGTGATGAGTACTCTGGGATTTTGAGCTACTGGACAATCAAATGCAAGATGTTCGTTCACTGTATGACCAGTGTCGGAGTTTGGTTCGCATTGCCGGCAATAAGTCTGATCCGTTTCCAAGTGAGGGTTGGACTCTGCCATGTCTAGCCCTTTGTCACCGATACTGTTCATTACTTTTATGGACTGAATTTCTGTGCACAACCAGAGAAATGACAGAATCTAGTTTGGTGGCTGCAGGATTGGATCCTGCTGGCTTTTTTAAGCCATAATATTCAACTATCACTGGATCTGAATTTGGATAAGCTGGATGGATGGATGGACTCGCCAGTGGTGGAAAACAATGGTCAGTAACACCCTGTAGTTTAAATTGGCTGTCATTGTGTTTAGCATCAGCTCCCATTGTAGTTGGGAGGGCAAGGTGAAGAGCGGGGAGGTGATGTGAAAATGAAGGAGCATGTGAGAATGGTCTGGGCCAATGAATGGGAAATGTACATTTCAAAAACGCCACGACGGCACCATTAATAAAAAAGGAAGAAGGAAACATTCAGCCATTTTAATAGCAGCATGGCTACTACCCAGCCTAACCGAGTTTACGATCAATAATATGAAATATCAGTGAAAAAAAATTTAAGTCTACAGCAGCCGTCAGTGTGTCTTTATCAACGCCAGGCTTCCATCGGAGGTTAAAATAACTGAATTATTTCATTAATTATTTGTGACATTTAATAACTTTACTTTTAACTGATCCACCCTTCAAATGCCAACATTTGCATGATGATTGTTGAGATCTGATACCCATCCAGCTGTTTCTGGAGCAGCAAGCTTCTGGAGCTACATTTAGACATAGCTACCACACAGTCACTGCAAGCAGGAATCGTGTGAGCAGGGAAGGACTAGTCATCCTGAAGGAATGCTGTGGGCGGGCCTTGTATTGTTCATTCATTCATTCATTCATTCATTTTCTATACCGCTTATCCTCATTAGGGTCACGGGGATGCTGGAGCCTATCCCAGCAGACTTTGGGCGAGAGGCGGGGTACACCCTGGACTGGTCGCCAGTCAATCGCAGGGCACATATAGACAATGATTGTATTGTCTTTGCTTTTACCCTCGCTTGAGCCTATGGAATCACAGGACTGCTAAAATGAAAAGGAAACACATGTTGACATACAAAGAGAATCAATAATATAAATGTACAAATTATTTTTCCATTTTGTCATTGCTTTTTGTGTATTGTCTTTGCTTTTTTCCATTTCATTATTGATTTTCCTCTTTTGCCTTTGTCTTTTCCTCTTTGCATTTACTGGATGTCTGACGCTAAATGGAAAAAGCAATGTCAATTCATGGCTTCTTCTGCCAGGGTGACTAGTCCCATCCAGCTTGTTAGCACGGTGCATGCTTGGTGGCGTGATCGTGATGTCACTTCCTGTCCGTCCCCCGCTACTGCATAGTCACTGCAAGCAGGAATCGTGTGATCAGCTATTGACTAGTCACCCTGGCGTTGGTTTTTCAGGCATCCGGTAAATGCAAAGAGGATGGAAGAGACGAAGACAAAAGAGGAAACTCACCGATAGGCAATACAGACATAACAATAACAAAGTGGAAATCGATTATGACTACATTTGTGTATAATTTGTATTACCGATTCTCTTTATATTTTCACATGGGCCTCTTTTGATGCCATTGGCAACATATGTTGCATGGCCTTGTCAAGGAAAAACCAGCAACATCTACAGAATGAATCAAAACAATGCATGATGTTGGCACTTCTATCAGATTCTGTCCTGTTTGTTTTGTTGCTTTGGCAGCCTCGGGGCTTCTTGTGTAAAAATCTAGCTGTGTACACGTTGTATGCACGTGTCAATGCATCTTTCATAAATCCTAACTCGCTTTGTGCATGCGCTAGTGGAGTTGAGCAAACACATGAAGGATATTGCGGGCTAAGGGACAAAGGAATGATAAAAATGCTGCTGGAAGGGGACCGAATGATTAAAGTTGAAAAACTCGCCGTGGTTTGGTGGGATAGAAATAGTCACAGTATGTTGATAATCATTGTCATCATCATCTTCATCATCATAATAACGTGCATGCATTTTCTATGCTGCTTATCCTCTCATACAGGATGTAAAACCTCTAATAAACTCCATGCCCAAGAAGATTAAGGCAGTGCTGGACAAAATGGTAACCTAATAAAATATTGGGCATCATTTGAAGATTTTGACTTAATTTACTTCACTTTATTAGACATTAATGGTTTATTATTTACTATTATTTTGAGGGATCAGTAAACTCACATTCAAGCTGTACATTGGCTACTTTTACATTGTATCAAAGTGTCATTTCTTCAGTGGTGTGCTATGAAACCATGTAATAAAATGGGCAAATTGCTTAGCCCAATGTGGCCCCCGAGTCAGCCTAAATCTCAAAACTAAACACAAGCATCCCTCGCTACTTCGCGGGTTAAATATATATAACCAAAACATACTGGATAATAATGGAGGAATTATGCTTTTGTGGTTGAAAATGGGTAAATGAAGTAAAATACAGAGTTGAAGCAACATTCTACATTTATCCCTAGGTGTCTGTACTGTAAAGTTGGGTGAGACACACAAGCACCAGAGGTTTTTTTTTTTTTTTTTTTTGCTGGAACACAGGCTTTTATTGCAGGTTTGAATGATTTCACAATCAACACAATAATCCCCAAAATCCTTTAAAAGGTGTTTTGATAGCAGGCTTTGTTGGAGGAAGTTGCATTAATGAGCTGCCTCTTTTTTAATTCTATTTTTATATCTTTAAAACACACGGAAAAGAGACAGACGTCTCACACAACAATTGTGGATGATGCAAAATTCCCCAAAAAGTGCAGTTTTAGATCAAGAATACAACACGTACTAAAAGGCAATGCAGGAAGAACAGGGAGAACACAAGGAACAATTGCCGATCGCATCCATCTGCCTCGTTGCTCCGCACCCAGTCATCTTTTGTGATGCATGACTGGCATGCAGGGCATAAGAAGGCTCTCTTACATGAGTTAGAGACTTTGAACGACAGCATCCACACGCTAAGATGCCAGTTTAGCATTAGCATTGGACGTAGTCACTGCAAGCCACTTGCTGTCCTGCAGTGTTGACTCGATTAAATAAAAGCGCCTGCAATCAATAATGCCTGAGCCACGAGGGAGCACTAGAACGGTGCACAATCAACACAATCTGCCTACTGGAAACACTTCCATTTTCTTAAGTGTGAGGACAGAGATTGAAGTCAAAAACCTTTATAAATGTCATCATTTCAACACTCCGTGTCTTTAACCCGCCCGACCTTGAGCATGTTCAGCTTGGCTCGCTTTGCGTTCATTGTGGAGCTTTTTCGTCAGATTTCATCCTTGATGTTGATACTGGCAGGGTGTTTTGCTACGGTGTATATAAGCAGCATTACAGTATACACTAGGCGTGGGGGAAAATCATTTCAATAAATTATTCAAATGATTAGTCGATTCATGCATGGCAATAATCGGTGGTGACGGAGCCAAACGGCCGAACGCGGCAGTGCCGCCCAGACCGTTTATGGTAGCGCACCCTGGTGTAAGACGCTACCACAATGGCTGAGCGTGAACGCCGTCCCGCGCCGGCTGCATTTAAAGCGAACACTTTGGCTTTCACATAGCTGGAGGTCCAAATCAGCCGGGTAAGAGCCAGACAATATGCTTCAAACATTTTGGGAACACAACAAATACGAGAACCCGCATTGCATGGTTCCAACCGGAGAACCATCGAGCAGGCGATAACTAATTTTCCACCCGACTCGGAAAATCTATTCATGTGCAAAAATTCATTTGGATTTTTTGTATTATTTGTGAAGAACGGTCGCCTAGGTTTTGGGTATTTGTCACGATCCGTGTGTTGTTCTCGTGACAGTTTTGGTTTTGTTAGAGTTGGTTTTCCTGTGTTGTTGTTATTCTCCTAGTTTCACATGTTTTCCTTACTTTCTAATTTTTCTCAGTTGATAATTACACGCACCTGTTCCTCGTTTGTTTGCCGTGCTCTTTATGTTTAGGTGTGTGCGCCAGTCCGTGTCGGCTCATTGTCATTTCTTGCTTTTCCTTCGCGTCGTGTGCTTCCATGAGTTTTCCGCTGCTTTGCAATTAAAGATTCCTGCAACCTTACCTGCCTGACGTCCAGCTCTCTGCATCTCCGGGGTCATTCCGACATGCCGCGCAGACGAAACCGTGACAGTTATTCATAATATACTGGTCTGCAAGCATTATTATTTTATGAGAGCTGCTGGTACAGAAATCTTTATTTTGTATGAAAGCTGTTTTTGACTTTGCTATAAAGCCAAAATATTAACTTTGTCATAGATTCTATGCTTGGGATTTTTGAATATTATTTTTTTGTAAATAATGGCAGATTTTTTTTTTATGCTCGTACTGGCGCATTTTACTTCCTGCTGGTTCAATTGGAAACATGCGGATGCAACCTTCCAATTATTACAATTACAAATAGGATTTGTTGTAGTAGTCCACAGTAACTAAAGCAACTAAATGCATAAAAAGTGATCGCATCGAATCATGACGTGGCCAGAGATTACCACCCCTTATTATGTACGGTAATATACAGTGGAAGCGTGCTCAGCATCAGCCCCAGTTAGTGTTTTTTGGTTAAAGTCGAAAAGTAAGCCACAATTTTGCCCCTTTTTGCAAGCATTCCCCAGTTAGCAAACGGTAAAAAAATAAATAAGCAGAAAAGGTGTTGGTGGTTGATCTCGCTGCCACAACATGTCTTTGGGGTCGTCAAGAATCACATCTTCAAAGAAGGTGGATATAAAACCAAAATAAAGATGGTTAGATACTTTATTAATCTCCAAGAGAAAGTCAAGTCTGTGAGAGAATTGTATCCCTTTATATGTACAATATTGATATACATTTCCAATTGTTTTTTGCATACCAAACCAATTATGTAACTTTAAAAACATGTTTGCATTCACATATTTGGCCCTCTGGAAACGATTTATGTTGGCTTCACAGTCAGGAGATCTGGGTTCGAATCTTCGTTGGCCATCTCTGTGTGGAGTTTGCTACTCCGGTTTCTTCCCACATTCCAAAAACATGCATGTTAGGTGAGTTGGCGACTCTAAATTGTTCATCAGTATGAATGTGGGTGTGAATGTTTGTTTGCCTGCCCTGTGATTGGCTGGCGACCAGTCCAGGGTGTACCCCGCCTCCCGCCCGAAGTCAGCTGGGATAGGCTCCAGCTTACCCGCCACCCTAATGAGGTTAAGCGGCATAGAAAAGGGATGAATGTGAAAAATTCAGTTATGTCCGTTTTGGTTAGCGTCAGAACTTCAGGAAAAAAATGAATGATGCCAACCGAGGTTCCACTGTGAGTTAGCAGCTGCAATTACTTTATTTGGGATATTGGCTCAACGAAAGCCTTGGCAATCAATTTCATGGGGGAATTATTGCTAAAGCGAGACCATTTTTATTCCCCTATTGGTTTTCCAAACCGCCAAAATATTGAAACAGGAGAAAACTGTCAATGCATTGATATCTTTCCCACTAGTTTGTTTGCCACAGTCGACAGATTGCCGTCTGGTGTGACTTAGATAGTTTTACTTCAATACATTCATTCCAGTATGCAATGCTGGGTTTTTTTTCAGATTTTCAAACTGTATGAAAATTGTGATGTAGTTAAACGAGGATAGCATTTTAGCTGGATGGAAACTTTTTAACCTCCCTTGCTTGTGAATATTCTCATTTATCCAGGTCATTGTATGGAATGATGATGCCTGCTCCGATGCGAGGCAACTGGTGGGTATTGACCCGGTTTTGGGTTGCAGATCTTCCATTCATTCGTCTTCTATGGCGCTTATGTTTGGCAAAAGTAATCACACTGAAAAAGTCTTGCACTTTTGTTCTGATGGGTAAGACTTTAGTTTTTAAAATTGTAATGGCGCACCCCAGTTTGTAGAATTTCCAAAACGTATATACTGTCGGAAGTTGCCCTTAGACATTGGCTGCAGCTCTAATGCATTTTAGAATCTGAGGACACCAGGAAGCTTGAGAGGGTAGACATCCTCCGGCGGCCCACCACAGCTTCAACCCCTACGACAACTGCACTGCAATCGCAGAGGCAGCCGTGGTGTGAGAGGAAACTGAAGCAGGGCAAGTGCTGAGGGATCTGGTCTACGCTAACAGCTACACGGACATGCTGGCTTTTCTATCGATCATCCTGGCCAATGTCTGCTCCCTGGACAACAAAATGAACCATATGTGCCTTGTGAGATCCACCCAACCTTCTGTGGAAGAATGTTTTGATTACATATTCTTGGAGCCACTTCAGCCAACATGCTACCGAGGGGACAGATGTAATGGCAGGGGTCACGATGTCTGCGTTATATCCGTGGTGTTTCTAAGCTTTAGTGGGGCCCCAGGGCACCCCCTACATGTTTGTATTAAAGTTGTCTATTAAAGTGTTGTGATGACCTACTAAGTTCATCAAAAGAAACTTTGAGTTTGGGCTAAATTTTAGTTATTTTCATCTTGAGTCAGGGCAGCTGGACTCCTCAGATGCACCGTGTACTGAAACATTTTCTTTTTGTGGAAAACAAACATATTATTAATGTTCACGAAAGAGACACACCTCAACGCAAAGTGGGAAAATATCCGCAATTTGGTCCACCGCTTGTCAGTAAGGGATGATCCAAGACAGTGGTTTTCAAACTGGGGGGCGCGCCCCGTGGGGGAGGCCCGGCATTCTGATCTAAGATAACCTGAACAGTCCTGTTGAGATTGATTGTCAGTTACGTGATGTTCCTTAATGTTCCCAAACGCTCTACCAAATGAGTGTTGGCAGCGCTAAGCGTTGAGCAAAAAAACCTGTGCTGTTAACTCGATGTCCAATGCAGCTCTTAAGTTTTGCTCAGCCGCTTTTGCTCTTCTTTATGAAATCCTCTTACTTCATACTCTTCCCACATGACTGCCCAACCACTGTTTGATCCAAGCAGAGATTGTCTGCAGCAACAGCGAGTGTAGCGTGCACCTTTGAAGCCTTTTGTTGCAATGGCTGGTAAAAAAGTCAAATCTCATTGGAGTTGGGACATTTTAATAGGCTGCTGAGCCCCAGGGCCTGACAGGGAAGTGGAATTGTGGGGACAGGTTGCTAAGGGGCACGATAGATCTGACTCTGTGATCTCACAACCCACCTTTTTTAAACACTTTGACTTCAAGCAAAGCACTTTGTCAACAGAGCGCACATCACAGGAAGAGGCAGGGAAACCAGACCGCGGAGGAATTGATTGGGTTTCTGTTAAACGTGAGGTGGGCTGCACAGGTGATAGCTGGCTTATGAAACGGTGCTGCAAGGACAGGAGGCTGAAATAAGAGATTTATCCCCATCCACTCAGTCAGTGTACAGTGTGCTCTTCTGCTCTGAAGTTGTTTGTTCATAGGCTGAAAGTGGTGGAAGTGGAAGGCTAATGCTGCCTGGGTGTTGTTTATGTAACAAAAATGCCCTAAGGTGCTGTGCATGTGGGCTGACTCATTAAATAGCTAAATGGAGACACCATCAGCTATCACAACAGGGAGAGAGCACTTTGGACACCCTTGTTGTAAGCTTTATTCCACACCATGCCCCGTCTACCCCAGCAGCTCGTCATCATCTTGCTTTCTGGGAGTGATTCCCTTCAAACTCAGCCAATCCTGAGTGATGGCCAGTTGTTTGGAAGACGAAGCAGAGCGGGTTGAAAAATTCAGCTGACACGCTGGACTGGCAGGAGGGGGGATGAGCTGGCCTCATCCGGCCGTAATTATCCCGCTGACCTTTTTGGTAAATTTGCAGCAGAGGGAAGCGAGGAGGAGGAGGAGAGATAGAAGCACCTCTCCAATGACTCACGCAGAACACAGGAGCTTTAGTAAGATCTAGCAATGTGATGTGTTTTTTGTCTGATGTAGCCATTTGTACCTAAATAAATAATTGAATGAAGAATTTTTGATAATTTCAGATCCTTATTATTTTGTTCCACCATTATGCCAACTAGCAAGAAAAAAAAAGAGAGAAGGCAATTTTTGTCGAAATTGCGTGTGAGCGCTGTACAGAAAATGTAGAATTCAGGAAAAAAACGACGGCTCATGGAATATGGAATGCCAAAATGAAATGTTTTCAGTGAGCTGAATGTTTTGGTGTTAGAATGGCTTCAGTTGTTTTTTATTGCTTCATGTGGAAAAATATGGTAACAATGAAAAGTGTTCGTGTTAGCCTCGTGTCATAACGCCGACCTCCCTTGACCCTTGTCTAGAGTGCACGCCCCCCAATTTGAAAACCGCTGCTGTAATTTTCGGTGAGCAGGGGCAGACTTGAGTGTCACAACATGCATTTCTCAGTTTTGCACAATCCAGCCTGGTTACTTCTCCTTCTGAAGGACAGTAAGAACTGAAGTTGAAGGATGGTACGCCTGGCCGTCACGAGCCGGTTACGCCGCACGGTGGACAAATGGTAATCATGTTGGACACAAAATCAGGAGACCCCAATGAGGACAGAGCGGCATAGAAATGAATGAATGACACACGGAATTACTGTACTTAGCAATATTGTAAGCCACAGAGTTCATGCACCTGTCAATAGATATGAGGGGAGCTCCTTCTTTGTGTATTTGGGGGGGGGGCGCAAATGCCAGGGTGTCGCTTCCTTTAATGAGCCTGAATATATCTGAAGTCTCTTTGTGGGGTGCAAATGTGTGTGAAAGCTTGTGTTTTGTTTTTTCCTTGCTGAGATTGCAGTCTTTTCTGTTTCTTCCCATAGAGCTAGCGCTAGTGACTCTTGAGACAGATGCGATCTGTGTGGGTGGGTCCCTGGGACAGATCTCCTG
Source organism: Oostethus manadensis (assembly GCA_024372805.1). Classification (NCBI taxonomy): domain Eukaryota; kingdom Metazoa; phylum Chordata; class Actinopteri; order Syngnathiformes; family Syngnathidae; genus Oostethus; species Oostethus manadensis. Next base: position 411,364 of record QODF01000267.1, read on the forward strand.
GGGTCCCAATGATGGAAGATAGGCAACCCTGTGTTGCTACTAATGTAGACACTGGTTTAAGGATGAAGGGAAGAAAGAAACTCTCCACTGAGCCCCATGAAGTTACAGCTCAAATCTATCATGTGTGAGTGTGTGTGTGTGTGTTCATAGAATTAATGTGTGTGCATGCGTGTGTGTGCGTGTGTGTGTGTGTGTGTGTGATGTTAGCAGTCGGAGTGCGTCAAGAGTATAAATTACAGCTTCTCCTTGAGGGTGTGAAGGGGAGTGCATGAATTTTGCAGCTCAGGGAACATCAGCTCTCCCTAGGTGCACATGCAGACTTTGTTCCACGAGTACACCCTGCAACCGCTATGGATACATGTGTGCAGAAAAAGCCTGTTCAAAGACCACCGAGTGGGATGACATATTTAGCTAAATTTAAAAAAAAATTACTCACATTTGCCTTGTGCAACACATTCTTATGCAACATGGTTGCTTGTAGAGCAAAATGCGCTACTCTAACGTATTATGTAACTGGTGTCACACAGAAATAGCGAAAGAGAGTGCTGGTAGGCCCAAAATTATTTCTAAAAGATTCATAAATAGACGTTAACTAACAGGGTCACAGAATACAGTTTTGCTGGAGAGGGACAGCCACATGTGACCTGCAATATATCCGAGTTCTAAATGCATTCCCATATATGCCCGATGCTACCGCAGTCTAAACGATCTGGTCTCGTATGTCCATCAGGGGTCTCAAACTTGTAATAATAATATTTACTTGTAATAATATTTTGTAGCCTCCACCTTAATAAAAAAAGTAATGTTAGTGCGGCCCATGAGTTTTATATGAATGGCACTTTTTACAATGTTGTGTGTGGAGCTGACAAACCTACCAATCATGATGGAGTATATGGCTCTCAGGGGCGTGACATTGACCAGCCTTGATGCAAGCAGAGAAACATTTTTCAATGAGTCAAAAACTGATTATTATTGCTAGCTTTGCACACAACGTCTTTACACCAGTGCCCTTGTTTTAATTTAAATTGCGTGCACGTGCATGTGCAGACTCTGCCTTCAGCGGCCCCGAGGTAAGTTGAGTTTGAGACCCTGCTACATGCGGACAAGGCCTCAATGTCCCACCACTAGCTCCTCAAACTGCCATAACCAAACTCTTGGTCCCATTTTGTCTTAATTTTCCATGCTAAATAATTTTATTTACAAAAATGTTGCAAATTATTGTTTATAACCTAGTTCCTTAAAACTCACTAATCAGTAAGTTTGGGTTTGGTTGTACAAGTGGTTCTTTGTCGGTTTCATTTAAATCTTTTGCCCAAACGATACCTGAATTAACTTCTAAGTCCCTCTCACAGTACGTAGAACACATGAAGGTCATAAAACACAGTGACAAAAAGATCCAAAACAGTCATTGAGTGAAACCGCAATCAAAGAAACAACTTCTTACATTTTAGTCTGTGGCTTATTGAGAGGAGGAAGTAGCTGAGGCAGGAGAACAAATACAACAATAAGACCATTGTGCGTAGTTCATGGGTGGGCAAACCTTTCCCATTGAGTTAATATTTATCATTTCCATAGTCCACCTGGAATTCTTTGGCTTTTTTAATTTCAGTTAAGCAAAAACGCGGCAAAAAAGTAACAGACAACACGTCAAAAAAACCAAACACAAACTGAAAAAACACCCATAACATACCAAATGTTTCCACTTTCTGCCGAAACCTGGTCTTCCTGGAGCTGCTATGTAGTCCTTGTGGTTGCCGTAGTGACTAGTGCGTCAACTTTTGCATAATTTTGATATTTGAAGATTTAGGGGAACTTCAAATAGCTCTGCAGCGACAGCTTTGATGTTGAAGGTTTAAAAAAAAAAAATCCCGTGGCCCGGATTAAAAGCTTAATGGGCCGTATATGGCCCGTGGACCATAATTTTGCCCATGTTTGGATTAGTTTTTACTGTCACTTAGATAGGAGCAGGTGCTCTAACAAAAGGACACCATTTTTATCCTTAATGATAGTCGTGATCAACAGTGGAACGTTGAATACCAAAAGTCTTTCTGAGCCATGATGTTCACTTTCACTTCCACGGTGACGCCTTTTCTTTTCCGTCATTTCCTTACGCTTGGGAGACGCCAGGAAGTGCAAATAGTCCATTAAAAAGCAATCTTATTCACTCCGTGTAGCTCGGAATGAGGCACTGACTGTGTTCATCTGCATACATGTGCTGGAACTTGTGTGTGTTTGCAGGACAAAATGAATTTATGAGTTTATGTAACCTTGAAACGATGAAACTCGGAACACCGGAACCCGAGGAGCACTCGTGCTCAGTCGAGGGGTACCTTTTTTCGGTCACGTCCCCCCCCATTTGAAATACTATTGACTGCTGATAATATCTATTTATTTATATGTACTGTCCAATCTGAATTTTAAACTGAAACCAGGAAAGTGCAACAAAAAGGAGAGCTGGGAAGTGCCAAATGGTATGATGAGTATCATACATGTGCACATATTGGCAGGTTTACACTAACAACCACCGGCACACACACACACACACACACAGTTTCAGACTGTAGCTCCACGGAAACAATCCTAGGACCACTTGACTTTCACATCATGTCCGATCAGTAAACAGTCACATCCACATGGGAGCATATTACTGGGTGAAAAGGCACAAAAATGACACAGCAAGACTAGAAAGAATGTAAACACAATTAGGTCCACTTATCCAGCTTGCCTAGACTTCTCTTGGTCACTTTGGAGTATGAGATAAAAAATACCAGGAAACGGTCGACTGGGAGTCCCACCAATCCCAATACAGTGGAACCCCAGGATAGGAAAAACCCAGGATACGAAAAAACCTTTCAGATTTTTTTTGCCTACAAAAATTTGTTCGCTTCACGAAAGGTTGCCGATCTTGCCAAAACCTGTTTTTTTTCCAGATTTTGTTTTTGATTTATTGTAGTTTAAACATACGGTGCTAAAACATACGGTCCAAAAAAAAGGCAACGGAAGCAAAAGAAGTTGAACTTTATTCTACTGTTCAACAATACACTCACTGTATTTTTATCCCTCTTCTCCCACAAATCCATCTTCTGCATCTGACTTTAACAGCTGGGCAATTTTGCTGTCAAACACGTCGGGTTCCGTGTCATCAATGTCGGCTGTCGGTCTCGTTGTCTGTTCAGCAATGATGGCGGCTTTCGCGAAAGCTCGGACAAGAGTTAAAGCGGATACCTTAGCCGAGGCCTCCGCAATCCATTCACATATGCTGGCGTAACGGGCAAAAATGTTGTTTTGCAGCATACCGGTAGGATACCCACTGGAGGCATGGCGAAGGTGTACGTACTGTATGTATGACGTAATGTTCTCTGATTGGTTTGTCGCTGCCAGTTTACGTACTGTACTGTACTGCACTTTCCTGCGTATCAAAGGTAAGAAACTTTTGGAATTCTTATACATTATTATTATATAGTATTATATTACTTTTGTATTACAATACTCGTTATTTCTACAGTATTAAATGTGCAGAACAGTGTTTTATTCCACTGTATGGAATAAAACGGGTCAGCGGAACAAATTAGCCAATTTACATGTTAAATGTTGTTCGGGTTAAGAAAAAATTCACCTTACAAAAATCCTTTCGGAACAAATTCTTTTCGGATCCCGGATTTCCGCTGTACTCCAAATGTTGTTGGCTTTTCAGCAGCGGTCGGTAAGCACTTACTTCTGGTCACTTGATGATGACCAGGCACCGACGTCGTTATCAGAAAGTAGTGGTTGTCGGCGTTGGCAGAACCATTTTGGAAAAGTGCCATTTCGGGAATGACTGGTCCCCTTTTTCGTCACGTCACCTTTTCAAACGCCAGCGCCCCCTTTTGCCGGGCAGCCAAAACTCCAACGCGGGCTGTGATGAAACCGAGTTCTTACATTATGTACTCTGCCTTTACACCGAGCAAATACTAACGCAGTGCAGCCCTAAACACTTCATTACGGGTTACTGCACCGTGTAAAGGCTTTCATAAATCACTCTGACGACAGTTTATGGGAGGTTATTATCAATGCTAATTAAACATAAAGCACTTTCAAAAGAAAAACAATGTTAACTCTCTTAAGAAGTTGAGCACTTTACCAGCAGTGCTGAGCGCTAAAGGACTCATAAATTACTAGCCTGACACGCATTATATCCTAATTGCAATGCACAGGCTCGTTTATTATTTTGCTCGTTTAAAATGACTCTTATGCAGAGTGCCAGCTGTCCACACAGAATTGCACAAATGAGTACACCGATTGGCCGTATATGTGCTGTATGTCTGTGACGGTACCGCGCCGGGATGTTGCTGACTTCCGAGCATTGTAGGGGCACGCCGGTACAAGCAGGTCCACAACAAAGCTCTCGTGTGATTCATGTAGAGTTTACACCCAATAGGCCGTCTCTCCAGTCCCGTTAATCTGTCCCACCGATGATTTGCTGAGCCTGATGTGAAATGAGGCGTGGAGCGGAGTCATTTATCATCTGGGTTGATGAGAGGCCAAGCAGACATTGCTGGTAGGGAACATTTACACCAAAACAAACTTGAGCTCCATATAAACTTAGAATTTTCCCACTAAAGCGTTTTATCCGCTTTAAATGACTCAGCTAGAGCATTCTTTCTGCCTTTGAGTATTCTACGCCATCCCTCCCTTGGACCTTTCGTGTTGGTTCGAGCCTGTGCCCTGCAAGTCTCCGCCAAAACAGGAGGAGCAGTATCTTTCCAGTTGCAGTATTTTCCCATTTGCCCATCCTTCCCGTTTTACCACCTGTTCGATCCTCAAACACTACGTGGAGTTCAAATGTACCGAAGTTGAAAAACTGGTACAATCCTTGGCCAATGACTACTGCAGAATTGACAGTTTACTTGTAAAAAATACCAAAGGAATTTTTAAAACATCTATAACCTAAATTGTGAACAAATCCATTAATGAAAACAGTCATTACACAAATTCACAAATATAGTAGCAAAAACAAGCTAACTAACTTCAGGCCTTGCCGTTTATTACCTGAAGTATCAAAGTATTTGACACGTTAAACCACTCCATCCTCCTGTCCAACCTCTCTCAGTACCTCCTGACCATTGGTGCGCTACAATGGTTAAAATCCTACCTCATTGATCGGGTGCAGTGTCAGTGAGCAAATAACTCAATGTCCACAATGAGGCACTGCATAACGGGGGTCCCACAAGGGTCAATCCCGGGACCCTTGTGGTTCCGCAGCTACATAAAGGACCTGCTGGACATTTGCAAAGATGTAGCCATCATAATGTAAGCAGACGATGCAGTCATCTATGCACACAAACGGGATGCATGCGGCTTCAAAATGATCTTACACAATAACCCAAATCTGAAATTGGCTTATATCATCTTGTCTGCCCTTTAACAATACCAAAACATTAGGTATGTATTTTACAAAAACAAACAAAATGAGTCTAACATATTTGTAAACGTAAACATTGTAACTGAGGGGGTCCATTTAGACCAGACTCTGTCCTTCATAAAACATGTAAAAAAAAAAAGTAAAAAAAAAAAACATTTCCTTATTAAAACATATGAGGAACAGTTTGACAGTCGAGGCGGCATTCACATACTTCCATGCAGTGATCTTCCCACACATAACATACTGACAGTCCTGCTGGTCACAGGCCAAGGAGACCTCTGTGGGCTGTATAATCAGGCATTAAACGAACTCGATAAAAATCCACTTCGTTACCATCGTTGTGAGATCCTCACTAAATACAAAATCTAGGAAACTTAGATTGTTATTGGTGCCCAAAGATAAAGGCCTGATGCGCCAGCCCAACTGACCAGAAGGACGGTGAAGTCAACAGGCCAACCCTATACGGGGGCCATCATCCAGTCAAAGGTTAAATGCAAAAAAAGCATACATTTACTGATGCAATACGTGAATGAACAGTTTTGCCCAATATTTGACAAATGAATGTATCTTGGCTACATTTTCTGCACACATTGCTATAAAATGTGGAAAAAAGGTGCGTGTGATTAAGAGAGATGCGGTCACTCATGCAGTTCCAACTGCATACAGCATGTGAGATATTTTTACAACACGCTTATTTAGTTTACAGTTTACAGACGACATGTGGCAAAACGCGCTCCTGCTCTGTGTCCTGTGTGTGCGAATGTCACTTTACCAGTACAGCGAGCTGGATGCAAAAATAAACACGCTTTTTGTATTTTTCCTGCACTATAAAACACATTAAAGCAGTGAAAAATATACTCAACCAGCTCGAGTCGCACACACACGGAAGCGTGAATGGAAGCTAGCGGACGCCGACTATCATCATTTCAACATGTTTAGTTCAGGAGGGGGCGGTTTAGTGTTTGTAATGAGATTCCGCCATAATTGAGCCGTCCGACAAGGAATTACTTAACCACTGGAACGTTCCTTCTCCTCAAGATAACAGCGATTCATTCACGTCATGCCATTGGAGCTTCTTGTTTGTCCACTCACGATGGCTACGGTTTAAGTCTGCATATACATTTAATAACAAATTGAAGGGTAAAGCATCAACAATCCTGATAACGCAGTATCCGAAATAGAAAAAGACATACAACCAACATACACCTAATTTGTTCATAGGATGCACTCACAGCAATGAACAACTTCCCGCTGTCTCCTTTCCTCTCCATTCTCCTCACACAGTGATGTGTTCAAGTGCACTTATAATTGTGAGTGTCTGGCGCCAATTGTTTCTCATTTTTGGTTCTTGAAGCCAGATGGGTCGACTTCTGCCACAAAAGTGGCAACTCTTAAGTAACATCGCCTGCTTTGTGCCTTTATTTTTATTTTTTTTTACAAACAACCATGACAAAACATTCTTTAAAGATGAGAATCGGGTAGCCATGGAGGTTTGTTTGCAGGGAGTTAGTGAAGACTCAAGCGTCTCCAAATGGAACACTTTTGAAAGGCCCGGTCATAACTTTTTTTTAAAAAATCATTTTTTCAGTATTAACGCCCAGTCCATCACTACAAAGTAGTTATTTTGAAGAATAAAATAAAAATCCTAATTTTTCTGTGTATCCAAACTCCTGTTTGTCAGAGTCAGCAATGATTACATTGTACTGACTGACGGAGAGTTTCTTTCAAAAGATCGGTGTTCAGTGGTTCAAGGATAACTTTTGCAAATGTATTTGAAGGGGTTAACCACTACAACACACCCTAATACAACACTTGAGCTTTAATAACATTTTACAATGCATGTAATCTCTTTAGCCTCCCTCTATTGACTCAACTCCCGGTCCGGCGTAGCATTATCTAGGTCAGGGGTCTCAAACTTGGCCTCCATCTTAATATGAAAGTTTAATGTTAGTGCGGCCCTTGAGTTTTATATGAAAGGCACTTTTTACAGTGTTGTGTGCGGAGCTGATGAACTCACCAATCACAGTGTGGTTATGGCTCTCAGGGGCGTGACATCGACCGGGCTTGATGCAAGCAGAGAAACATTTTTCAATGATCATTTTGAGAATATTATTAGTAGTTTTGCACACAACCTCTTTACACCAGTGTCCTTGTTGCCGCCCAGCCTCAGTCGGACTCTGCCTCTGGCGGCCCCGAGGCAAGTTGAGTTTGAGACCCCTGATCCAGGTGTTCAATGTTTCATTTAAACAAGTGCTAAATGGGAAAGCTGTATCGACTGTGTAACTCTGCACACTTTATACTTTTTTTGTACCGCTCCCCGCCAGTCCCAGACATCTGCTGATGTGTCAGAATGCTGGTGGTCGCCTCTTCCGTCGCTAATATTTGCTGATCTGGGTGCCAGAGCGGCTGGGCCCGAGCAGAGAGCAGTAACTGTGTTAGGGAAGCAATAATTCCATCGGCTTCCTCATCAAATCAGAGCTGACTGATGCAGAATAATCAGACATTGAAATCAGGAGGAGGAAACGAGCTGAACTGGCAAAATGGGAAATGTCACCAAGAGAAGTGCAATAATAAAAGAATCAATGAGGTGCTGTTGCACTTCTTGAAGGCAATTCGACAGATGGAGCAGAGATTTGCCTTCACGCTGTTTGCAGATGGATGGAGAGAAAGGATCTGCTGGGTAATCCTGTCACATACACATCTGGAAGATTTTCAAAGCCAATGAAAGAAATATGAGATAAAGATGACCGCACCTTGTACTGTATCGAGAAGGACAGATCTAAACTGCACCAGGTTGTGCAAAATCCTATTTCTGTATTCATTTTCCTCACGTTCATTGTTGTCTTCACCAAATAGTTATTGTTTCACCGTGACCCAGTTTTACTCCGCCTACGCACACACGTGCGTCCACGGCCGCCGACAAATCTCACAAATACACAATCTCGGGGGAACTGCACACATTAATTTGAATAACAAAGATGAAGAGCTGCTGCTTCGTGCTGGAACACCCACTTGCACAACAGGGATGTTGCACATAATGTCTTCCACAATCACGTTTACTCCTATTTTGTACAAGGGAAATAACTTCACGGAAAAAATCTCTTTGGCCGCACCGTGGCTGCGAGCTGGGATGGCTCTGACGCCAGTTCACCGTGAGTCTAAGGAGGACGAACAGTATAGACCGCCGACACGTTACCGTTTGGGAAAGCAGTATATCCTTATGACGGGGAAAACGGATGTAATGTTCCTCTTACCGAGCCTGTCGTCGTATATTTCATTTCTTCCGGCTTTAAATGTGCCAATCTACCCCTGCTCGAAAAAGACACATCGGAAATAAATAATTTTTATTTCTCCATTTACAAGGCCTTACTTTTACAAGTAAATGGGAGACTATGGAGGTTCATTCATTCATTGTGGCGTTTAAATTCTTATACATCGGTGATATGTCACAATTGTATATATATATATACTGTATATATATATCATTTGAAAATACTTTGCTACTGGATAAGTGAAGCTGTTCAGTGGGTTTTACTGGGAGAGGAACGATAGTCGTACTGGTGTTTGCTATGATTTGTTACTTTGTCACATTTGTGTTGTTTGATGAAAGAAACATGGGATGGATTTTGGACATGCTACCGATGAAGTGAGTGCGCAAACATTTCCTCGAATTGGACTTGAGCTGCCGTTCCTCCAACTATGCGGCTGCAGCTTGTGTCTATTGACGGAAGGATTAACTCCGTAAGTTTAGGATAATACGTGTAAACAAAGAATGATTTGAGTGTAAAGGTGACTGTAGGGGTTTTATTTCATGTCTAGTATTCGGAAAGCCATAAACAGGGTTTTCGAAGTTCTAACTACAGAAATATTCAATGTATTAATACTGAATCCTATCCATCCATCCATTTTCTATGCCGCTTATCCTAATTAGGGTCACGGGTATGCTGGAGCCTATCCCAGCTGACTTAGGGCGGGAGGCGGGCTACACCCTGGACTGGTCGCCAGCCAGTCACAGGGCACGAAAGGACAAACAACCATTCCCTGAGGCTGGTTTTCCCATAGAAAATAATGTCAATTCCAGACAACATCATTCATTCACTTATTGCCGTGAGGTCTAGAACCAATAAAACGCATTAAAACGTGGGACCACTGTACCGTAAGCCATGGTTGCAGTTTATCCAGCAATTTGGCAAGAAAACCCTTATTTTAAATTAGGTAGTATATATGTAAATAAATACACAACGTTTCACAGTCAAATGTCTTCTGGATTCGTTTCCCTTTGGTAATTCCCATCCACATAGGTGGCGGTTTTGTCGGTCAAGGAAAGATATTCTCCGGTGATACACATTCAGTCCGAAACGTTCCTTTTTTTGAGACGCAGTATCAGAACAGTTGTCTTCGAAATGTGCATCTGACACAGTCAATGGCGTCTTTGGGCGCCCTCCGGTACAAAAACTGCACCACAACATTATAGAATCCAATAGAAACGTCATTTCCAGTCTCCTTCCCGACACTGGTTTCAGTCACACCGACTGGGAAAAAGGGGGTTCATTTTCCAACACCCGAGCACACTCCTGACACGGGAAATTTGCCTTCCAATGTTGTTTTTCGCGGTAAAAGACAACAAGCACAATAACCAAGCATGTCATAGCCGGTCATTTTTAAAGTCAAACAGAAAGAATTTGGGGACTTTGACTAAATGCCTCTTGGAATTTCCACCGGCACAAAGCAGTTATTACCCAGTTCTAAAATAATGACGACATCCATTATGAGGGCGGGAAACATGACAGGAACACAATTAGCACCGCCAGAGAGCTTTGAAAAGCTCCGGAGTGGTCCGAGTGGCCGTTCTGATGTTCCGGTGCAGCAATTGGGGCAACGCTGTGTGGAGGTCCACACAAAGTCATTATGATGTTCCAGGTAATGGGAAGGCCTGGGGAAAGCGTCTAATAAGAGGAGCTTGGCTTATCTCCTACCTAGACCGGCCTGAATACCATTAATTACCCGCCGCCTGTGCCTGCCTTAGCTATCTCTGTGTGTTCCCGGCAGGGCCTCCACTGTCCACTCTGAATAGCAGTCAATTATTCTTTTATATCCTCCGCCTCACCATCTGTAACCTTCCCAATCAGAGTCCTACCTTGACCCGGCATTTATTAAATAATAGCTCGTTTGCTCCGATCAGAGGTCTTCAACAGGTCTGTGGCGGAACTGTAAGGGATAGTCCTGAAATGGTGCATATTATACTCTACACTTTGCTCTCCATACGTACAGTTGATTTGATTATTACAGTTGATTATTCCTACTGTGCACGTTTCTAAAATGACTCCCAGTGTGGTGGCAATTGTGGTGTGTGTGTGTGGACACTAACCAGAAGGGGAAGCTGGGGTTACACACTTAAGTGATCTGGAAAGACGAGGAAAAATGAGGAAGCAGGAAACAAAAAGCTGAAGTGCTTGATATTTCTGAATACTAGGACAACATGGATGCAGCGGCGTTTGGCGAGGCGCATGGCTGGCGAGGCTCCTTACTGTCAGCTGCTGTTGTGTGATTGCTCACGTGCACTCCTCTTTGCAAGAGCTCGCTATAGTTCATTACCAGGAATAATCATGTCTCTCTTAACTTAAAGGCATTGCACAGGCTGTAGAAAGAATACTGTACATCAGGGGTCTCAAAACTGCGGCTGATAGTTTGATGATATTTTGTGGCCCCCACCTTAATATGAAAGTTTAATGTTGTTACATGAATGGCACTTTTTACAGTGTTGTGTGCGGAGCTGACGAACCTACCAATCACGGTGGGGTGTATGGCTTTCAGGGGCGTGACATCAACCGGGCTTGATGCAAGCAGAGAAACGTTTTTCAATAAGTGAAAAATTGATCATTTTGAGAAAGTTATTAGTAGTTTTGCACACAACTTCTTTACACCAGTGTTCCTGTTTATCCTATTTAATAATCAGCCAGATTCTGCCTCCAGCGGCTCCAAGGCAAGTAATACATGCAAACCTTGCATTGGCGACATGCTGAAAACTTCCATTTCTTCATTTTGCATTTTCAAGCTCTACTTAAAACCTCTTTAAGGTCCAAAAGAATCTCCTTAAGATCCAACACATGTAAGTTTTGATGATCTCAAAATTTTGATCAGGAGTGTATTTGACCAGGAAATGTGCAAATTCAGCATTTTACTTGAAAAATGTATAATCATCGAGAAAATACATTTATAACAGATTATTTTTTATGTTGTACTTTTTGCTTTTTGCAATCGGATTGGACATTTTGTCTAACTGAGATGTGATTTTCTATTTCATAATTTGTATTCTGTAGCAGTCTGTTCCCTGTTGAGCGTAGGAATAGTCACATGTGGTATTATTATGCCATTTAGCATAAACATGTTGTAATTAAATGCATTAGAAATGAATTCAATGTATTCATTTGTGGTATTTTCCATCCTACTAAACCTAATTTCCAGTGTGAAAAGGCCATTCATCAATCGTCAGATTGATGTAATTTGTAATTGTTTTTCAATTTTATGTCATGAGCTGCATCCCAAACATTCCCATTTCACTCAAGGACTCACCCTGCCCCACACCATTTTTTTCTTCCACACACAAAGTATTGTGTTGCAGTTGCCTCAGGTGCAATTGGTTTCTTTTCTTTGCCAGATTATTAATGTGAGAAGGTCATTCCTCTCCATGCAACGCTTATCTCTTTGTAAGCATGTGCCTCACCGTGTGAGCCGATGCAGGAGGTGTTCATGATCACTGTTTTGTTCATCTCATCAACTTGCCACCTCGCACTCAATTATTCATACCAATTAGCACTTTGCCGGTCCCCCATTGTGTATCTTTCTCCACATCTTTTTTTTTTTTTGCCTGTCTGTCTTTTAAACACATTTTTGCACGAGTCCACTTTTGACAAAAGCATTTGCCAAAATTTTGCCTGGGTTCTCATCCACTGTCTGGTATTTTACAGGATTATGTGTAATAGAGTTTAATTTTACCGTATGGCAGTGGTTCCCAAACTTTTTTTTGCAGCGCTCCCCCACCCCCTTTTGGAGATCAAATGTTTTTCAGTCCAAAAAATACGGTAATAATGAAAAGTTTGCATGGTAGCCCCGAGCCCCAGCTTTTGTATGATGCGTTTCCATTCAATTTTTTTTGCCAAAATTTTACCTCAAGTCTTATCTTGGTTATTGTGCGTTAATATTGCACAGAACAAACTTGTATTTTCCCCTTGGTGTCGCACTCGTTTAAAATTTGTTGCCACTTGTCATCCAGTCTACAACTGATAGCATGCAGTCCTTCACGGTTTCAGTGTCCGTCTTTGATCAAACCC